>SSNP01000043.1:3576873-3762217 GCA_006937955.1 Pachypanchax playfairii
CCCCCCCCCCCCCCCCCCCCCCCCCCACTCAGTTTTGCTCCAGTTGCAATATTTGTTAGCTCCCACAAAGCATCAGTGACTTAATGGAGCTCAAGGACCTCTTCCCACCTCTCTTTTTCGCATCGCATGCCCATAGAAATCAAATCTTATCAGAGTTCATCGCGTTTGCATCGCATGTTGTGCTGAATGCTAACGCGTTAGTTTTCATTCATCCATTGCCTTGTAGGGCTTGCTGGCTGCAGCGATTCTGCACTCATTCAATCATGCACTGCCACCTCATCTTCTAGCAAAAACCTATTTCCTTTTTGAACTCCCACAACTTCCTTTCTAATTTGCTCGTTGGCTTGAGCATAGAAAGGAGGCTGTTTTTATTTGTCACCTGCAGAAACCTTGAATGTCAACACTGCTTTGCCTCAATGAAATGTTCAAGTGTGTTGTTAACATGCTTAGATATATTGTGTACTTTAAAATGTTTGTAGGCCTCTGCGTGTTTGTGTGTGTGTGCGTGCGTGAGAGAGAGTGAGGCCTATCTTTACTCAAATCTACCTCTATGCTTAAAAGAGATTGAGTTATGACTCAGAGCTTTCTAAAATCAGTGAGTATACAACATGTAGCATGCAACGTTAGCTGAATAAGCTACGACAAACACCTGTTTGTGAGCATTTTATGTTTCGTTCGTCTAAAACAGTCGGTCCTGTCTCTTGTACCACTACCTCACCTCATGGTATAGCTGTCCGTAACCGAATATCAAAGCCACTTTTAACTGTTTGTGCTCGTTTCTGTCCCATCGACACAATCAAGTGTGATGCATTTTCTTCAGGGAATTAAATGTTAACTTTAAGAGTGGGAAACGTTCCGACTTCAATTCTTGCGCTGCAACCTAAGAACTGAGCAAAAACTTTCTTGGCAGCATCCCCATTCTTAAAGTTAGTCAGCCACATCTGTTAATTTACAACGTAATGCACAAAGTTACATTGACTAAAAAAATACACATTTTATAGGTTTAATTCTTACTTTTGTTTTAATTAAACAGTCTAAGGACCCACATCTTCTCTACTAGGATTCTTATTCTGCACAGATCTTTAAGATAATTATCCCACATATACAGTAAATATCCTTAGAAACTCACTGCAGTTTGCTGTATGATAGACAACGGCTTTCTTCTATGTCATAGGAAGCACATTTTGTCAGTCACCATCAGTGTTGTTGACCTGTCTTTTATTTGATTTATTTTGTTGTTTTCTGTGGAAGGACCCTCACCCATTGTGAACCAAAAAATCTCCTTTAACATATCCTGTCTCTCGCACCTGCAGGTGATTGAGTTCGATGACGGCTCTGGTTCAGTGCTAAGAATTCAGCCATTGCGCACTCCCCGAGATGAAGCCATATACGAATGCGTCGCCTCCAACAGTGTTGGAGAGACGAGCGCTACCACCAGACTGACTGTTTTACGTGGTAGGTCCTTCTCAACACCCCCTAAAAGAAGTAAAGAATAAATGAAATACAGTACTATGAAAACGCCTTAAGTATCCCTCTAAGCTTTATGGTTTGCTTTGTAAGAGTCAAATGTGCTATTTTTAAAATGATCTTGATTTAAAAACAAAATCTGTGCTTTTTATAAGGGTTGTTTCAGAGGTTTTTTTTGTTGCTTTTGAACTAAATTTTTGTCTAGTACTTCACCAGTTTCATAGGAATGTTTTTGTGTTAATTAAGCTACTAAATGATTCATTCAGACATCAAGAAAAGGCTTTTTAATATCAGTGTATGAAGCAGTGTTGTGTTCACACATAACTGCTACTTGACCCCCCCCCAAAAAAAAACCCAGTATCATAAGATTATAGTACTTGTAGCTAGTAACTAGCCTAAAAAACTAGCTACTGTTCTTGTTTTCTAGCAGATTAGCAAAATTACAAGCTAGTCATTAATAACTAGCTGGTAGCTAACAAGCTAGTCATTATTTCCTAGCTTGTAGCTACTAGTAATTTTGACATCAATTTATCACAAGTTGGTCTTTGTTATTAGTAACCTGTCACAAAGAAAATTTCTTCCTATTTTTTTAAATAGTTTTATTTTTCTGTAAAAGTATAACATTTTGATAGACATAAAATAGTATGTTAGCGTTAACATGATTTATTTTCGAAACTCAAGGGATAAAGCAGTGCTGTTTCCACGCAATCCGACTTGGCAAAGAACTCATTTAAGCAGAATTTTGAGGAATTTTGCCATCATTGTCCTGTTACAAAGACTTAATTTGTTACTATTTATTTAGTTGCACGTTCAAACAAAAATAACACCATGTTTTTAAAAAGCTAACTGAAAAACTGTCATACGTTAGCCTCATTAGCTGTTTTTTGTCTTGTGGTTTTTAAAAACATGACTGCTGGACTTTTCTTATTTGTTGTAGATCTTTTTTGGATCCAGTGTATTTTGTTTGACTCGTGCACATATGCTGTATACTATTCAGTATCACAGAAACTAGACAAAATGAGTCAAAAAGCAGCAAAAGTTCAAAGAAAAACTTTCAGAGACCTTTAAAAAGCCAGACAAACTTTTAATCAAGACCATTTTAAAAAGGTTCTTAGAACGTACGACTCTTGGGAAACAAAATCTAAAGAAATTAAAAGGAATTGAAGGTTTTGCACTGAACTGTACACAAACTCACACACCACTGATGTGCACTACTCTCCAGGTAACACAGGTAAGGTTCCACTTTCTTCTCTTCTTTTCTTTTTTATTTGTCATTGTCATCTATTTTAAACTCTGCCTACACTCGTGCCTTTTTTTCTGTCTTGATAAGATTTAGTCCATTAGCTATTTAGCCAAGTAAGTTTTCATTTCTAAGTGACTTAAGTCATTTGCATACAGATTTCTGACACAATAATTAAGATGCCAGTTAAATTATGCAAATAGCCATCCTTTCCTTGCCTGCGGTGGTTTAATGAAAAGGCTCAGCAATAATTTTCAAATCAGTCATTTTTCATCTCAGCTTTGATATTCATTTGACCGTGCAGAAAATAAAGCAGCCTATTCTCCTGTGAAGCCCACCGTTTGTTGTTTATAGCAGTGTTCTAACAGCTGCTCGATCCAGTCAGTATCTTTCAGAAATCAGGAGCTGTTAAAAACATTTTGTCTCTTTCCAAACATGAGCAGGAAAGGTCAGGCAGTGTGTTTACTTTCAGGAACCAAGGAGGGCACAAGTCAGGTGATACACACTGAGCAGGATGGCAGGGTCTCTTTTATAACAAGCAACATTTTATCATGATTACGCACAACATTCCTTTCAAAAGCAAATTGTGGTGGCCCTGAGCTCAAAAGACTGAGTAATATCTCTCTGAAACACGACTTGTTTGGCCATGAATGGTGAAAATTTAAAAAAAAAAAGGCTTGGGCTGTTTGAATAGGTGTGCTCTATTATGTTCCACAATTACACAACATAGCAAATGAGTTCCCATTGAAAGGGGTGCTTCCATCCTATAGAGAAAAAGCTGGCTGTGCTAGTCTCTGAAGCCCCCACCCCCCCACCCCCCGCTTCTTATCTCAGCAGTGAGCCACCAAAAGGCCCTTTGCTGTGTCTCCAGAGGCCGATTGAAAAAGAAAGGTGGCGCGTTCACACGCAGCTCTCTCTCCTGTTTTCTCTCTGTGTGTGTAGAAGCATGTGCAGGTGTTTGTGTGTGTGTGTGTGTGTGTGTGTGTGTGTCTCCTCTTACACTCATGCAATACTGCATACAATTCTTTTTTCCCCCTTTCACTCTCACTCTGTCTCCATCTCTGTTTTTCCCCCTTCTCTCTCACACACACACACACACACACACACACACATCATGACTGCAGATAGCTGAGGGATGGATAGAGGCTGCTCTTCCCGGCTTCACAGCCTAGCATTAGCATGTTTATTACTATTTCCATTTTGCTCCTCTCCTCTCTCTCCTCCCATCGATGTATTGGGGGTGAGTAAAGACCTATCAGCCACCAAAAAATAGAAAACCAGCAGCAAGCCTTTTCTTTTCTCCTCTGCGTCTGTGCAAACATGAAGCTGTGTTCCATCACATTACCTCCCACATAAACAAAATACTGCCATTGTGGAGGACTCTGGTGATAATTGTTCCTTTTCTGTAGAAATGTGCAGTAACTTTACTGATATTCATCATCTACACGCTAATGAATCAAGGTACAGGAATTTACCTAAAACATTCCACTAGCTGAGTGCTCCAGTTGGACCTTGAGTGCTTTGTGCATGGCACCTTTAACAAAGTGCATTTTTGTACCTTGTGTTTGTAACGTGCTGGTCAGATGTTTACAACAACTATACAAAATAGTTTTTGAATTATATTTAAAAGCAAGACTTGTGTGCCCAGTTTCGACTTGTGGGATTTCTCTTTTCCACACAGGGTCAAAATGATACCTACGGGCTGAAAAGTAACATACACCTGCTTTAATTTTTGGTGAAATGTACCTGAGTGAGTCGCACATCGACCACATTCTGTTGGTGGCTATCTGGAAAGCTTCTGGTATAAGTATGGATAGTTCATCGTTTTTCTTGGCAGACATGGTAGAGTTTATTAAAAGTGGTTGGTTGAAACACAGAGTTGAGGTCAGGTCTTAAGGTTAAATTGCTTTTTCCATTCAGAGACTTGTTCTGATGTATTTTCGCTATAATTATCCGGTTAGAAAACTCAGCTTTGTCCAAGTTGCTGATGGTTGAGGATTCCAGGTACATTTGAAGAAATTAATCCGTACACTTTACCACAGTATGATGTCACCGTCACCATGCCTAACAGTTGGAACGGTTGGAACCTTAAATCCTCCAAATATACTTCCTGCTAGTATTTGTCTGAATATTTATCCAGACTTTAGGAAAGTGTTGATACATCTGAATAATTTACTTTGTATGTACAGATGTTTGAACTGATGAACATTTGAGATTGTTTGGATCTGTCTCCAGAGAACTTTCTCAGCTTGTATAAATCCACATTTTCCTTCGATCCTCACTGAGTTTCTTGTTGCACCTTCCTTGTTCTGAGTGTTGCTGAATCCAACGAGTGCTGTTACACAAATCCATTTTAATGCCAGCAAAGAGAAACTGCCACACAGTCAATCATGGTCACAGACAACTTGATGGGTCTTTGCCTTGTCAAGGTAATAGACGTTCTAAAGACATCCAGAGATTCAGATCCCTGTTAGTATACTTTTTAGCCTGAACATATGACTCTGACCCTGAGAGGAAAATAACAAAATCTTCAATAAAATCATTCTTTTATAAACATTTATAAAAGAAATGGTGGGTTAACATGTTAAAGGAAAACATTATGCTATATATATTAAATATTGTGTCTAAGCAAAGAATCAGAAGTATTTCATAGCCAATAAATGAATAAAGATAAAGAATTGAAAACATTGTCATAAGTTTACTAACACTTTAACAAGAACATTTTTCTTACAAAACAGAAATAAAAAGGTGATTTTACCATGAAATCTGACCATTTGGTGTAACAACTCGTTTCATTTTTCAAGTCTTGTGCTGGGAGTAAGATGGCACATGACATCTAAGAGCATAGTTCTGCATGAACAGATAAAGAGTTTGTAAGGTTAATTCAAGTGCATTATATATTATTTAGAATACCAAAAAGCTTCCTTTGTTCAAAAATAGTTTTTACTATGTGATAAATACAGTACTGCTGTGGGGTAGTGGTATGAAGTGCAGTTTAAAAATAGAAGTTACCTCTTGGAAGTTTTTTTTTCCCGTCGTCTTTTGGCCGTTTCCCCGACGAAATATTCACCTTTCCCAGAAGTGTTTGATGCAGAATCAAAGAAATAAACAAGTAAGCAAATAAACATAAGTGCCTTATACATATAAAGTGACTGTTCATTTAGTTCATTTAGGCTTCAATGGGCTGTGGAAACTACTCCAAAGCATCTGTTGTGGGAAGATCGCCACAGGGGGTGATGCCTAATTCCATGAAGGAAAAGCACATTGTTGTAATTGCCGTGTTATAGAGAGACGGAACTTGTGGTGACAAATCCAAAGTACCACAAGATATTAGTATTCAGATGGGGTATCCAGCTTGATGGGAACTGCCATTAGTAATGAACTTCCAGGCTTAGAGGTGATTTGCATCAAAGACGAACCCTGAAAACGTAATGATGTTCTGAGTCAAATCTGCCAGGCAATGCCAGGAGCTACGAGTTGGCTTACTGCACTGTATTTTTTTTTCTCTGCAGCCATCATTCTGATCAACTATGAGACAGCTAGACTCACATACGGCTTGTGTCTCTGAATTGATGTTGTCTGTTTTTACCAGGCGATTTAGAAAGACTTAAAGATTAAAGGAGAGATATGTTGCATTTTTTGGTGCCATGACTTTAATGTGACTTCAGTTTGGTGATATTTGATCTCATATCATGATATTGTATTTGCATGTGTGTATTCATGCTGTGTTTGTAAGAATGGTTTCTATCTCTGTGCAATATTAGCACAGCTGGAAATCTATTAACTATTTGGAAAAGAAATGTAGCCACAAAACGTCTCAGGTTCCAGACTCGCCTGCTAATGGCAGTTCCAGCAGAATGATGTGTGCATTTGAGTGCTGCAGTTCATGATTCAGGCATGATTAAGGATTTATATTGCATCTTCATAGTCCCATTATGCTGTCAACAGCCATTTCCTGTGCCCTGCACACAAGCCAGCAGCTGTGCACAACTTGACAGTGCGAGCGGAAAATGGGAAGCCGCTCTCGTGTGACGAAAAAACAGAATGCATCATTTCCATTTGTATGGAATGATGCGACGGCACGGTCGGAGCTGTATAAGTCAGATGAAAACTTTCACTTGATATGAAGGCGCTGCTACACGATCGGAGATTGTTTAGTGTTTGCACATGACTCTTTCTCAGCATTTTGGGAGAAAGTGTTCCCACGTTTAGAAAAAAAATATAGAATTCATATCATATGTTTGCAACATAAGATTTCAGGGGGTTGAACGGTTGGTTAGCACTGTTGATTTGCAGTTAGAAGGTTTAGGGGCATTTCTGCCAGGAGTTTGCATGTTCATCCCGTGCATAAGTAGGGTGATGCATTTTACTCCCCCACACCAAAAAAACATGCTAATAAAGTTAAAGAGTGACTCAAAATTGGCCCAAGGTGTGAATGTGTGGCTTTGTGATGGACTAGTGATCAGTCCAGTGTGAACTCTGGCCTCCACAACCCTGAACTGGATCATGCAAGTACACACAAGGGATGGATGGCTCCGATAGATGCAGATGAACCATTCAGATTAATCCTTGCTGCTCAGCTAAAACAAAAAAAAAAATGAACAGTTACCAATAATCATGATGAAAATGGCCCTAATTCTCACAACTTAAACACCATTTATCATCTGAGGGCTCTTCTAACAAGTGCAGCATCCAAGATGAAGAAAAACCGGTCCACATGCTCAAATCGCTTAGGAAGATAAATGCTGTGTCAGCTCTCTGGGTCTGTCAGAGCAAATGTAGCACTCTGAAAGAAGCAAGTGACCATTGTTAAATTACTGTGTTCATGATCAGTGGCTTGTATAAAAAAGAAAGGGAGAGGAGGTAGCCCAGTAGCGGCTGTGAAAATTCTTCAGTTTACTGGAGGAAGCTTTCTTTAAGGCAAGACCTGTGCTGCCACATGGAACATTCAATTTTGTCAGAAGAATGCATTTTCTCTTCGTTTTAGGATTGTTGGGTTAAAAAATAAGCTGACTCACAGAAAGATATTTTGTTGCCGTCGCTGGTTTGTTTTGCATGTGAATACGTTTTCTGTTAGGAGCATTTCCACTTCTATCAAGTCAGCACACAGGAAGATGTAGTGATGGAGCGAGGACGCACTTCACAGACTGACAGCCTTTTATCACCGCGTCCATTAAATCTTTCATATAAGGTAATTAAAAAGATTGAGTTGACTGTCCCAGTAAAAATGACGTTTTTTTTCTCAGAAACAAAAAAACTGTATAACTAACTGTGCTTAATCATACAAGCTCATTTGAATACTATGCAGGATGATTTAAAACACAACCACTGCCATCAAGATGGATGTTCGACTTAACAGTCTGCAGAGTGTTTGAAAGAACATCTGCTGAGACCTATTAGGCATTTTTATTTCACTCTGACCATGATAGATAATTCTGCACATGTTTGGGATGCTACACTCACTTTAATAAAAGGAAGAACATCAAAAATTATTCATTATTGATTCTGACAAACGAGGTATGTGTTGTCGCATCCCTGCTGCCCATAGATCTCACCGTCCTGGCAGCAGGAAGGTAATGAGTATTTTTATTGTAAAAACATATCTTATATCTTATTAAATTAGATTTAATACATGTCTCTAATAAAGAAACTTTAGACACTTAGTTCTGATCACTTTATGGATTCACCCACAACCCAGTATTTGTTTGTAAACAAATTATATGTTAACTCACTAAAAAGCTGGAAAAATCTAATGTATGTTCAACAAACATGATCTAATCAACTGCAAAGATTATAGGTTTATTAAATGGAAATTATGACCAGCTGTCGTTCCTTGTTCACCCTTTGGGAACCTCGGTCAGACATCATCATCAATTCTGCTAAATAAACTAAATTAAGACAGAAAGTGTCCCAGATAACACAGTACATGTCAAAGGTTTATTGGATAAAAACGTTTGACTTTTTTACCATGATATAAAATTCATCCTAGTTTAAATAGATGGCTATAAAGTTTAAAATAAACAGTCTGTGACAAAATCTGGAATGTTTACTAAAACTTTTTGTTGGCGTTGGAGGAGGACCCTTTGAAGGCAACAGTTTAAACCTTTAGAATGAGAGTTTGCAGAAAGGTTATCTCACTTGTTATAGGTAGCTATTTGTATTAAACAGTATATACATGTCATTAACTTTGCATTACGCGGTTATTTCACATAGTCTGGGGTTTATTTGCAATCACAGCTGGCAGCAGCAGTAACTAGTTGTATGATTTCCAGCAGGACTTATAATAGTTCATGTGAACCTGACTTATTCCAAGGTTTATAAAATAACATTTAGTTAATCTACTTTGATCTTGGCCCTGTTCAGGCTAGCCGTTAGCGTGTCAGTCCGCTCAGTACTAATTGCCATTTCTCCAAAGTGAGGTTGTACAAAAAGGCTATTAACAAGTGATAAGTTATCAACATAAAAGTTCTGAACTATTTCTTTAAGCCCTGAGGTGTAACTTCTATTGGACTAATGAAATCAGCTGTCTCATACTGGAAAAGCAAGTTAATATTATGTTTTCACAGTAGCAATTGCCACAAATTTGTAAAACTTATTTTTCTTGATCATACAATCTTATGTCAGGATTTCAATCCTTTAATTTTTCCCATTTTTTTCTTCTTGTCCACATCTGCTAAATTAACTCAGTAACTGATACATAAACCGTGTCAACTCAGTGCTCGGCCCCTGACCTCAGCTTCTCGTAAATCACAGTGGAAACAGTTTCCTGCTGCTGTATTTTACAACTGAACACGATACATTTTCATGGAATAATGTGTCATCGGCAAGACTAGAGGAAACACAAGGTCATAAAACAGGGAGCGTGTGTGGGACTGAGCCAGGTAGCTGAGGGGCGCTAATATTAGCAGCTTTGATCTTTGCTGCATTCAAAAGTAATTTTCTACTAGATTAACTGGATACAGCAGGGTCATTCCTAATGCATCTAATGATCTTGAGAAACTTCTCAAGCCATGTAAGGGTGCTTGCTAATTAGAACCAAACAACTTTGTTGAGAATTGATGTAGCAAGAAGGGCGTGTTAACTTGTCTATACAACATTATATTCACTGCTCCAAAAGACAGGTGTCAGGACTAATTCTGCGGAAAAGGAGGACACGGTCTTGTATATTCTCCTTGTGTATTTCATCAGCTTTAAACCCAGCTGTATAATCTCAAATTGTGTGGCGACAGAGTTGTATTTCAAACTAAAACAACATCAGCCACAGCCTGTTGTGATACCCATCATCTCCCACTCTTTCCTTCCACAGAGAATGTCTGTCTGCTCAAGTTGAACAACCTGACATAACACCATTTTCCATTAGGGTTCTCTGAAAACCAACAGGTCCTCTGTGCAGGATGGTTGCAAGCATGAATAATCTCTATACTGACTTTCTCCTGTAGCAGGCTTTTAGCTGTCTAAATTATTGAACTAGCTTGTGGTGAGTTTCTCCTGTTCCAGAAAGAAGTCAACTCGTATGAAGTCAGTCTCTTCAGACATTTATGTTACGCGTCTCTCTAAGAGTATTTGTCTTGATTTGATAGCAACACATTCAAGCAGAACAATCACATCCCAGGATTCATGATGATATCTAAAGATACACAATCGTACACATTGTTCTATCTGGTTAAACCAGAAAGACTTCCTGGAATCGTTTTAAGAGTTCATGTTTTAAAAGTTATACATTCCCAAACTTTGAATACTCTCACCCACACTCTGCTTTTAAGTGTTGAAGTGCACATAACATCAAGACATGTTTAAATTCTTAAATAAAAAGTGTAGCACCGTGTTGGACCTGCTGGTTACTGGATGTATAGTACATGAAGGTTAATGAAGTAACTCAGCGTCTCACCGTTTTGCCTTCTGTCTTTTTTTCTGCTCAGTAGGAAGACTCACCTAGTTGCCGTAGCTCTGCTAGGCCCCTGCTGACTCCAGCTTCTGGTCTTAGCTTTCCTTTGCTGCCCCTGTTCAGACAAAATGAATGAACCAGCCTAAATAATTCAGTTTTACGTCATTATAGAGGCCGACATGTGAAGATATTATTAAACTTCAAAGTATTAAAACGCATATACTCATCCCAAGTGGGAGGTGATAGATAAGCTTTAAATCTGACAGTATAACAGTTGTCTGGTGATATTTGCTCCAGAATGACGGGGATGTCGTTGAAATGGAAAAGGACTTGGTGGTGTGCATTTGTTTATGTATTTTTTCCCTTCTACATCCTTTTTATCTGTGAACATTTACTACATTTACTGACGAGAAGGAAATAAGGTTTGATAGACTGAAGGTTTGTTGCCTGGCAAATAGCTGCAAGAATTTGTCAAACTGTCTTTGTCTTTCCCTGTTCAGCATCAATACGAGTGGCAAGTTGAATGAAAAGTGCAGTACTTATTTATTTATTTGTACTTAAATTGATCAAATAGGCCTCTGTTTCTGGAGAAAATTGCAACATAACAACCAGCAAATGGAATATATAAAGTGCTGAAAAAGCAAAAAGATGGAAAGACAGAGGACAGATCAAGACGGTCTTCAACAAACCACATATGTAAAGTGTCGCATTAAATGGATCAGGCCAAGTAAAGGGATGCAAAAACAAGACAATGTTGCCGTGAACAAAAAAATGTGATTGCAGATGGGGGTGTCTTCAGATCTCTCCTTTGCCCTAGGTAATCTTTACTCAAAACAGTACATCTGGCTGAGCTGATGTGTAGTCTTCAACGCAAGGAGGGGGGGGCATCTGAGCGTAAATGGTGCTTTGTGCCTGGCTTCCTGCCTGCCGTGCTGCTTGCCCAGCCAGGCCTGTCGAGAAAGGCCTCTTCTCCGCCCTTCCTGCTTCATCTCTTCTTTTCATCTCCCTCTCTACCCATCCATTCTGGCACCACCCCAAAGGGGCATCCGACACTAACACTCTCTCTCCATGCTTTCGCTCTCTTCCTCCCACTTCCTGCACTTACGTTGTAAATGGAAGAATATCACAGCTAATCCGTCATGTTTATGAATGACGTGGGGCCTACGGAGAGTTGGGGTGCCTTGCCAGAAGTGGTGTATATCTCTGTTGCATGCCCTCCGCTTGGCTGATCCAATCTGCCCTATCAGCGACAGCAGTAAAACATGTCTTCAGAGGATGGCAGGCTTGAAGGAATACCAAGATGGGTCACTTTTTTAAAAATTAAATAAAGTTCATTCGTTTTGTTTGTTGGTTTATTGATAAACAAGTTCAAGCAAACTTAAAATATATATGTATCACCATGAAGATAACCCAAGAATGTTAGCTACATAGTTAAATGTCTAAAAATAATGGAAAATTCTAAGTTTAATCTACTTTGGTGATATACAGATTTTTACATTTAAAGAGGCCATTTCACGCAAATTTCATGACTTTGTGGTCATTTCTGAAGTATTAACCTGTAAAATGAAACATTTTATATCTAAAAAATGTTAGGAAACACTGATTTACAGCCGTTTCAATCTGTCTGTGTAAAGATTCGGCTGGCTTCGGCCAAAACTCATTAATATTCATTATGCGAATTTGCTGGACTCAGATTGGCTGTCAAACTAGCCTATGACAGTGTGTGCCATTCTTTGTTTTTGCTTTGTTCAGCAACCCTAAAGCATACATGTAGCTGCTTGTTTGTTTGACATTGGCAACACATCCTTTTAGAGTTTAACAAGTGTGACTGCGGAGGCTTGGTCTTCTCCAGACTCTCACTATATCAGCGATCCTCACTACAACTGCAAAGGAAACGCTGCAGGCATTGAGTGTCCCCTGTCCAGGACATGTGTACCAAACAATTGTCCTGTAAAACACTCTGCATTTCCCGTGACCTCACCCATCCCAGACACCACTTCTTAAGGCCCCTGTTATCAAGGAGGAGATTGTTTCCAAACAAAGACCAGCAGCCTGAGAAACAGTTAATTTCATCTGGCTGTCAGAACACAGAGCTCCTCACCAGCTATACCCCCAAACTCTGGTCTGTTTTACTATGAAACCAACTCCAAACAAACATTATCAACATGCAGTGGCTCTGACATTTACTGTGATACCATGTAATATTGACATTGTACATGTTGAGATCGCTGTGACTACAAAATTTCGATATTACTTGTATTCCTGAATTACTGAATGTTGAATTAAGTAATACAACTTTTTCTCCAATGTCATTCAGTATGAGGGAACTTGGATCATTCTTGTGTGAAGGTTTTCTGTAAGAAATGCATAATGATTAATAAGATTGATTTTCCACTAGTCCCCTAATAATCTAAGGCATTAGGTAAGGGTTTTTGTTAATGACAAATAAGACGCATTCAATTAATTACTTGATCTCAAAGAGGATTTATGGAAGAAACAATCAGTGAGGGGCAAACTGAGACGAGATGCTATTTTTCATCCAGACACTCTGCTATGAACCTTTGGTTCAGAGAGTTTTCCTCCTCCTATATTTCATTTCAACATTCATCATCGCTGTAGTTTTAAAGAACAGTCTGGATAGTATTTCACGGCCCGTTCCTTCTTCAACTCTTAAGGCTGCGTGGTAAATGTAAAATTTTAGTGGACAGTCAATGGTCCCTCACTGTCTCCCCTCAGATTTTTTAACAGTTTTTATAAAAAGATTGTTTTGGTTCCTCAAATTACTTAACAACCTTTTAGAGGTTCCAAGCCAGGATGACTTAGTGCCACTTTGTGAGAGACTGGGAATGTTTAACTAAAAACTCTATTACAGTAAAATGAAATTAGCAGTTTGAGCCAACAGTGGCATTTTCACTGTAATGTTCATTATTGTACTCTGTACCTTTGGAATTGACTAATAAGCTAAACTGAAGCATATTTTTCTCAGCCCAGCAAAGCTTTTACTGCTGATTCTCAAACCACACAATTTTCTGAACAAATATGATGTAGAAAAGCACTCTTACTAACATGTACTGTTTTCTGAAAGCCCTAATGTAGTATTTTTAATAATAAAAACACTGAGGTTGTAATGTATTTATAAGATTCCGCATACACAAAGTGAATCAGAAGACTGGCTGAATGCTGTCTTTAAGTAATAAGCTTCATTAAATTACTGATGAACACTGAGCCAGAAATCATCCTGGCTTGGGAAAAAGGAATCTTGATATGGCTTTGGAACTTATGTGTAATATAATTTAGATGTGCTCGTCTTGGCTCTTTCACAGATTTCCCTAAACTAAACAAACATTAAGAGCTCAGCAGTCTTTATGCTTCCAGTAGCCCTGATTCTGTAAAAAGCTATTCAGAAAGGTACAATTCAATAGTGTTCCTCATCAGCTACCAACAGAAAGAAGTGCTGAGCATTTTGTTTTCAATTACTGGATCCATATTTCCAGGTTCTGGGATGTGCATTTGGGAAATTTGCCTTAGCGAGTCTGCTTGGGTAAAATCTGTGTTTATTTGGACTGACCAGTGTCGAGATGTTTCTTTGAGAATAATACAGTCATTAGATATTCTTAAGGATAATAAAAGAACTTGGTTTTGTCTTTGTTTCTTTGGCTCAGTAGTTTGTTCATGCTCTCAGACTTGTTGTTTTCAAAGTCAATAGCTTCCATCTCCCACTCTTGAATAGTAATTTATCTCCTTAAGGTCAAAGGTCATCCCTTTCACTTGCTTCTTGACTATTCCAAGTATTTTTCCTGAAGCAGTGCTGAAAAGGTCCTCTCCTGATGAGTGTTCTGGCATGTTTGAAGTAGTATATCATAACCCCATTTTGGGACGAGGTAAATTCTGGTAATGAACTTTACAAAAATAAGAGTTTAACTTAATTAAAAACATGTTTGTTGTAAGATTTATAGATAAAAACATGTGCAAGCATGATAAGCTTCAGCACAGTGACTGTGCTGATTGAAACTTGAGACCTCTCTATGTGTACCTTTCATCCATACCTTCACAGGTAAGAACAGTTAGGACACCAGTGCACTGCTACAGGAAAAAAGCCACAGGAACAGAGGGATCTAACAGCTTTAATACAATCTAAAATGCTAGATGTCTTAAAACAATCAGAAATGATTGTGCAGATTAGTCCCCTCTCCAAAGATTTACAGGGAGGGATGATGGATGGAAGCGTTTGGTAAAGCAGCTCTGTCCAACTTTGAGACCGTTCCACTAAGCTGCAGGTTGCTGATAAAGCAAAAAGTGGGTGCAGATTTAGAACCTGTCAATCATTTAAAGTAATGCTGTAAAGTATACTTTTTTTATCACAACTTAAATCAGGCTTTGTAAGCAACAAAATTAGTGAGAAATTTACCAAAAGTGGTGATACATTGGAAAAATAGAGCAGATGCCGTCACAGATCTGGCACAGACTGGAAATGCTGCCATCCTTTTGTTAATCGAGAGCCCTTACATTTGGTTGAGTAATTTTGTTTGTGTGAAAACAAAAGCATAATTAACAGTTCCCTCTCCCATGCCAGCAGGGAAAACATAATTTGATGTCAGTGGAACAGGAGCTTAACAGAAACATTTTGCTGAAGAGGATTCAGGTCATCTCTGAGCAGACTTATTAATGAGGCAACCAGAAAGAAAAAACAACAGTAAACAAATCACACTGGACATTGTCTCTGTAGCAACGTACTCTAAATCAACAATGTCATCTCTAGAAAAAAAAAAATCTCAAAGACCAACTTAAAGGTTGAATATGGAACAGTATCATAAAAAGCTAAATTAAAAAAAAAATGCCTCCACTGGGCATTTAGAGGGGTGCGGAATGAAAATACAGTATTTCCATTAAACATTATATTTGAATTAAAATATAATAAAATATTTATTTTGACAGGCACAGCATTGGCATTATGTTTACATCTACCAGGCAATAGCAGNCATCTCACCATTGCAGGTTGCCTAATACGGTAAATAGTCTGAGGCTGATACTGTGGAAAATAGTGAGTTGGTAAGTCAAGCAGCTGCTTCAGAGCCCCGGAGATTTTATTATCCTTCTCAGAAGAAGAGCTACCAGAGAATTAAACACCAGACTGAGTTTAGGTGAAGCTACAATAGATGGACCTGAATAAAACATTTTCACCGCATCAAAACACACGCAAAAATGTCAAACCTGCATCCCGACGGCTGGAAACTTTGTTCTATTGTTGGAACTATGACACCCACACACTAGATGTCGCTGTGGCGTTCGTGTTCCATATTCAATCTTTAACATAAAATGAAGACATGGATCCCTTTTTCAAGCTTGGCAGAGATAGTTAGCATGTTGCCTTGAAGCAAGAAGGTCTTTAGTTCAACTCCCTGCTGGGATGTTTTTATAAAGGGTTTGAGTATTCTCCTCCTGAATGATTGGGTTTTCTCTGGGTGATCCAGTTTCCTCCCAAAGTTAACTGGTGATTCTAAACTGACCCTATAGGTTGTTTGTCTCTTTGTGTCTCTGTGATGGACCAGTGTGACCCCGCCTCTTGTCCAATGACAACTGGAGACAGACACCTTCTCCCTATGACCCTATAAACAGGAACAAACAAGTGTAGAAAAATGATGAATATATTCCTTTTTCATTTTTAATAACTTTTAGTTTTTTAAATCACTGAGCTTTGATTCAACCCAGACAAGCTAATGCATTTGGAATGCATAAAAAAAAAGTCAATTTCAGAGAATACCATATGATTACCATGATAAGCACTCTGATGTATTTTCTCGATTTTGGGGGATTTTTTATGTGCGGAAAGATCTTTAATCTGTGTCCCTCAATTTCAAATGATATGTTATGGTACGGTGGGAAAAATGTGTTTGGTTTATACCGCTGAGAAAAACGCAGCACTGCTGTCATACTTCAAGGCCTTTTTATAAGACACATGTTTATGTTGTTTTTCCTGTGGATGCCTCATGAGACGTTTGTGAGAATTAAAAAGATTCCAAAAATAATTTTATAAGCAATGAAAAAAGCAGTTCAAAACACAAGTTATCTCAAATTCCTTCAAGTATCTTTGGTTGGATATCTAAAGAACAATGCGTCTCAACTCACATTTTTCTACTCTTCGATACCACAGCAAGTGACCTGTGACAGCCTCTTTGTAAAGATTGTATCCACTCAAATAGGTCCAACCAATATATTTTATTATGGCCTGCAGGGATTTTCCCTGAAGAATATCTTCAACCACAGGGTGAAAAGTCTTGTTCCGCTTGGTGGAAAAAAGGTCGGATCAAATCCAATCCTTGTGCAGCAACCACAGGACTAAAGCCAGAATGTGACCAGAAAGGTTTATGTTTTCATGGCTTCTTTTTGAAAGTTTTGGAGTGACAATGGCTTAGTTTCTTCTTAGAGTCTTTTGCTGGGTTGATTTAAAAACCTTGTATGTTTTTGGTGTCATAAAAAGAATAATTGTCATTCCTTTGTACAACAACGTTTTGTCTTTTATCTACATAATATTTTTAAGACATATCAATATAAATGTATTTGTTGCAAATAAATGGTCCAGTCTTATTCTAAAGGTCTGAATCTAAATACAAATAGAGCAACATAAGTGCATGGCTGTGTTACTAGTGATCCACTGAAGGGGCCATGAATGAGAAAAAAACAGGCTTTTAATTCTAATGTCTTCACCCAGAGTGGTACAGCTGTCAAAATAAGAGCATGAGTCAAACTCAGGCAGATCTCCAGGATTTATCCTGTCTTTATAACTAATGTCACTAGGAAGCAGCTGCATTTGTTTTGGGTTCCTATGGGTTTAAATTGTTTCTGTTGCATACAAACCATTTGTTGCATTAAGCTGTTTGAAAAAAGTTTTAAAAATCCAAGTCACATTTAACTCTGTTCCGCTTGTCTCATCTCTTTCAATCATTTATTCATTTTAGGGTTGAATTTAAAATTAACACTAAGATAATATCATTAATATATTGTGTATTATGATAAAGCTAAAAATTTCTTGATAGTATTACATCACGATTTTTACCAAATTACAGTCTAATCAGCATTTTATCATAATTCCCATTGATCTTTAAATCTTTTTATGTATACAGCAAGTTGTTGAACAGTTTGACCAAACTGCAACATGTCCTTGTGTAAAAGTAAAACCCTAAAAGACAAAAAAATAAACATTTCATTCCAATGCATTCTATAAACACCACAAGCTCTCTGCTCTGGCAGATTGTCAACTCGTTTTAAATCCCTCACAATTTAATATCATTATATCAACACCCGCTGCTCTGCTCTGAACCTACATCTTTGTTTGATAGTACCCTGTAAAGATAATGCGTTTAAATCTTTAAAAGGAGAATACTGTTAGAGTTTGTCTCTCCACCTAAACCACAGCAGGTGTGTAGTTTATTTTAAACACAGACCCAGATTGTGTATACTGGATTTGTGACAGCAGCATTATGACAGCAAATTGTGCAGAATTTATTGCTGCACTCAAGCAACTTTTCAGTGGCTGCAATGGCCAATGTTGTCATACAAAGAAAATGTGATTTAACTTATGCTCGTATTTCGTGAAAGTGATCAATAGATATAATCTGCTAATGGGCTGAGTTTCTGTCCAGTGGCCTTATGTATTCTAGAAAAATCTGCTCACTAAAGTACTTTTTAAGCCAATGTCCTTTTTATACTCGTCCACAGTGCTTGGCACCACACATTCATATGGCCTGATAGCCTGGCAGTGGCTAATGTGTGCAAATTGTCATTGGGAGTCTTTTTATATCAAGCACCAGTGCTCAGCACTTCTTTAGAAGGTGACTTCAGCATTTCTTTCCCTTCCATCTCATTTAGTGTGTAGATCCATTGTTGAATATACAGTATGGGTCTGTAAAGCAGAACCTGCCCTTGTCTTAGTCTGTCCTTGAGATTGCACTCCTCAGTGAGGTGAAATGAGTAAGTATTGAAAAATGCTTTCTATTTTTTGCATTAATCTCCTCTTTTAGATACGACTTTCTTTTCTTGTATAGTATTAACTTAATGCTGTATGTTATAGAATACAGTGTATTCATACAGTGTTCTTGCACAGAGGGTATTTTTATGTCCTTCAAATAAATCTTAGTCAACTCTAGAATAAGGATGGACAATATGGATATGGACGATATTTCTGGTATTGTGAGAACATTAAAAATATTCTGTTTAGTATATTTTTTTATATAAATCTAACACTCTAAATGACAACAAATACTTATCTAAGTATATAAGTATATGTCATCAAATATCAAAGTAGTTTAGATAATACATGGTATTGTCATATTTGAAAAAACAGATTCAGTATTTAATCATGCTCTTGTGAACGTATAGTTTGGACAAAGGAAATAACCCCAACCAATCAGGTTTGGTCACTATGAATTTAATAATTGAATATAAAGTTAAATACATACCCATCTGGAAATACCTCATCAGTTATCAGAGGATGATTGATTATTATTGTGGGAAACTTTTGTAACAATATATATAAACAATATGATGTTGCTCATCTTCACAGATTGTATTTCTGTAGGCAGTGACTCCTGGTGATGGATTGTGAGCAGTATTCAACAGGGAGTTGTGGAGGTTCTGTATGTTGTGCTTATGACAATGGAATTCTGAACATGTTCCAGAAAATTAGCAAGATGAATGTTCCTTTAACACGGTCAGAGTCGTCACGCTCACCTGGAATCCATATAGATCTCGACTCGGTTTCATCCTCTTCCGTCTAAAAGTGCAAGAAGTCAGAGAAAATTTAGAGAGGAGTTGGTAACCAAAAAGCAATCAAATTTAAGATAGTAAAGAAATTTTGTGATCAAATAACAAAAAAAATTGTGCTACAGTCACACAACCAGTGCAATTTGTTTGCTTGGGCCCTACGTGACCTAGTCATATACAATCTTCAGCAAAGCTCTGATTCCAACTAAAATGTACATATTTTGTTATAATTTTGTTTATCATATCTATCACCAAAGCTTAACAAGATAAAGCACCAAAATCAAAGAACAAACATTATCATTCATATCCACCTTAAAAAGGTTTTATATATCAAACTATGACAATCAATATGCCTTTTACTTCAATTATTACGTTTAATGAGTTTTACTTTTTGCAAACATAATATGGTTAAAAAAATCAGTTTTTGTCTAATATTTTTAGACAGATTCTTTAGTTTAACTTAATACCATCAGATCATGTTTGCTGTCATACATTCAGCCTCCAAAGATCCATTCATGTCTGCCTGGTACAAGCCACTCCACTGTGATCATTGATGCACATTATCAAGTCTTTTGATACTTAAAGAAAAGGCAAACGTCAAGCCACTTGATTAATAATTACAAAGTTTATTTTTTATGCTTCGGTAACTCAAGTTTTCCAAAATAACAAACCATACATGATTAAACAGCGATTAGTTTGATTTCATCTCGGGCCTTGTAAGGACAAAACTGCTGCTACTCTGCTGACAGGAGTTGTTAATAACTGCCCAAGCCACCAGATGTATTCAATTTCCCACTCTTTATTTATTGTCACAAACTTAATTCCCTTCACAGTTAATAAATGACAATGCAGCTGGGAACTACGAGCAGCATGAGAACTTCAGAAGGCTTGTTTGTTTTATCACAGGATCTGTGGAAGTTTTCAGATGCCACAGTGCTGATGTGGAGACATGAACACGAGCTTACAAAGCAGCTATAAAATGTATTTCGGAGCTAAAGTAACAATGCATTCAAAAGGCCAGAAACCCTTGAAACAGATCATTAATTTCAAATGGAGTCATATCAGCTGCCAGCAACAAGATTGTGAGCTAGCTCACTCATCCTGTAGGAGGGGAAGATATGAGGCTTCATTCCTCAGTGAGGACGTCTTGTGACCAAACCATATCTCACATAGTTTTCATATTTACTTTTACTCAAAGCTAAGCTATGGTAGCTAATCATTTCTGTAAATCAGTTATGATTACAGGATATTTACTCTAAAAACTTTCTCTAATTGCAGGTATGCTATTCTATAGCAGTCTGAAAAAGATCTTTAAAGTACTTTAGTTTTACAATAACAGATTTAAAGAACTTGCTTTTGTGTTCTTCTCATAAATTGTCACACCAAATTAAAACAGTGAGCCTGTATCTCTGCTCATAAACTTGCCCCTGGCTTTTGTGTTTGATCAAGTATAGTTTTGACTCACTGTGGAATGAACTAATTGTCTGTTTGACCTTGAACAGGCTGGAGGGAGTTTGAACAGAAGCAGCCAGTTAATTTATTTCCCTCTTCTCCCTGTTTTTCATTGTTTGAATGAACATTACGGTTTCAAACCTGGTCTTGAAATTCCTGAAAGTCAACAGCACATTGCTTTTTTAAGAGGTGTTAAGTGGGTAACATATTCAATATCAAACTGTTTTTCATTCACGTGATACTTTATATATAAATCAATTTGTCATTAAAATGGATTTCAAATTACAATATATCTAAAGTTATTATTTAGCATATTTTTATCGCTAAGTATAATAAATATTTAACAATTACTTTGTCATATTTCTAACAGCACTTGAAAACAAAAACTCTTAAAGGCTATCGTCATTCAGAGACCTTCTTACAGTCTGCAAAGAAAAAACACAAACACACTCAGATTTATAACCATTTAAATCTGAGGACAGATGGGTAGTTTTTGAAAACATGTTTACAACAAGTCAATGTTGATGGTTTTTCCTAGAATTGGTCTTGTCCTTCAAAAATAACTGGACTGAGAGAAGGAAAATAAGTGAAATGATAGTTAAGATTTTTTAAAGTATGGTTTTGTGAAGAGTTTAACAATTAGCTTTTTGAACAACATCAGTTTGGAAAAAATAGGGATTAGTTTAGACGAGACTGAAGAACGAACAGCTTTTCAAATGTGAGCTGCAAAATTGGTTTCTGTCAAGTTTCTGTCTTAAAATGACTTAAAGACCCACTCAGATCATCTTTTGAGCTAGTTTAAATCGCCTCAGTGGTCTTTAAATTATGATTATGGCGTTTTTACCCAAATCACTAAACTTGTGTCGTTTTCTACATAGTTTCTGAATAGCAGCAGTAGCTCATTAGCAATTCATCTCTGTGTGGGCGGAACCGTTAGCACATAGGAGCCCCCTGCCCCTCCCTGTTGCTGAGAGCTCTAGCTTGGAGCAGGACCTGGTGGCCCCGCCCAGTGGGTTTTCTTCATCACAAACATAATCTTGTTTAGATGCATTTTAGTATCTGCTACTGATTCACAGCGATTTGAATGCAGAAATACTCAGAAATGATACAAGAACATGTCAACAACATGAATAACATGATTTTCATCGGAGTGGGTCTTTAAGTTACAGAAGTTTCGTAGCACTTCATACGGTTTAAATATTTAGGATTTTGTTTCACGTTGTTATTTCAGGATTGCTAAACCCAAACTTCTAATGTTAGCTAGGCCCTCTGCTATCTTTCTTTACAAATAACTGTAGAACTCTTAGTAAATAACCATATAATGGAAAACTTATAAAGAGGTTAATGTTTATGAAATAGCATTGCATGTTATATGCAGTTATATTGTTGAGATTACAGATTGGAGTTACTTTAAGTTCACTCTGTAAGTCGCCTCTTGCTCAGACTAGTCATTTGAGGTGAGATATTGTTGCAACATTCCATTCACCTCAGAAGTCTGAACCAAGAACAACATCAGACTTGACCTAAAGTTTCATTTCCAAGTTGGAAACCAGCTTGATTTGCCAATGGTTGTGCTCAGTGACCAGGCTAACTATTATGAGGAATACAACTCATTAACATGTAAATCTCAAATACTGTTGCAACTATGCTCCCTAATAATTGTTGAACAGTGCTCTGAGTG
Organism: Pachypanchax playfairii; assembly: GCA_006937955.1. Taxonomy (NCBI): domain Eukaryota; kingdom Metazoa; phylum Chordata; class Actinopteri; order Cyprinodontiformes; family Aplocheilidae; genus Pachypanchax; species Pachypanchax playfairii. Next base: position 3,599,359 of record SSNP01000043.1, read on the forward strand.
ACTAAAACAGGCAGAAATTAAAATGTAAAGTTTATTACAGCAGCTAATTTTCATGCTCGGTAGCCACATTGTATTTAAAGGTCAGGGTTTGTAAGAGACCTCAGACTTTTCATTCATTAATCTTTACCCACTTGTTCCTGTTCAGAGTTGTTGGGAGCTGTTGCCGATCTCCAGCAGCCTTTCAGACTTTCTTACACTGAATTTTAAGGGAGATCCCAGTTGATTTTTACAAATTGAAAATCAGAAATTCTGACTTCAACGTAAAAACAAAACACACCACAGCTGCTTTTTTCAGAAATCTACTTTAAAAGATGTAACCTAAAGCCTGAAGTGGTTGTTGCTTGTAAAAAAAATTAGTTTGCTGCCAACAACAAGATAATGTAGTGCCAAAAAAAACCATGGGTTTAACTAGAGTGAAGTCAAAGTATTTCTCATTAAGCTAATGGGCACTGAAAAGTAGAGAGACATATATACCTACAGTATAATATACATTATCTGAACGACTCATAGTGATGTCATATATTTATGCATGGACCAAGATGTCCTGTATTTCTAAAAGCATATGACTGCCAAGAAAATGACCATCTTTAAAGGTTGTTCATGCAATATATATTGTTAGAAGTCATTAAGGCAACCTAAAAAGCTGAAAGAGAATGATGCTATGTGACAAGCCATTTTTAAACATTCAACAAACAATACCTTCCCATTCTAACGTCAGTTCAGTCAGGGACACAAAGTTGCATCAGAAACTTTTTGCACTTCAGTCTGAAGTCGCTTGTTTGTAATGCAGTCTCATTTCAGAGAAGATTTATCCATGAAGGTGGTTTCTCATGCCAGATACCCCAAAGGCACTGTTGGAAGGCAGCCATGTTTGTCGTTTCTCTGCGTTCAGTATATGGCATCTGAAAGCTGTTTTCAAACCGATGATGCCTCATGAAAGTTTAATGAAGAAATACTTTCCAAAAAGGTGGCGTTGACGAAAGCACAGGAAGGTATTAATTAGCTGTATCACAGCGGGAAAAGGAAGACTTAAAGGTGTGTGTAAACCTTGTTGGCACTTGGAATAAGCAGGTCTTGTTTTGAGGGTTAACACTTGGCTAACACTGCAGAACAGGAAGGCATTTCTACAAACAGGGATCTTATGGTGTTTAGAATATTCAAATCTCCAGCATTTCAGAGAATGTCTTTTGCTGGAAGCCAGAAATACTTCCTCGTGAGACAGAGCTGCTTGAGGCTTTGGTTTTCCTTTGTTTTGCTAAAAGAACATGTTTAGAGCAAAAGGCACAGTGAGTTATCTTCTTTCACATCTCAAACGGCAGCAAGACGTAGCCCTCCCAGCCCCTTGTTCAGTCAAAAAATTAAGACGCAGGCATGAACAAGACAGTTTAGACAACACAGCAGAGCCACCTGCCATCCTCAAAGAACATCAAACTCCACTTCTCCTGAATGCATCTGCAGTCTTATTGGATTCTGTTCAGTCTCTACACAGCTTTGGTTATTTTGTTTTTAGATTCATTATTATCTGATACCTGTTTGTTATCTGAGATCTTTTCACACGAGAAATAATTAAAAATAAACCTTCAAAGTATGTTATTTTCTTCAGTTGGAAAACAAAAACAATCAGCGTTATTTCCGGGGTCAAATTTCTCTGCAGTCGTCAGGTATTTATTGGCTCCGGCTCCAGTCTGAAACATGAAGCCCAGGTGGATATGCTAATTTTTGCTGAATATGTGCTGATCTCAGAGCTGCCTTTGAAAACATGTTATTGACCTAAAGTTTCTAAACTCATCAACCCACCAAACCACAAACATGATGATTTCCAAGTCTATAGGACCAGCTCAGCTGTCACAGACCAAACACAAATACATTACTTTTATTTCCCCTGAGAAAGATGTGCTTACGGCCAGTGTTTCTTCCTTATAACCTTCACCATAGTTAAGTCATCACTTTGTTATCGTGGTTTAACTCCAAACTATCTGTACACTGAGAGGAAGCCAGCAAATATAAACATGATGAAGACTGATTGACTTTGTTTTGCCAAATTTTAAAAATCATGCACTAATTTTGGTGTAACTGGGGTGTCATAAAACTGCCTCTATGAAATGCTTACTTCAGTTTTTCTGAGATAAATCTGCTTTTTTTTGCTTCCATTGATGTTACAGGGTTAAATGTTTGTTTTGAAAACTTAAAATCACTGATCAACATTTTTGAGTATCTGGAGACTGATAAAAGTTATAACAATAAGTTCAGAGTTTCAGGTGTATACGACTGTTACAGCTCCAGATTGTGGGTTTTGTCTTCCGACGTCTCACATTATTTTGACAAACCAATTTGAATAACAAAATTCAAAATTTAAGTTTATTGTAGCATCATTTTTAATGTTATTGTCAGAACTAAATGTTGGGTAAATATTTTAAAAAGTTACCGGTGTGGTATAATAGAAATTGTTAATTTTTTTTTATACCTTTGCATTTAATTGGTGGCAGATGTTTTTATTTTTGTCTTTATTCCATTATTTCGTGCACAAGGTTTTAGTCAAAGAAACATTCTCACTCTGACGTGTGTCACTGTTCTCCAACCTGTTTCCAGAGGACCAGCTGCCTCCTGGCTTCCCCACTATAGACATGGGCCCACAGTTGAAAGTGGTGGAGCGAACACGCACCGCCACCATGCTCTGTGCTGCCAGTGGTAACCCCGACCCTGACATCTCCTGGTTCAAAGACTTCCTACCTGTCAACACCACCAACAACAATGGACGCATTAAACAGCTCAGATCAGGTAGGTTTCCTGCTGCTGAAAACTCAACGACCAAACAGGGATTCTTCTATCTTGTTTTCTTCGATCTGATCTGCTCCCCACATCGTATCTTCTGTTCTTTCATCCTCTTCTTCTTCCTGCCATGATTTAACGTCTCATTTGGCTTTTAATTTTATAGGTAATGGCATTGTTTCTACTATTTCCTGTCTTCTACTCTCTGTACACCCCTTGTTGTGTGTTGTCTTGGTCTGTCTCCCTTTGTTTTCCAGTGTTGTCATGGGCTGTTGGGATTGTTCCCCTCCTGTTTTTGCTGGCTTTTGCCTTAACTTCTATCCTCATTGCTCACTGCTGTGACTTTCTACAATGAATTAATTTGCTGTTTTTGTTGGTTTTCCTTTCCACTGCACTGGTGCAGTACATTTTAGAACCATTTTCTTCATTTATGTCTTTTTTCCAAAATGAATACTCAACATCTGGCTTCATTCAGAATCTAAAGGCTTTTAAAATAAGAAAATATGCAGAAAGGCAAATTATTTAACATTCCTGTGTATTTGTCCTTGAATAGAAATTTGCTTTGAATTAATTCTGTACCTTAATCAGCCACAGTAGTGCGTAAATCTTCATAAAGCTTTGCCCTTATCCCTTCATTCTTTGACTTTACAGCCCCTGCTTTAATGTTTAGATGCCAGCTTTTTTATTTGCCTAATAAGCCCCATCTGAACCAGTATCCCAAATTTTATTTCATTGTATTAACAGAGAAGATACTCTCTTTTCGAAAAATGTTATAGTAGGTTTCAGTCTTATGTTAACAGCACAGTAGAACAACAAAAATTTAAGCCCTATTTGTTTGACCATCTGTCTTTACAGATTTCACTGCTGTTCTTTTCTAAATCATCATGTTTAACTTTACATCCTTGCTGACTTTGTTTTTCAGTAGTTCTGTGTCAAATTAACCTTAATTTTTCTAACATGCGACTTTGAGTCACAAACAGTTGCTTAAGCATTTACAAAACCTTGTTAATTAACTAAAACGTACCTAAAGAATATAATCATATTCTTATGCTGTCTTTCTTCTCTCTATATTTTTAAATCTACAGAATCCTTTGGTAAGTGCTTAGCTCTGAAGCACACATCACTCCCCCCACTAATTTTCATGTTTCAACAACTATTAAAATGCATGGCATGCATTTTACTAACAGATAGCTTAGTGTTAGGGCTAGAAAAACACACGGTGTTCCCTTCACCCCCCCACAGTGTTTAAGTGTCTTACCACTGCCAGCTATAGAGCCTGTCCAGCTAGCATCAGAGAATCATGTGATCTGCATCTACCTGAAGTCTTGGACAGCAGAAGTTGTCTTTGTTTTTGATTCATAGGATGTTAATAGTACAACATTTCAGAGAAAAATAAGCAACTTATTTTGTGGTCAACCATAAGCTGTATGAGTCATCTGGGCAACAAGCCGGGCTGTCTTTGCATAGTTTTTCAAAGATTGACCCAAAACATACATCCAAATAGATTGCAGTGTCTGTACGTTTGCTTTAAATACAATTTTTGTATTTTTAATTACTAAAACTATTTAAAATATTCAGCTCTAAAATAGCACAAAATAAGACCCAAAGAGCTGTAGTAACTATGCCAGACCTGTATGTGGCACTGTAACTGCTGCCACGATAAGATCCCAAAGACAAGAAAGAAGATGTGGAGCATGCTGGTAAAGATTGAACGCTGGGTAGGTTCTGTTTGAGTTGGGGATTTAGCCTCATCATTTTCAAAAAGTTGTAATTTATCTTTCTGCAAAAATACAAAACGAATGGTGTTCTGGCATTTTTCAATCTGGAATCCATTTTTGAAAAATATTGGTTTGGGACACCTAAAATGTTGTTTCCATCTAGCTGTTGTTTAACAACCACCCTCCTTGAACCAGTAACAAGTCTCTTCATAACCATCTGCATCTGTCTGGTTTGTCAAATAAAAGTTCTCACTTGAGATTCGATGGTAAAAGTTGTTCTTGTAGGACATGTTAGTCCAACAAGTTTTTTAAAGAGGCCATTTCATACAAATTTCAGGACTTTGTGGTTATTAACCAGTAATATGAAACATTTTATATCTAAAAACATCAGGAAACACTGATTAACAGACCTTTCAATCTGTCTGCATTAAAATTCGTGTGGTTCCGGCTCCTTTCGTCAGGCTCGTAGAAGCTCGTTCATATTCATTATTCGAATTTGCTGGACTCAGATTGGCCAACAAATTAGCCTATGAGAGCAAGGTATATTGTTTCCTGCCCCGCTGCGCATGGCAACATCAGATGTCGTGTCTTCCTGTTTGCTACGTCTTATGCTACAGCTTTTGGTAGCAGCATGTTAGGCGTGGTTTCAACTGCGGGAGCTGCCGAATACTAACAAACAAAGGAGTTGTGACGAGACAGATACAGGCCGTTCGAACTCGGAAGAACTCGGGTGTTATTGCCATCTGCGTAGTTTGAGAGATTAAAACTGAAAGAGAAGTTGTTGACCTGTTTTCACACCCACTATGAAGGTAAGAACACCTATGGAGCTAAAATATTCAACAGAAACCTCAGAAAAACCGTTTTTAATGGAAGGGCCTCTTTAAAAAGGTAACTGTACCTAATTTTTTGCTTATTGAAACCCTTCACATTTCATCCAAAAGGCTTCTTCAGTTCTGACCATGTTTTGGGAGATTCGGGCCTAAAATTTGTTGTGACCACAGTATGAATAGGGTTGTTAAAATTACAGTTACCTGTAACTTGTAACTGTTTCACAGTTTAGATTGTTGTGAAACTGCCTGACAAGAAAAGTCAACACAGCTGTGTAGGTACTAGCTAGATGGAACCTGATGGAACCTCCTGTGTGTGAAGTAGGTTTTTCCTGTTTAAACCCATGTTGCCCCTACAAGGGTTTCGGGCTGCATTCATTTAGAAAGGATTCCTGAAGTATTTAGTAGTTTTATAAAACAAGTTATTGAACCTTTATTCTGGATATTTCATCGGGTAATGATGGGAAGTCAATCGCAATCTAGTACAACATACTGTCAAGAATAAGAAGCATTTAGCTGTTTTTTGCAGAAATGTTGTGCTTTTACCAAGAATTATACAAGACAATGAACATACAACAAAGAAAGCTTCTGTCATCCAACATCAAAGGTCAATGTAGATCACATAATTCTCAGACGCTTGCTGGACAGTCTCTGTAGGATCACATGATGTTTAGGTTTTAACCATTAAAAGCTTTAGCAGATAATTTTCGTATACTGACCTAAGTAATAATCTCTCCTCACATGTTTTTTTTTCCTCATTCACTTATCACGACTGAAACTTTTAACACAAGCACCTTAGGTATGGAAAGTTCAAGTATTCTAGGGAGGTGACCAGCTCTGCTTTCACATAAATAGTCCTGAAAGTCTTTTCCTTCAGTAGATGGTCTTCAGAAGCCTTTGCCACTACTCAAATGGCATCTCACTCCCTCTGGTACATCAATGTACAAAGTTCTTCTCTCTCTGACCTATGAATTTTTTCTATGATGAATCCTGTCTTTCTTTGCCAGTAGAGTACAGAAAAAGTTCTCTATTCTTTCTCTTTTCTCTTTCCTTGTAGTACCTTATTTACGTACCCTGTTAAATCTAATTTAATTCTTCTTCCAAAGCCCCAGCCTCTATCTACCCGTACTAATGCTTCTTCTTTCTAATCTTATTTGCATTCATATTATCCACCCAGGTGGTACACCAATAAGAGGTAAGAGTGCTGAACTGACGTTCACAGAATGAAAACAATACAAGTTCATTCTTGCTGTCAACTCATCCGTTCACCACAATCACTTCCATTTTTTGTCCTGTTTACAAAAGACCGAAACCCATTATGTTCGTATGGACCATCCTTCTTATTTGTCCTGTTTTGTTGACTAAACTTGTATTTCACCATGTTGTCTATGCCTTATTTACTCCTTTGTGTTCTTGTTTTAAGAGCCCATTTAGCTCAGTTGTGATATGCTTGCCTTGGCCTCAAATAAGCATATACAATGACGATTATTTTTTTTAGACAATATTTTTTACTTTCATTTTTTTGTTTTCTTTTTGGCCATAGCAAACCATGTGTCCCTCTTCTTGTCCAACTAAAACAACCAAGCATTTTTCCCCCCTTAGCTGTTCTTGTTCAGCACTAAAAATATGCACAGATGCTGTGGAGACATGCTGAAGACGACATTGCCTCTCTTCTGCTTTTTTCTCCCAAAGAGTTCTTTCTATCTTTGCAAACTACTTTTTTTTCTCCACATTTCTTCTATTTGCTTTCCTCTCCTGTACCTCTACAAAAAAGCCCAAACAACCACTTTTTTGATAAAGTTTCTACGGTGCTTTTTTACCTCTTTCACCCTATTTTTCTTACTTTTCTTGGGTTTGGAAACTATTTTACTTTTTGACTTTTTTCATTTTTTTTCTTCAGGGTTTGGGAAGGCTAACAGTAGAGTCTGGCGAGGACCTGATTGGCTCATTTTTGCCATATGACATGGAGCTGGAGAATTGTTGATGCAGAAAGCCATTTTTCTCTGGGTCATGTGACACCACACTGCTGATCCCATTGGTGGATTTTTATGGGTGTCTTTTGTAGCTTTTACAAGCTAAAGCAGTGGTTGGTTACTTTCTTGTTGACTCAGGCCATATTTTGAATTTTGTCTTCTAATACATTTGCATTTTATTTTTCAGCTAAGGGTTGTCAGAAGGTTGTAAGTTGTGTCGACATACATTTCTTGCTAAGATTTGCATGTCAAAACTTTTATTAGAGGGTTATATGTTGGTTTTGCCTTACATGATACTTCAATGACAATTTTTTTTCCAGATATCTAAGCAGCGTTTTTCAATTTTTTTTGTACACGCTGCATTTTTTTTCAAAGTTGCTTCACTTCCCAGGTGAAGTTCAAATTGATTCTGTAGGCTGAATATTACAACTGATCTGTGATTGAATATGCTAAAAGTCATACCTAAATTTTTTTCTTTCAATTGTCCTCCCTTATTACGCTGCTTTCTTATACTGTAAAGCTCTTTTGTTTGATCCATGTTTCCCTAAAGCAGTATCACTCATCCCCATATTGACCAGTCCAGTGATATGTTGTATATTGACGGGCTTGCCCCTCTTCTTCAAAGTAAAATTTTGACTTTTTGTTATCATTGGCGATAAGATGAGTGTCTTTGTAGATATTATGTTTTTTACCAAAAGAGATTATCAACAACGTACTTTTTTTTTTGCAGTAACTTTACCTTAGTTATATTTATTTGGATTTGGTTTACCGTTTTCTTTTTTTGAATTTGTTTCTACTTTAGCTCTTTATGGATACTTTGCATGATTATCAGTTGCAGCTTTCTTTCACTTACAGTAGGGGTGCACAATCTCTGTTTGACTTCAGTAAGTCAGCCAGAAGGATAAAGTCCTAAACATAATGTCTCAAAAAAACAGATGTACAACAGTCATGGGAAAAATAAAGTACCTCTTTCAATTTTAGGGTTTTACATATATTTGGACAAAAAACTTTTGGAGCATATTGGTGGTGTGTTAACATAATGTCGAGGAAGAAAAAGAAATAACCTAAGAGATAACCTAAGAGAGGCAACTGTTCCTGCTCATCAATGTGGGAAGGTCAAAGGCGATTTCCAAACAATTTGGAGTCCATCCAAGGTTATTCACTAGTTGAAAACATATTAGACAGAAAAACATTAAGACGGCAGCCAGTCTTTCCAGGAGTGGATACCCAGCAAATTCACCTCAAGGTCAGACTGCAACAAATCCAAAATCTCTATGTCAGACTGGCTTCAGTTAGAAGGTTAAAGGTTAAACGACTGGACAATTAGAAAGAGACTAAACAAGTATTGCTTGTTTGGAAGGTTTGCATGGGAGAAGATCTCTAAACATAATTTGGCATCTCAGGTTTGTAAAGTTTTATCTGAATGAAACACAAGATTTCAGGAACAGATGAGACCAAAATAGAGATAATTACCCATAATGCACAGCACCATGTTTGATGAAATCAAATACGTCATATCAGCATAAACATTTTCTACTAACTGTCAGCATGGTGATGGAGAACTGACTCCATGCAGTCACTGAATCAACCATGAACTCCTCTGTGTACCAAATTGTTGTAGAGTCAGACATGAGGCCGTCTGTCCGACAGATTGGTCCAAGCTGGGTCATAAAACGATCCCAAACAGCAGCAGATCTATGAGATCTACAAGTGTTATAACAGTACAGTCAAAATTCAGGTCTTAACCTGACTCAAATGTTGTAACAGGACCTTAAAGGCAGGGTATACATTTGTGTCAGCACTCCTCAAGAAGGCGTTATTGCAAAATAAAAAGTCTTACCCCTTGCTTCATGCTCTCCCCCTAAGCCACGCCTCAATAACACAGGCACACGCAGCCAGCATGGTCTTGTTGGGTCTCCGCCACAGTCGCATTCTCCAGCTTCACTTGGGTAACACAAAATACAACCTGATCTTACCTGTCCAGAAGAAAATCGCCAACCAACGCATTGGTTAGCAAGCCCTTAGCTTCCTTGAGTTGACGCCATCGTGTAAATGCAGCAGCTCCGATGCAGATTCGGCTTTTGGCACGCTCTTTGTCGGCTTTCTTCTTTCGCGTTGCTATTTCCACAACAGCTTTGCGTTTTCAATTCATTTTGGGAAGCTTATTTGCACTAGCGTTGAACTTGATGCTTCACCAAACAAACACATCGGCTAATGCAGCTTGCGCAATCTAGTTATCTGCTGGCACGACAAAGTAACTCAAGCTCAATTCCTGTTTATAGGCCAGAATGAGTACTGCGTGTACACGAAGGGGATGCGCAGAGGGGGAGGTGCTGGAACATGGAAGCTTTGCTTACAAGCCAATTATCCTGGACGGACCGTGGAAGTTGATTGGATGAGGTTTTCCCAGGGTTTCTCGCTGTAGAAAGAATGATCATTACTCGATCTAGTTTAAGAACTCCTAAATTGTAAGTTGCCACTGGTATATGAAGAGCATTTTTTTGCAGTTTTAAAAAAAAAAAGTGTTTTAAAAGGAAATTGTATACCCTGCCTTTAAGAGAGCCATGCCGAAATTAATCTCTGCAAAACTCAAACTGAACTTGTTGTAAAGAAGACATGGTTAATATCATATCACCACAACGTCAAAGGCATCAACTTCAAGTCCTTGCTACACAGGGTGCACAAGTAAATATTGTCATATTAAGGGGTGTATTTAATTCTTCACACACATTTTCTAAGTTGGATTTGTTTTTGTTTAAAAACATGGTGGAATCTGTGTTCACCTGAGGTTAGATGTCAACTTTAGAACCTAGTGAAGACCAGATCCTTCTTGTTATATCCTGATACTGAAAACTCTAGAACTGAGAGAGGCTGTACCTTCTTTTCCCATGACTTGGACATGCAGAATTGGAGACAGAAGATCCTTCAAACTGTCCAGACTGCTAACACACACATTAAGGGACGATGCAAAAGTAAAACTAAAGTCAGCTGAAAATGGCCTTTGTAAACCAGCTTTTCTTTAATTTTTACTTGTGATATTGATCCAACTTTAACCACATATATGTTGTTACCTCATTTGTTATTCCCAACTAGGAGCCCTTCAAATTGAGCAAAGCGAAGAGTCTGACCAGGGGAAGTATGAATGTGTGGCGACCAACAACGATGGAACTCGCTATTCCGCCCCAGCAAATCTATATGTCAGAGGTAGGAAGCGTGGATCAACACAACCAACGTGCTTCAGTCAAACGTAACAATAAACATGATTTTTCAAAATTGAGGATTGTTTAAATAAACAAATGGTCTCAGCAAGAGCCACTTCCTGTGGGGCCATTGTAAGTATGATTTATTACGGTTTATTTTCTGTTCCTTGCACTTGACTTACCTGCAACTGATTTGAGCCTACAGTATCTGCTCTGTGATGTGTTTCTGGTCCTTTTCTGTTAATTATCCCGAGTCTAACACCAGTGACGAGACTTGCTTGCTGCCTTTATCTACTAATTGCTTTTAAAACCTGACTGCTGGAGGTGGTAAAGGGTGGACAGCCCTCCTCCATCAGGTCCCAATCTTACTCCTTTTTTCTCTCCCTCGGAAAAACTCAAAGACAACTTTAATCTCATTACTTTTGTTACTGATAATAGTATTGTAAAAAAAATAGTGCCAAATTATGGACTCAACATGTAAAATTTACTTGAAACAGCTTTTGGTGATATCAAAGTTTACACTGACTTCACCATAGAGTTAGTGAACTGTAATTTGCCCAATTCATATTATTCCATAGATTTAAATAGGTTTAAGTAGAACTTTTTGCCCAGATGTTTGATATTTCAAATGTTTGCCTTCTGACAGATGTAACATTTGTTGTCAGGAAGTTATGCAGTACTACCTGCATCTCAAGGGACTCGAGCTTCTTCAGATTGTTTACGCAGAATTCAAACACCTAAAACAAAATGGCCTTTTTACTCTGTTTCCCTTGTTTTTCTCCTTATTTCATTTTGTTCTGCATCAAAATCCCTAATCCTTCAGAGCTACGAGAAGGTTGGTGTATTTTCACTTTTTAAACACAATACAAAACATTTTTTTTTATACATTGTTGTTCTGTTTGACTTGTTTTAAAGTCAGAAGAAAAATGACATCCTCAAGAAAATGAAACTCAGGCACAGATACATGTCATTATTTACTTTTTATTTAAATCATCTTACTGTTTCATATTCGGTGTATTTATTGAGATCATGTCGGGTCTTTGTCTGAATTCTCAACCGTCCAACAGCTGGTGCATGTTTGCATCTTCAAGGCAGGGCAAGGGGGGGATATTTGCATCTGCCTGACGATCTATTTGCATGGTCCCCCTGCTAATGTTTGACCAAGCCATACCCTTTTCCAAACCTTTACACCTTGTCAGTGTTCCTGCTTGTTTTTGTTCTCATAACTTGTAGGAAATCAGACCAGTAGGGAAGGAAGATTGAAAAGAAAACAGGAGCAACATCCTTAACCCATAAGGATTCTTTGTATTTTGCTATTTAGACATCACTACTGTAACATTATCCTTGTGTTGCTTTCACCAAGTGAAGTTATTATCTCTGTATCAAAGTGTGTTCAAGAAAAATCTGTCCTTTGTTGTAATTGGCACTGAAGTCAAGCTGTAAAAACAACCTCGCCCGCAGAGATTATACATTGACTTTGATGAGGATGCTAGAACTCAAGAAGTCATGAAAGAAAGATGCATTTAGAGTCTTATCTGCATTTCTTGACAAATGTAATGATATTCAAATGAGCAGGATAATATTATGTCTGTGGGGATAGTGATCCAATTGGATATTAATTAAATATTGAGAGAGGGAAACGGTGTATTTAATAATGCAAGCAGCTCCCTTAGATTTCCTCTCTAGAGAGCAGAAGTCTGCTCAACAGAATTAGCTCTGTGAGTTGGCAGCAGGAAGCACATGCTTTTGTTGGAGTTGAGTAAAGCTAACACCTCCTTTAAAAACACTTTAGAAACTACAATAGACTGTATTCTAAAAGGGGTGAAATAATAGTTTCAATGTCAGCGTGTTAATGTTCTTAAATGTTTTAACCATAGAACAGAAATATTTGAATACCATGAGCAGTAACACTGACTTCACCTCAGGATCATTTTCATTTCTTTATGTTGTAAAACATTGTTGTTGTTGTTCCTGTCTTACCCATGTTTTTTGCATTTCCTTTTTTAGACAAATCCTAAGAGAAAGCGAAACAATACGTTTATTTTTTGTCTTAACGTGCTTTTTCTTAATATTTTTGTTGTTTGCTTCCAAAAACACCGTATGCTAGCCTGATACAGCTAGCATTGTATGCTGTATCAACCAAAAATGAATGCTAGCTGTATCAGGCTGATGTAAGCTAACCATCATGGGAGCAGTGTCAGACTAACCCTTCCATTTACATCATATGGTTTCATTTCCTCCCTTTCACACCTGCTACTTATTTTGCTCCTCATTCTTATTGCCATGTCCCTTAACTACTTGAGACCCCCCCCACCCAGTCACATATTTTATATATATATATATATATATATATATATATATATATATATATGCATGATTGACTCTTATGCACCTACAAAAGGCCCTGAGGTCGTGCTTGTGTCCACAGTCTTGCACATTTAATTTAAAATGAAAAGTGTAAATTTCATCTTTTACATGTCACTTTTCCTTTTCTTGTATTTTTATGAACCTATACCCACTATCTGTCAAATGATATGCATTCATTAACACTGATTATTAGAAACAATATCATAAAGCACAATTATGTTTAAATCGTGAAATCGTATGTCTTGTAATATTTTTCTTGTAATATTTCAGATATGAAAGTTCTAGCCAATGCTCTCATTTCCAGCAGACTTGGAGAAATACAGTCCCATTGTAGCATCAGTTGGAATGAGAATCTGACTGCACAAAACATTTTAGCAAAATCACTACTGTTCGCAGCAATATCTGTATGATGTCATAGCTATAATATTGTTGGAACATTTATTTATAAATAATTAGATTGTGATAAAGAGAGTAAGAGAATACTCTTTAAAATCAACAGCTGAACACCAGAGTCAACTGTTTAATAACAAATTAATTTTTTTAATTGATGTACATGAAGGTTGGATTAACTAAACAGAAACATATAAATTCAGTTGTTGTGGTGAAATTACACGTGCTTATAACAAAGAACAGTTTTTCTCCACTCGTTAAGCTGATAAAACGTTTTGACTGACGAGCTGATGTTAGCTAGTTAATTAACAGGGTTTTTCTACTAAGCAGCGACTCTGGAGTTAGTATGTGCATCAGTCTAATTAAAAGCTAACTGTCTTAGCTTATTAATGTCTGTTTAAATACAGCAGTAGCTTAGAAGTCGTGATGGTTGGTGCTCTAGCAGCCAAGCCATGACCAGGTGTGTTTTTCAGTACTGAAAAAAAAATAGTTAGACTTTTTTATAATAAATTACAGTTTAACAGGGTTTCCAGTTCTCCTTCAAACACAGCTGACTGACGGCTCACAGCAGCAGAAGAGGTAATTTTATTCTGAAGGGAAACCAGAACCATCACTGATATGTTAAAAAAGGTTTTAACTATTGAAACCGTATGAAGGTTTGGAGCTGTGACTTTTTAACACCATGAATTCAGAAAGTGACCCATGTCTAGTCCTATTGAAACCATTTATATTAGCATCAGTCAGCGTTCAGCATTTATGTACTGTAAAGTGGTGGAACACAAAATTTCATCCATTTTCCTTGTATAATAAGCTAAAAATGCTCTATTTTAATGTCTCTCAAACACAGTTCTAAACGCTTCAGCTACTTTTAAATGTTAAATGGCTTTGCCACCTTCGTGAAGTTATTGACGTTGAAAGTAGTCTAAAAAGAAACACAGCATGTGTTTTAATCATCCAGATCCTATAAAAGCAACATTTCTAAGAGTTTTGCTTCACATTCTAAGAACATTAGAATTGCTTTTCCTATTTATTTGTGAAATGTATCACTGATATTCTGCCACAATGTAAATGCAAAGCATTTGACAGACCTTATTTTCTTTTGAGTTGAGCCTGAAAAACACAGAGAAAAACATCATTTGTCTTTATTCCATGTGTAACTTAAGTATTTGTCTCTGTGATGTGAGAATGTGATGTGTCACATCATCTAGATGTGGTGAAGCCTAAAAATTGTTTTTTTTTGTTTTTGTTTTCATGCAATGGTAAAGTGCTATTGATTCACCAGCACTTTGTGTATCTGTATATACTGGTGATGTATTTTGTGCATGATGGTGCTCATGTTGGCGTTAACCCATTCACCACTACATCTACAGTCTGGATTGAACCATAAACTGCCTGTAGATAAACTGATTTTATTGTTATGCTATAATTATTCATCTACAACTCCTATTTTTATATATTTTTTGCATTATTTTCGAAGGATTCCAAGCATTTTTCTGTTAGCTTGTTCTATTTTCCACTCACTTTTTAAACTTGACATCTTGATGTTTATTTTCAGTGCGTCGTGTGCCACCACGATTCTCCATTCCGCCTACTGACAGTGAGATAATGCCAGGAGGCAGCGTAAATATTACATGTGTGGCAGTAGGTTCCCCCATGCCGTATGTCAAATGGATGCTGGGGGCCGAGGACCTTACTCCAGAGGACGACATGCCCATTGGACGGAATGTGTTGGAGCTTACAGATGTCCGGCAGTCAGCCAATTACACGTGTGTGGCCATGTCAACCCTTGGGGTGATAGAAGCTGTAGCCCAGATAACAGTCAAAGGTAAGCAAGGATTTTTTCTAATTATAACATAGTAAATGATTGTAAGATTTTTTTTTGTGATTTTAAAGACAGGTACATCACGACTACCTACAGCAAGTCAAAATCTTCTCAAAATGGTTCAATTCTACAAGTGAAAATGTACATTTCCATTTACAGCTAGTTTGTTTTTAGGAAACTATCCACGCAGAGTGCTTGAAAGAAAGTTACTTACCTCTCACTACTACCACAAATCATTTCCAAAAGATGCTTTAAAGCTTTAGACAAATCCTGACACCAAAATCTGTTCATTTGATGTCAGATTGAGAATGCCATGAAGTGCTTATCTCTCTGCTGGAGAACTGCAAAGCCACAAGATCACCATTTGCAGGATGCAGGAAGAAGAGGGTACAAAAGCACTGAGGTGTTCAGTGTTTTCTGTAGAAATGGTACTTATCTGAGAGTAATCATATCTTCATTGCAATGTACCAGAAAGATATCCCAGATTTGTGTTGCTATGTTTACAGGTACTCAAGGGATTGATTCCAGCGCACGCATACACAACACACAGCTTTGTTTTTCCTGAGACATAACGTAGAGATATTAGTCACAATATAACAGTCTGGCAGGAGCTCCCCCAGTCGCCTACCTCGGATGGCATATAAATACAATCTATGGCCCTGATATCTTCTGCCGTGTGCTGCGATGTGGGGAATTAAAGCAATAAATTTACCTGTTTAATTATTAAAGTGATAAAGAGAAATCTAAGATTAACAACAAAAGCAGCGTTGGTGCTCAACATGGAGAATGCAGACACCTATACTGCTGTGCAAAGGTTTTAAATCATCGCTCGTTTTTTATGTTTTGCTTTGCTTGCTGTATAAATATAATATGGTCTTGTCAGTTTTTCTCCGGGATTCGTGTAAATCCTTTGAAAGCCTTTCTGTTGGACTTTAGCAGTGTTTTCACTCAATTTCAGTCCAGAACATGACCAATATCAAATCACCTGTCAGACTTATAAATCATTCAGGCGTCAAAACACCAAACTAAAGGGATGAGCCCGTGTTGCATCGACTTGTAACAAACAACTAAGTAAAAACAACTTTAAATTGGATTTTTTTGCTAGTAATTAGAAACAAAATTGGCTAGATAATAAATTTGTTACTGGCACCCTGCCTGTCACGCAGTTTATCCCCAAATTGTTGTTAGTCAGTAACCAGCAAAAGGTACTACCAAACTGGTTTATTGGTTAGTTACTAACTTCAACAACTACTTGTCACAAAGAGACAATTTATTCGGAAAAAGTGAAAGTCAGCAGCCAGTCAAAAACTTTTTTTTTTTTTTGATTGAATCCATTAAAGATGCTACAGAAAACATAGTTTGAAGTATGAGTTAGTATTTTGTCACCAACTAGGTGATTCCCAAAGAGCTTTCAGCTGCAAACTTGACATACAGTGGGGCAAAAAAGTATTTAGTCAGCCACCAATTGGCTGCAAATAAATTCTTTAAAAATCAGACAATGTGATTTTCTGGATTTTTTTTCCTCATTTTGTCTCTCATAGTTGAGGTATACCTATGATGAAAATTACAGGCCTCTCTGATCTTTTTAAGTGGGAGAACTTACACAATTGGTGGCTGACTAAATACTTTTTTGCCCCACTGTACATGTGATATACCTCATGTCCCGTTTCAGGTCTGTGCTGGATTGTTTCTTAATTTCCCTAAAGAATTTTATTTACTGTTTGTCTGCTGTAGACTTTTTTTGACTGATACACTTTATAAAAACATGCTGCACAAGTGCTGTCAGGGTCAGAACTGGACATGAAATGAGAGGGAAACCGTCCATGTCCTCAGAGGATCATTTGCAGCTTTCTGTTCCATTTGCACCAACTGAACTGGGTAAAAGTGTTTTCGTTTACTCAGACCCATTTGCCTAAAAATGTAGAGTTAATTTTTTAAATCTAAACTGAGATCTTTATAATGTAATGTGTATGAAATATTTGTAGTTTTATTAATATTTTTGTAATGTTTATCATTACAGCTTTACCCAAGGCTCCTGGTATTCCCATAGTGACTGAGCGCACAGCCACCAGTATTACACTGACCTGGGACTCTGGCAATCCTGAACCAGTGTCCTATTACATCATCCAACACAAGTCCAAGTACTCAGAGGACTTGTATAAGGAGATCGATGGAGTGGCCACCACCAGGTACAGCGTGGGGGGCCTCAGTCCCTACTCCGACTACGAGTTCCGGGTGGTAGCAGTAAACAATATTGGACGAGGACCGCCAAGCGAGAGCATCGAAGCCAAAACAGCAGAGCAGGCACCAAGCACGGCGCCAAGGCAGGTTCAAGGTCACATGATGAGCGCCACCACAGCTGTTATCCAGTGGGATGAGCCAGAGGAACCTAACGGGCAGATCATGGGCTACAGAGTTTACCACACCATGGATCCCACCCAACACGTTAACCTCTGGGAGAAGCAGATTGTTCGAGGGTCTAAATTTGTTACCATTCATGGCCTCATCCCTAATAAGACTTACTACATTAAGGTTTTGGCTTATACTTCTGTAGGTGATGGACCTCTTTCCCCAGACCTGCAAATTATTGCTAAGACCGGAGGTGAGTTCACCTTCTTTAGATGATTCAACTAAAACTAGTAGAAATTTAATTTGATTGCACAGTTAATGATTTCTAAATATTTTAGCCATTACTGGTTTTTGTCACAGATCCTCATTAGTGGGTTCCAGTCGAGCTGTAAACACAAACACCTTCCAACTGTCAGCTAAAACTTCCGTTTTCTATTTAAATAGAGAAAAAATGTGTCACTTGTAAATTCCAACTAAGAATTAAAAGTTAAAATTGCATATTTATATTTTATATATAAAAAAACTCATAGGATATTATAATATTTTATTTACACTTTACTGTTGTATAACTGCTTCCTCTGAGAAGTCAATGTGGCTGCTGCTGGAAAGCAGTTCGAGTGTGACTCAGAATGAACTGTGCATAATGCTGAGAATAATGAAATTATCTCTTCATTCAAATTCCAGTTCCCTCCCAGCCGACTGACTTTAAAGGAGAAGCCAAATCAGAAACCAGCATTTTACTGTCATGGAACGCTCCGGCACAGACCGGGCTGGAAAATCAAGTCACCGGATATGAACTCTTGTACAAAAAGAGGGATGAAAAAGAGGAGGTAAATATTTTGATGATTCATCCTGTTCATGTCCGTATAAATACTTGCGATATTGTTCTAAATCTAATTTTACAGTGCAGTGAAAGAAGGGTTGTGATTTTAAACATTTAATGAGTTGCTTTTTGCGCTCCGAAGCCCCATTAGTTACCCAGGGTCATGAATATAGGCGTAGATGGTGAAACCTTTCTGTTCTCGTGCAATGAGTTTGACATTTACGGATCACGGACAGCAGCAGTGGTTTTATTTCTAAGTGCTCTCTCTTATCATCACAATATATGAACAATGTAACAGGAATGATGTCAACTTAGCAGTATTTCAAACTGTGGGAGGAATTTACAGCAGAGATATTGAGAGTATTTACAGGAAGGGGACTACAGACACATCTAGCGACTGGATGGTTCCTGTCAGTTTCTTCTTAACTCTGATCTGCTAATTCAGACTTGTGACCAATTTCTGATTTTCCCTTAAAACTGTTTTATCCTTTAACTTCCTGTCAAAGTAAAATTATTCAGCGTTCATAGTAGAACATTTACAGTAAAACCTTTTTGTTATGTTGCACTGCAAATCTAGAAATAAAGATCAAGTGAAGTGACTAAATTAAATACTACTAAATAAAAAGAGCCCTGATGGACTGGCGACCTGTCCAGGGTGTACCCCGACTCTCGGTAGGGGTATAAGTTTCCAAAAGAATGGCACATGTAAATGGGCCAATATTTATGGATGCCCCAATATACCATTCTAATGTACTTGTATCAGTATCAATTAGTTAACTGATATCATGAACCGATACATAAAACGTGGAAACTCTGCTATAATTTAACAGAAAATGTTTATTTTTCACTTGAGATTTTTGTTTTGTGGTCATTTTTATTAATATTTAACTTTTTTTAACAAGTTCTTCATCATTTGTTGTAACAAGCAGAGAAGAAAATAAAACCTCTCTTCCAATTCATCACTTTTTTTTTTTGTGGTAGAAGTATCAGCATTGGTACTTGGTATCAGCAAGTACTCAGATCCAAGTATCAGTATCAGTTTGAAAAAAGTGGTATTGTTACAACCCAACAGTATTTTTATAGGCTGTTAATCATAATTTAATTTCATAATTTAAGTTGCTACCTTAAACCAAAATAAAATAAAAAATCAGTCAAAGCATAATGTCAGTGGTACACATTCATTACTCATTTTCTTTGATTATTGTAAAAGTATTTATTGAATTTGATTGTCTCAGCTTGGGGGCGGTCAGTGTAATTGGAAGGGTGGGCCGTGCACCCCTGGGCCCCCCATCTGGACACGCCCCTGTTACTGACTTAGCTACTTAGATTTGATACATTCATGCACCAGAACAAAAACAGGATTTTTAAGTGTCAGTTACTGGTCAAGCTAAAAACTATCAGAATTGACATTTGGATAAAATAAAACCATGTAAGATGGCTGTCATATTTTTTTATTCCATTTAAAATAACCAAAACAAACTCTCTCTACAGAAACGAGTCAGCTTTGAACCCACCACAACGTACCTGCTGAAGGACTTGAAGCCCTTCACTACTTACTTTTTTCGTCTGGCAGCTCGTAGCAAACATGGAGTCGGCGCTTACACCAGCGAGATCTCTGCAGAAACTCCACAGACACGTAGGTCTTCTTCTTTATCCGACTAACTTCAAGCTATTTAAGAAGAAACACATTTTCAAATGCATTTAAATAAAATTCTAAGCTTAATGAAAGTCAGTAATAACTGACTGAACCCAAATAAAGAAAATGTTGATCTTGTGCTTGATGCATTTGAAAATTGTTGAGATGTAAATGTTTAAATATTTGTACTAAATTCTACTTGACCATGAAACATTCACCTTGAAAAGCAGCACTGATAGAATAAAAGGCTTTCCTGCAAAGTCTGGAGACAAGGTGAGAAAAATAACAATCTCCTACTTTGTTTGGCTAAAAAATTCAAATCTTAGCTGAAGTGAATGATTAGGTTTGGAATTATTAATGTAAAGGAATCAAATTGTTTTTGTTTTATAATAATAAAAGTTTATGGTTGTTTGGAAGCCTTGTCTCTTGACGCTGCATTGAAGCCCAACACAGAGACACGTTTCGACTGAGCTTTCTATGTAGCTACGAAGGTCAGAATCACTTCTGAATGTTAAAAGAACTGTCCACTTTCCTTCATCTGTCATGTTATTGCATCTTTTAAATTTGGATCAACGTTTTGGAGTGACATCATCATAGAAAGCTCAAAACAAGAATTATCTATAGATAGGAAAGACCTCAGATTTATATGTAAAATAATTAATATTATTGAAAATTGGATTTTGCTGTTGACTGCTAATCAAGCATGTGGTCAAAAATAAAAATGGCAGATTTTTTTTTTAATTGGAGTTTGATGATTCAGCATAAATCTGAGGGATATGACAGATAGAGGCAGAAATCAGGTGGGTATAAATTCTATTCTGCCCAGATTTATATACAGAAGAAAAACTAATTTTAAAAATGCATGCTGATGTTATCAAAATCTAATAAATCAGTCATGTCTCCTTGGGAGGTTCTCTGTTGTACAGTCAGGCTTTTACCACAAACCAACAGGCTACGGAAAGGTTGGTGACAAATACAACATTTTTCTTCTATTTTTAAACTAGACTCAACATCAACCTTTATGTTTTGGATTGATGGTAACTGCTTGCAAAATCTGTCAAATTTTTTTTAACTACGTTAATTTGTATTTACTTAACGCTTATCTTGAATTATTTCTGAAGACATTTGAATTAAGTTTTTGATTTTAACTTTTTAGAATCTCAGAAAAAGAATGTACCGGATTATATAATTTTCCTTTTTCTTTTGTTTTACGGTTTTGTTTTTCATGACAAAGGTAGGTGACACAGTGTGTAAAGCTGTTTTTGTCGACATTGTCCATTCATTTTAAATGTACACACGTTTGTGTCTGTCTTTGCTTTTTTTTGTCTTTATTTTAGATGTTTCATTTATTTGAAAGTCCTTGTGTTTTTACATCATTTTATTATATTTTCTCTTTTTTTTTCCTTTCTGTTTGGTCAATTCTTCCATCATCATCATCATCATCATCATCATCCTGATCAAACCAAAACCTGAAACTCCTGTGAAAACAACAACTAAACGAATGGCCTCAACAAACAAATCTAAAAACAACAAAATAAATAAATACATCTGCTCCAAAACCAATCTACCAATCAGAGCCTGCAAGCCCACCTCAGGAAGTCAAGTGTTACAGCCCCAGCTCCACCAGCATCTGGGTAAGTTGGCGGCCGCCCCCTGTGGAGTTACAAAATGGGATCATAACGCAATACTCCATCCAATACGCTGCAACTGAAGGGGAGGATACAGCTGCTCGTCAAATCTCCGACATCCCTCCGGAAAGCTCAGAGTACCTTTTGGAAAACTTGGAAAAATGGACAGAGTACCGTGTGACAGTCACTGCTCATACAGATGTTGGAGCAGGACCGGAGAGCCTGTCACAGCTGGTCCGCACAGAGGAGGATGGTATGTGTTTGCTAAAACAAAAACTCCAGCTGCAAATCCATTTTTTTATATATAACCCACCCCCTTCAGATACTAACAACCTTGCCTAGAACTGCCCTCTTCTTCTCTGCCCCCCTTCGCCTGCTTCTAAAATGAACTTTCAGCCCAGTTAGAGAGGATACACTACTTTTTTACCCAAGCAGTGACTCCTGAATGCACCATTTTTGGGGGCTTTTTTCCCCCCTTTGACGCTGCCAAATTTCAACACATGGTATGGCATTTTGAGCTTAAGGCCTCTACCTTCCAGTCCCAACTGTCTTTTTTGTTTTTTGAAAGCTTTTCTTGAACTTTTTTATTTTTTTTTTTCAAGATCGAATCCACAATTTGTTAGAAACTTGACACAAGCCAAGTCATAGACAGTGGGAATGACAAAAGGTAGAAGGATTTTTTGGAAGGCCATTTTGAACAATTTTTTTCATGAGAATCATGTTTTTATTTTTTTTCTCTTTACTTTGTGGCCAAAATTCTTGTTGCACTTCAAGCATTTCAAAGTCTTGAAGTACCTTTTGGCAAAACACGTTTTTTTAATTCCATGTTTTTTCAATCCACTCTGCTCATTTTCAGTGTTTCCAGATTAGGTCAGTTGTCAGACCTGTTTTTGCTGTTGTTTTTTCCCTCCTTACCATTGTTGAAATATTAATGTCATGCAGTGCTTGTTGCAGTTTGCGGCACTTATGTGCCCCTTTTTTTTTCGTCCTTTTTTGGTCACTGCAGAATTTTGCACTTCAGCTTTGGGCAAGGCTTTTATAAGAGAGATGAAGGGGTTCTCTATAATTTTGACCTTATTTCTTTTATCCCCCATGGTGTTCCTCCAGTTCCTAGTGGGCCACCTCGTAAAGTTGAGGTGGAGGCTGTCAACTCTTCATCAATTAAAGTGATCTGGCGTTCTCCGGTGCCCACCAAGCAGCACGGTCAGATCCGAGGATACCAGGTGCACTATGTCAAGATGGTTAATGGGGAGCCCACAGGACAGCCAGTCATCAAGGACATCCTGATTGATGATGCCCAGGTACGACACCCCCCACAGCCAGCCGACTCATTCCTCAGACAAACAGTTCTGCTTTCTATGTCTCACCTTATCACTTTTACATGGGCAAGAGCAATGTCTTTTATTATGTTTGGAAAGATAAATGGCTTACATCTTTTCCATACAAAATAGGGCTGAGTGATATGACAGTATTAGATCATGAATGATCAGAAAGTGTGTATAATCTACTAAAGCAGAGCAATCATAATACATCTGTAGGAAACGTTCTCTCTACTGCAAAACTTTATTAAAGCCTGTTTAGAAATGTTGTCTGGCCTAAATTATGTGGTAAACTTTTTGACATGTAGGGATGTCCTGATCGAGATTTTAATGTAATTGAATGTGTAAGATGCCTCGATTGGAACCCAGTCTGATACTTAAGGACATAACAACTCTGTACACTGTCTTTACATTTGAAAATATATCATTTAGCAGTTTAATAACTTGGAAAATGGTAATAACTGAGTAAAAATAATTATTTTAATGAACTACTAACTTCATCATTTTATTTTGATGACAAAATGTTTAAACTGTAGCAGAAATGTACATTTTCGCACCAGTGATAATTGTTATGTCTTATCTCTTTTCTTCCTGTACTACGATATCATAATCAGTGGGAGTATGATGATTCAACTGATCATGTGAGTAGCTACACTTGTTTCATCTTCTGCATGTGAATCTGTGGCTTGGATGTATTTTATTTGTATTATTTTACCATCTTACAATGATAAGCTTAAAAAATATATTTTTTTTTATAAAGGGAACAATTAAGTTTAATTAAGCTCTCTCATTTGAAAATGTGCATTGTGTAATCTATTATAAATGCTTTGTAAATACATTTTTAACAAAAAACGTTAATTAAAGTCCATCAATACTTCGACTAAGTCAGGTATACCCATAAACTGTATATAATAAACTGGGCACAGGAATGTGATGAAGAAAACTGTGGGCAAAATCAAAAGAGTGCCCCCTACTGGCTTGCTGTAGTATAAGCTTTTAGCCCCAACCCCTCCATATAAACAAATGTGACTTCATGTGACTTAAAACCAATCTGCAAAGAGAAAATTGCACCTCCCATAATAAATATATTTTGGCTTCACTTTTATACAACAGAATTAGATGGAGACACATTGTCCAACTTCACATAGTTTTTGGATTTGCCACAGTTTTTAGTAAATGTCTTGGTTTGAAATAATTACATTTTCATGTAGAACATCTGTCAAACCTCTGTCTGCAAATGGGAAATTTAAAGTTCTGCAGCTTAAGTCTCATCTCTTTTTTTCAGGAAATGATCATCACAGAGCTGCAGGCTGAGACCACATATTCAGTTACAGTGGCAGCCTACACAACAAAGGGTGACGGTGCACGCAGCAAGCCCAAACTAATTACCACCACTGGTGCAGGTACTGTAATGCTCCTCTGTACATTTCAAAATTATAAAAGTATGAATTAAAAGGAGGAAATGCATTTGATGTGATGCTGTACACTAATTACAATTAACTACAAATGCAGTTAATATGTTTCAAAAAAGGTTTTACTGACTGGAAGGTTTTAAAGAAATCAAACAGATTGAAGAAACACTGAACTTACCCGTTGTTTTATTTCCTTTAGTTCCAGAGAAACCTCGACTTATGGTCAGTACAACCAACATGGGTACGGCTTTGCTTCAATGGCATCCTCCAGCAGTAACCCACGGGCTCCTGCAAGGCTACCGTCTTCGCTTTGGTCGCAAGGATGTGGATCCACTGACTGTTATTGAGTTCCCAGAGCGAGAGAACCATTATACAACCAAAGAGATTCATAAAGGAGCCTCCTACACTTTTCGACTCTCCGCACGCAACAAAGTAGGCTTTGGTGAAGAGACTGTCAAAGAAGTTACAACAAATGAGGATGTTCCAAGCGGCTACCCTCAGAACATTAAAGCTGAGGGCGCTACCACCTCCACGGTTCAGGTTAGCTGGCAGCCTGTGTTGTTGGCAGAGCGAAATGGTCAAATAGTAAAATACGCTCTACAATATAAAGACATCAACAGCCCGCGCAGCCCCTCAGAACTCTTCATCACCGCCCCAGAATCAACTGTCCTCCTGGATGGCCTTAGAGCAGACACCACTTACGATATTAAAATGTGTGCCTTCACCAGCAAGGGCTCTGGTCCCTATAGCCCAAGTGTCCAATTCAGAACACAGCCTGTTGATCAAGGTAGGACCAGTCCCTAAACTTTCTTAGCCCTTTCCTTTTTAAATTCAACCTTTTCCTGTACAACCACAACAACTTCCTGTGAGTGCCTCAAATTGCAGACCCAACCAAAAGACTGGTACTAACATTTTGCCCTGTCATTATTATAATTTTTTTACCCAATTTAAAAACTCACATTGAGTAAGTATGTATGTCTCTTTGTGTCTTGTCGGTTAAGTAAAGGTCAGTCATAAATTTTTAAAGTTGGTGTTGTAAGAAGGTAAGAGGACAGTTTTGAGTTCAGCATAGTACTACTTCTTTCAGCCTGGTTTTGAAGGAGACATTTCAGGTAAGAACTGTTGTGGGATCATTGGAAGAAAGTGCAGATATCTTGTGTCTAAATCATCTGCTCCCCCTTTCTTTTAGCAGTGTTTGCAAAAAATTTTCATGTGAAAGCTGCTATGAAGACATCCGTGTTGCTGACGTGGGAGATCCCAGACTCGTACAACCCTGCTCAACCTTTCACTGTGAGCATCGCCTTGGTATAAATACAGCTCAGCTGAATGAAGAACCAATGTTGCAACATTAAAAATGTGTTATTTTCCTACAGATCCTCTATGATAATGGACAGAGTGTGGAGGTGGATGGGAAGTTAACGCAGAAGCTAATCACAGGTCTTCAACCTGAGACACAGTACTCCTTTCTCTTGACTAACCGTGGCAACAGTGCTGGAGGTCTGCAGCATCGGGTGTCTACCATGACGGCTCCAGACGTGCTGCGAACCAAACCATACATGGTTGGCAAAACCAACTCAGATGGAATGGTGACTGTTGAGCTACCAGCTGTGCAGACATCCGAGAGAGTTCGGTAAGTTTGTAACATCAATGTGAAAAAGATTCCTAAGAATTTTTTAAAAAGGCAACTGGACTTTTTTCAGTTTTGTGAGTACATTTCGCTTTTTATCCAAAAGTTTTCTTCAGTATAGATGAATATGAACTAAAGAAGGATTTGAGATGAAAGGTGAAATGTCCTCATGAAGAGGAAAAAGAGTTCTAGTTGCCTTAGAGTGTCCTTGCTTTAGAACTGTCTGGATCGCTGTCATGGACAGCTGAGAGTCTACACAAACAGCATGAAAGGGGTGTGTTTTACTTGTAAACATTGATGCATTGTAGCACAAGTTTAGCTATTAGCAGCATTAGCATATTAAATTAGCTATGAAGTTAGTGCTCCAATTAGAAGAGGCACCTCAACATACTGTACTCACCATCTTTTAATAGCCAGTTGCCCCACAAACTCAACATAACCTGATTTGATGAAAAGGTATTTTCTGATAAATATTTGACTTGTAAAGAAATGACTACAGTAACAGGGCCTTGCTCTGTCTTTTACATCCACAGCCTCATCATAACTATTTTATACCAATGTGATGTGAATGGAAATACACAACCTTACTTAATGGTTGACCTTGTCAGGGACAATTTTTCTAAAACAGTCTTTTATATTCATCCTTGCATTTCACTGTGATATCCACTTCACCTCAGTCATTGCACACTAAAGCAGCCTGACTTATTTAAACAAACTCGTCTCTCGTCAAAGCCAGTTAGAAGACTTTTTAGATGTTGCTGGATTAGCCATAATGTAATTCAAGCTAACGGACTTCCCCTTAGCATGCGTAGAGAGATAATGCTATCCACCATGATGCCCAAATTAGGTAGTTTTGTTTCTTTTCTTGCCATCGTGATAAAGGGATGAAAATAATGTATTTCTGTATCTTTTTTGGCATTCAAAGAAGTCTTTCAATATAATCCAGCAGAAACATTGGTGAAACTGTGTTGTGTAAGATCTTATACATGCTGAGAACATTGTCGAAAATCAGATACATTGGTGTCACTATAAAATAGAATTATCTTTAAAGAATGTATTAATAGTTCATTGTTTTGTGAACCCATTTATAAGACATTAATAAATCAGTCACAGACACTGTTTACACACTGAAGCTCAATTGTTCTTTATTGAATGCATTTTAACAGCTTCATATTGGTTTCTAATGTGTTTACAGCTTCATTTGTCAGGGTTTAATAGTAATTTTATAACAGTAATCTTATTGTAAAGTAGTAATGATATAATTACCTTATCTGAGTGAGTATAAATAATCAATCTTTCTGCAGTGATAGTTATTTTCTTGGGTTTCTAATCACCTGGCTGCCTTCTTGTATAAAGACCAAGGAAGATTCTAGAGCACCTTTTTTTCTTTTTTGAAACCGATTACGACGTGTATTAATATTAAACTAGTATTCTTATAGGTGAAAAAAAACAGACATTTAACTTCATATGATCATGTCAAGCTCAGTTTCAAAAGGATTAGCATTATAATCAGCTTCCAGAAACCTTAATAGATCAGCTTTTAAGAGCTGCTCTGTGGTGAAGTTAACAGCACTGGTTTCCTGTTTCAATAAGGTCCTGGTCCTGCAGGAACCTTTGTGGATGGAACTTGCATATTCTCCCATCTGTGTGGCTGTGTGGCTTTCCCAGGGACACCAGCTTCCTTCCATAGAACAGAAACATTGATGTTAGATTAATTGAAGATTCTTAATTGGTCAACTTTTAGTTTTCTCTTGTGATATGATCCTTTAAAATGTTTGTCGTTTTTAACCTTGTTTTTAGGGATGTTTTACTCTTTTGTCTTTTTCAGGGGGTATTACATCGTGGTGGTTCCTTTGAAGAAGCAGCGCACTGGAAAGTTTTTCAAACCCTGGGACAGTCCTGATGAGATGAATTTAGAGGAGGTAAATTCCAAAAAGATAGTCCAAATATACAGCCTCACGTTTTCAAAAAAGAAAACTAACAAATCATTCTTGTGTTTTCACTTTGTAACTCAACCCTGCGTACCTATCAGCACATATTGATTTTCTCAAAAACAGGAGTAAATAAGTTGAGGGAGGTGAGAGGACAAGAAAAGCAGGAGATGAGTCTTTTTGATTGACGCAAATAGCTCCAGAGAGCACTGTTCATATGGAAATGAGAACATGAAGTAGCCATCAATTGCACTGCAAACTCCCATCCCATCGCCGCCGCCGCCGCCCCCAACCCCCCCATCCTCTTTGTATCTGCAGTAATTACCTGAAGAGCAGCATTGAGCCTTCATGGCTCCTCTGCAAGCTTCTGCATATGCACAAAACACTTGACAACTTTTAGATTTATCCAGTTGAGCTGATTCTAGAGATTTGGTGCATTGCATGCAAATGAAAGCTTTTACCTCCACATGTTATAATTTAGATGGAGTATTATCTATCTAATGCAAATCAACCCTTTTCACCTATTCCGAAAGTAGCAAGACTTCTAATATGTATTCCCATTGAACAAATATATCACATGACTAGAAGGATTCAAAAAACACAGGGTGTCTCATCTGACAATGCCTTTGCAGTTTGTGCCCACAGGCCCGTGTCTGCAGCCTTGACCGATTACCAAGAAGTCACCCCTTTGTCGGAATTTATTTGTTTGTCAATATTGGCACTCACCTTTTCACAACTTTTCCCAAGGGCAGCTAGATTTAGCCATGTTGACAGGAGAGATGATTGAAGACATTATCGGGCAGCACCAACAGCCCTGCAGCCAAAACAAAGCACACACAGCAGCTCACACACACACACACACACACACACAGCAATGTGAATGACAGACACACATTGCTTTCAGATATATGCATTCAGATGCAGGCTCGATTAGCATAATTATCTTCCACGCTTTGTTCTTGAAATTTAAAATCTGTTAATACGAGCTCATATGAAGGGTGCAGTTTGTCTTTCAGCTGCTGGGAATCATAAGTGAATAGGCTGCAAAATTATTTATCCAAATGAAGTGTAATGAATCCAAAAAAAGAGGATTTGATATCTCAGGAATCAAAAACTGAAGCTACTCATTGGCAGCTTCCTTTCATTTCTACATGCTATATTCACATTTAGAAAAAAAAACTGCTGAAAAATAAATTACACTACACTTATCAAAAACTGCTAAATTCTCCCCAGATTATTTTATTTAACTCATTTAGGGAGAAAAGCTTTTGACTGTATCAGCATGAAAAGCGAGAAAATGTATGTTTTGAATTAATTTTGTTTCTTTCTTATTGTTTGAAGTAGTTAGATAATCCTCAGCTGTTTCATATGCTGCAAATCCACACAATCTTTTAATCTCAGATCTTTTGTAGTCCAGAAAAAAAAAACAGATGAATTAAGTAATTGATCTTTTCTTTAATGTTTGCTCTTTTTTTTTTTGGCAATCAGCGTTTTTCAGCTCAGCAATCAAAAGCGACAGATTCAGCAAATGTGGACTTGTTTTTTTATGTGTCCCCCATGTAATCAGCCGTCTGCTTCTTCAACTGTAGCTGCTGAAGGAGATAAACCGAACGAGCCGAGGCCTTCGCTTCCAGAGGCACGCCGAACCCAAAGCCTATATCGCTGCTTACTTCAAAGACCTGCCCAAAGAGTTCACTTTGGGAGATGGCAAGATCTACGGAGACTTTGAAAACAAACAACTCCAAAACGGCCAGGAATACATCTTCTTTGTGCTGGCTGTGCTGGAGATGTCTGAAAATGTAAGTGTGCAGTTTTCTCTCCGTTGTTCTCATGGTCCTCTTCACGTCAAAGTTTGTTTTGTCTTTCAGGAAAAAAAACCCTCAATGCTTGATTTTATGTTTTTCTTTCAAAACTGCTCGAAGATGGTTAAATCCACTCCATCTGGGCCAAAGGTCTAAGTTTCCCCCTGGTCAGATGTTGCACTCTGAGCACTCGTGAGGCTTTGACTTGAAATCTTAAAGCAGCAGCAGGCCGAAGAAGTTGACCCTTGTTACTTCAGGGCGAAAAACCCCTTAAGACCTGAGCTGATCGCAAGAACACCTTGATAACAGAGCTTCTCTTTAATTGCATCCTATGTGTGGTCCACCTTATCTCCACTGCAGCAGCTATAGTGTGTGTGTGTCTGGACGGAAGACCTGAAAGCTGCATGATTAGGCAGCTGCAGGCGAGATGATGGATTTGATGAGCTCCAGGGTTTATAGTGCTGCCTCACAGTCTCTTCACTAACCCCGAGTTCAGGTAGAGCAAAAAACCATAATGATGGACAGAAGCAAATCTCTAATTTGCCCACTGAGGCATACATTTTCTTCCCTCAAGACCATTTTTTTTTTATCTTTACTCAGAATATAAAATAGTTCAATCAGCTCTCTCCTGTATGGGAAAGATAGTGAGATCATTTCTGATTGGTCAAATTGCAGCTTAGCAAAAATTAGTCACAGGAAAACTTTGAATTAGCTTTCAATTTGTTGTGTTGGTCATGCACAGAGTTTTTTATTTTACTGTTATTTATACAAGTAATTTCATTGAGGGGCAAGAGCTTATTCTCAGGAGAAAGCTGCACCATAATTCAGTTACAATGCATTTAACAATGAAATTAAACTATATGGTAAAGAGAAGATAGAATAATAAAAACAAGAACAGCTTTCCACGATCTATAAAATAAATTAAAGGTTTTTTTTCATTAAATTTAACTGCTTTAGGTGCTCCGTTTTTACATGTCTAATTTCCAATAAACAATTACATTAATGTTTTCTAACTATTTGCGTTCTTATCAGATCATGTACGCCACCAGCCCGTACTCCGACCCTGTTGTTTCAGCTGACATCGATCCGCAGCCAATCATCGATGAGGAGGAGGGTCTCATCTGGGTGGTGGGCCCTGTGCTGGCTGTTGTCTTCATCATATGCATCGTCATCGCCATCCTTCTTTATAAGAGGTGAGAAAATTAAAGGACAATTAACATGTAAGAAATCCAGTACAAAGAAGAAGCCATATGATCATTTATATATGAGCATTTTAAATTCATGCCTTGTGTAGTCAGTCAACATTCATTAAATATTTAACCCTCAATAAACTGATACACCACAACAGACAAATTTGCACATTAAAATACAGGCTGAAAAAAATAAGACTTTAACTTAAAGCCTGAGTTTCATTGATCCTCACACTATAACTATAACCGTGACCTTGACTCACAGTAACACATTAAATCTTACATGAGTAATTCCAAACATGTAGCTACACAAACTGTCAAGCCATCAAGTTCAGGCGCCCACAATCTTTAAAAAAAAAAAAAGTCATCTGCTGACTGAAAATTAATCAGACGCAGCTTTTCCCTTCAACACACTCGCTAACTTGCCTGACAGTGTAGCAAACACTTGCTGTAATGCACTTTCCCACAGCATCAAAACAGACTGGTTTTTTCTTTTTTTTGTTTTTACTGAACCCCCCCCCCAGTGGTAGTCAGAGCCCGTAATGTCACTGCTCATCAGTCAAGTGTGGGAGGGAAGAGCTTTGACTATCTGCTGCTTGTCACTGCATGTGTGTGAAGCTTCAGAAAGACCCCAGGGTCTGGGCTTGCTTCTAAGAAACCCTCCTAACCCCTCCTCTTTTCACCATTACCCATAATCCACAAGGGGAAACTCGGCTCCACAGTCCCATTTTTGACCTTATGATACCTCCTTGTTTTTTTGCCCGGACATGCCCAGCTTACAAACACATGCATCTGCACACCTCCCTGCTCTTCATCCTTCACTGTCTCGCCTCCTCTCACCTTTTACATACAGATTTATAGCACCACACGGTCAATCAAACACCCTGGACTAAGCAGAATTTGACTGTACTGTGGTCCTCAAGGTGTAAGTTTCAGAACTGAGATTCAAAACTAAAGCTTGAGCACAAGTAAGTTTAAACATGTCTTTATTCTAACCTTCTTGTCCTTCATTTAACTTATTTAAAGACAAAGGTGAACTAAAAGTGGACATGGACTGCATGTTGGTGAGCAGGGAGATTTACACATTGATTATCTAGCTGGTGCCACAGCTATGTTAAAGAACATCCTAACCTGAAGATATTTCTCCTAAAAATCAATATTTATGTGACAGAACCTTTTGTGCCAGACTAAAAAGAAAAAATCAACGTCAGCGATGCAGAAAATGTGCAGACTGATGAAGCTACATCAGCTTCCACAATGGATTTTTCTTTCCTGATGATAAATACATTTTAATGCCTCATGGGGTTCATTCATACACATTTATTACAAACTGGCAATCCCATATAAATTCTGTGTATGTGATCTTAAACATGCAAAAGTTCTGACTTTAAAAAAGCAGCATTGGAAGGCAGGAGAAGACAGGCACACCAATTAGCAGTCAAGAGAGGACTTTTATGCTTGAACAAGAAGCAATCAGCTGAAACTGCTCAAAATAGCAGACATACAATGTACAAATCTTGGCTGCACCTGGGAATCTGTAGTATTTGAAACAAAGAACCCCAAGGCTGCATAATTGAGCATAATCCCCGAAGTGAAGCGTCACTAATCTTGCACACAAAACCACAAAAGTGAGATGTGATGGTATCGTTTGTTTCTTTACGCTGCCAGTTGTTTGGTTTCTAAAATTCTCAATTATAAAACACTAAAAGGTCTCACCGCCTAATGTCGTGTTAATATTTTCTTTTCTTGCTTTCCATCGGAGCAGCAAACCAGACAGGTAAGAATAACGAATAAGTTAAAAAACATATATTAGTCTGACTGTTACAGCTAAATATAGTCTTAGTACAAAAAAGGAAGGGAATTAGCGTTCGGTGGGTTGTTTCTTTGTTCTAATGGTGCATCTTACACTGTTGGAGACTCTGTTTAGTTCATATTAGTCGCTGTCACATCTGTAAAGAACATACAGCTGTGGCTCGAGCAGCAGAGTTGAGTTTATGAGTTGCAGCCATGAAAAAACTTGCCAAATCTTTCCTGTCAATGCCGAATAAATTATTCTACTGTTGACTCTTGTTTAAAGCTCTTGGTACCAGAACCCCCCCCTGTGAACGTGGACCCTGCTGCAGTGTTAAATGAATATATTATTAAATTACTAATATGTCTCGTTTCTTTGGACTTTAAATATCAAATAAAAACCAACCAAACAAGACTCAAATGCAGAATAAGCTGTTTGGCATTGGCAGAGAAGATTTAGCAAGTTCTTTTTTATGGGCACAACCCCCAAATATATTTTCCTAATAAATGTGGCACCATTTAAAAGAGAACTAAACAGACTTTCCATCAGCATTAGTTTTATTGCCAAGAAGTCTTGTTACAGCAAAGAAACAATCCGCCAAACACACGTTTTTCCTTTCGTGCTAACTTTACATATAATCATTACTGATTGGAGTCGAAGTAGTTGTGAAATTATGCTGTTTGCTGAAAACATTTAAAAACATTTAAAAATTAGATCATGTGTCTTAGTAGTAGTAAATACTGGAATAGTACAACCTTTTTATTTCTCCATCTAAAGATAAACTCTGAACAGATGTGTCCTGCCCGGCTTCCTATTTTCATGCTATAAACAAAATATTTGTGCTCCAGTTTAATTTTTGTTAGATTTGACAGGAAGAAGATTTTTAAGAAGTGGTAGTGATGACTCAGGTGTGACCACAGCTGTGTAGAACCGCTGTGTTCAGTACTGCAGCTTTAGGGTGTCTTTGGATCAGTATTTGTAAACATGGCAGTCTGGTTCTTGTGTTTTAATGAAAAAATGTCTGATTTAAAACATCTGGTTTTGAAATTTAGATAAAACTTTATTTATAACCTTAATTTAATGTCTCATTAATTTTCAAAACTACTGATAAAGAGAACTCTGGAACATCAACAATATATTCAGAAAGCAGTACTTACTGTTTCAGTTATGTACAGTGTGCACAGAGACTATCTGCAGTAATCACTACCAGTTGTTGTCAAAAATCTCTATAATACTCCCCCCCCCAAAAAAAACAAAAAACTGAAGAAACTTCTTGTATTATTAATAACAAAGGATCAAACTTTCATTTAAGCTTTGAAGAGTTTATCTGTATCAATAAGAATTCTCTGAAATTCTCCTAAACAGATATGCTGTTTGCAAATAAAAGTTCCATAAACAGGATCAGACTTTATTATTAATTGGTAATTTACAGGTTACTGAACAGTACAACTAAACTATTTCCCTCTGTAAAAAACTTGTTCCAAAAAAGAAAAAATAACTGTGCGTCCAGACTCCAGACCAAACAACAATTCTCAACACAATGTATTCAGTTTGTGGGATTTTGGGATGGACACCATGTGTCCTATAAACACTCTGCTTTGGCAGATTGTCAAGATGTTCTGATCCTTCATGAACGAACATCGTCATATCACCCATCCTCAAGTATCATTCAAACTAAGCCTTAAATGCACAATCTAGTAGAAACCACCAATCTAAATTGAACATTAAGCCTCACTGAGGGTAGCATTAAGAAGCTAACGGTTATTGTACTGCATAACGATTTACTATGAAGTGATGTCATTAGGTTTAGTTTTATGGTTACATGTCTGCAGTCATCGTTCATACAGTCAGAGGATGTTTTTAAAGTCACACTAAACATGAGTGTATTTACTCTAAAAAGATTGGATTTTTAAACTGAAATCATTTCAAATTGTCTTGTTTTACAGAAAAAGAGCAGAAACTGAAGCAAGGAAAGGAAGTCTCCCCAACAGCAAGGAAATGCCTCTTCATCATCCCACTGATCCTGTTGAGCTCCGAAGACTTAACTTCCAAACACCAGGTAAGGATTCCAAATACAGTCAAAACACGGTAGTACTTCTTTGAATTATGACTAAAATTACAACTCCAGGAAAATACCAAATGCCAGCGACTTTCTGCTTCAAAAGAACTAAGAAATTTCACATTTAACTTCAAATGACTCATTGACACTCATACCAACCCCAAGGCATAACATTAAGATGTTTTTTTTAAATCACCCACGCGATGAGATTGGCTCTGAACAAGAAGGTGTTTTGTAAGGGAGACGGTGGACAGGTGCTTTGAAAAGACAGAGGGTCAAAACTGACACCCACCTCCCCTCGAGACACCTCACAGTGGAGAAAATAAAGTGGCAGAACTGCAAGCTTGACACCTTCATGGCATATGTCATCTTCGTACGCACCTGGGTTATCCAGGTCATCACAGCTTGTCACGTTAACTCAAAATAGAACAGAACCACTTGAAAAGGTACAATGCTGTTTAAAGTCACACGATGCCGCGCTGCAGAAGGTCAAGGAAATACAAAATTTATCAAGGCTCTGGATTTTATTCTGTACAAAAGCAAAGTGATGGCAAAGAGAAAGAAGGAATGTCAGAGTTTTGTTGCTTTGACCTTTTTACGTTGCGGTGAGTGGTCACTGACGTCAGTCACATCGTAGTTCATTCATTCTCACTTCAGTTAAAAATAAGAATCACTGTTTATTTCCCAGAAAGGCAGCGTGCATATTTAGCCTCACGCTGACCGAGAGCAGCACGCTTAACTGCTTCTCCAGTTCCTCTGATGATGACTGCTTTAGGACGGGTGTTCTGAAACTGTCAATAATGTTGATATTAAAATCATCCTTTTTATAAAAGACTGATGAATTATCCCTCTTTCCCTCCATAGATTATGCATATTTATGAAAGCGCAATGGTTTTTAGACTATTACATAATTTCTAACATAGAGGTATTTTTCCTTTTTGCTCGAAGTGATTTCAACTATTTCGCTCGCCTCTCAAGCCCGTCATTCTCCCTCTCCCAAAAGCTTTTTGAGCGCACATATCTTGGCATCTCTTGCGGCTCTGAAAAAACCAAACATTTTTTCCCACTTTCTCTCAAGCACTTCTACATAAGAACGTCTCTCGCACCCCCTTCCCTTATTTTCACCTCTTTACCCCCTCATTGGACATTTTCATCTTAAGGATGCTTGATGTTTGAACGATGGCATGTCAGAAAAGGCACTTTCATTGTCCCCCCCATAGTGAAAATGGATTTTGAGTAGTGGACTGCAAAAGAAACAGCCTTTACAGTCTTTCAGAGAGACGTAAGAGTGGGTGTGCAAACAGCGCAGCTTCCATTAGCTAATGCCCACTTGTGCCAAAAACCAAAATGAAACATCACCGTGTTGTACAGAGCTCCTGTCACCCAGCTGGTGAGATGAAATGCCACGAGTTCTTTAAGGCTTAATACTTGGTTATCAGTTTGCACAATACAAAAAGCTGTTTAGGTGAATGATTTTCCTAAACATGAAATACCACCTTGATTTATTTAGTTTAAATCTGCATTGTGAAATTTAACGCAGCTGCTGGTTGAAACATCACGTCGGTAGTAATGATGTAAGCATCAAATGTCTCACATTATATAAACCTTGAGCAAACTTTGCCAGTATTAAAACAAAAATGTTTAAATTGTTTTACACATTCCAGTTGATTTCAAATAAAAACCAAAATGCTGCATAAAGAATATTGCATAATTTAAGTGATGCATTTTGCTACATATTTATCCAAGTGTTGCTGTTTAATTATTAAACATTTTAATACACAAAAACAAGAGGAGTGAAGGAACAGTCAATGTAAGCTGAAATGCCTGTTGTTAAAAATATATATAATCTAAAATAAAATATACTATGCTACTTAGTGTGCAGGTCTCTAAAGTTGGGTGTTTTCTAGCTAGTTAGCAGGGTTTATTAGCATCAGTAAAACGCTACTGTAAGCTGTTTATTCGTTAAAAAAGAAATGACTGGTGGTGTCTGTGGTACCTAAGCTGTGTTGCAAAATATTGTCAGAACAACCAACTTTGTGTTTGTTTATTTTACAGTAAACGTTTTGTTGTGACACACAGCCGACAGCTCAAGCAACAGGTCGAGTAGAAACAGTGTTGTCAACTTAGCTGCTACATTTAGCAAGTATTCAGACCCTCTAGCAACTTCTTTTCCAAAAAGCAACTATCAACAGATGCTGTCAGAGGTTCCGCACTCATTATTCTGACTGAATCAGTAGCAGACCCCAAAATGCAGTTTAAAAAAGGGTCTGTTTGTGATGTAGAAAAGCCACTGGGCAGGTCAAAAGCTCCTGCTCTGCTAGCTATAAGCTAGCTGTAAGCTAGTGATAGCGCTAGCGTAAACACAGAGAGCTCTCAGCAATAGGGAGGGGTGGGGTGATCCTCCACGCCGCAGAGGCAACTTCCTAATGAGCTACTGCCGCTATGCAGAAACTACGTCCTAGAAAACAGCACGTTTTGTGATTTGAGGTAAAAATTCCATAATCATAATTTAAATACACTGAGACGCTTTAAAGTAGCTCAAAAGATGATCGGAGTGGGTCTTTAAATGTGTTTTTCTACTAATTTCCTTTGAGGTTCTTCTTCTCTCCAACAGTTTCCATTATAAAAACATGCACACAGACAATTTTGCTGAATGGATTGAGCAGCTGTTACAACAGACAAAAGCTACTTTCCTTCCCAGTTTGGCATCACTGGACAGAAACCTTAAAACTCTACATTCAATACAACCTGAAAAATTACTGCACTGTTTCTGCAGTTAAAGTTTGAACCACTCTCCACTGATCTTTTATTTTTACTGTGAACAGCAGCTTTGAAGGGCTTTTAGCTAAATATTTATTACTAATAAATGTCTCATTTAGAATAGCCAAAATCATTCAGCTTTTTATCACATTTCAGTTTCTACCTTTTGTTTTTGCTTGGAGAAATAGTCACCGCATTGCTTTGCAATATAGTTAATTCCACCACCATTTCCTTCGCAGGTTCAGGTGCGCCCAGTCACCCCAGTAACCTCCATTTGTCAAGTTAGTTGGTCTCGATTATTCATTTGACATAACTTGTAATGGGTTTTCAGCTTTAATTCCATCCTTTTTTTTCCCTGCTAAGCCTTTTATTTCCACCCGCATCTAATCCATCTGGTGTTAAAGCACAGTCATCGCAGGAGGCGGGGTTTGAAATGACAGCCTTTAAACACGTCATCGCTTAAAGCAGATGCCAACAGCTGGCCTAATATTTAATGCCTCTTTGTTTGTTTGTTTTTTTTAGACATTTGTGTCTGTGCCATACAATCATGCTAACTATCCACTGCAGCATTCTGTGTGAATAACATTTTCTCTCTAAATAGGGAGTGGGGGCAAGTGTCAATGATCTCCTGTTGGCTTCTTTATCCATATTCTCTTTGTTAGCATGGTCACTGCTTTGAGTGAACAAACCAGCCTAACAATCCTCCATCAATCAAATTTATCACTCGCTGCTAATCTAAGCATTGTTTGCTTGGGCTGAGGTGATATCCTATTAAAAGACTTGGTCAATCACTTCAATGTCCATCTCATTGACAGGTATGGCCAGCCACCCTCCGATCCCCATCTTGGAGTTGGCAGATCATGTAGAGCGTTTGAAAGCCAACGACAATCTCAAGTTTTCTCAAGAATACGAGGTAAGCGTTTGAAAAATACTTTGGTTTGAGGAAAGGTTTAAAATGATCATAAGTCTTTATTATGTTTAGTCTGTAACTGTGTGTAATCTATCAGTTCTAATGGTCACAGTACATTTTCTGTGCTGGGACATTGTTTTTCTGCTCACGGCCTCGTCAACATGGTTTTAGCAGCATGTCAGACGAAGAACTGGAAGATGGTGTAACACTGATGTCATTTGTAACAACTACACAGTTTCTGTATTTACAAGTGTATGGTGTCACGAAAACAAAGAAAACATTTATACAGAAACATACATCATGATCATTTAAACTAATTTTTGTTTTAAAATCATGAACATACTTCTAAGTGATGAAAGATGATTAAAGAATCAACATGTCACCTTAAAGTATTGATTTAAATGTTAGTGTCTTTTCACTGTTAGAATATATCCTCACACTAACAGTCATTTTAAACATAGTGGAAAAGTCTTTTATAACGCTGGTAAAATAATGATTAAATGACCAAATCCTTATAGCAAACATGCTGAATCCAGAAGTAGGAGAAAAAAGAAGTGCCAAATTTACTAGCATACTGACGAAGGTGATTAACATCTGTGATGTGTTTCTGAAGCTCACTGAGTTTCACTTCCTTCAGGTTAACATGAAGACAGGCTTTGGTTGAGTCTTTATTTAAAAGTTGTACAAAAGCTGAACACTTTTTAAACATTTTCAGACCATTGAATAAGAGACTGAAAGTTTGATGCCTGTCGGTGTCTCAGCAGCTCAAATTCATGAAAAGAAACTACAACACACTTACTTACAGTATTTGTTTGTACTATTTTGCATTGTAAAGTAGTTGGAAATATACGTTTGGCTCATCATTTACACACATTTGTTTCTGTCTGTTAAAATAAAAATGTACTTCTGCAACTGCCAAACTTAAATAAAAGTGCCAGCAGTGACTCCAGAATTGTAGGATTTCTAAATTAACAAATATGTGAAATTAAAATAGAGAAATACAGCAACAAACAAGAAATTAGAATAAGTGGGATTAAACCTGTGAAATAACGGTGAAATAAATATTTGTATTAGCCAATTAACAGTTCAGTATTTAAACAATCTGAATTTTCTGTTTTTCATGCATCAGGCTTTTAACAGTCGTGAGCTTCTGTCTCAACTTTAACAAGTTATAGTGTCAAAATTAACCAGAATTTATATTAAACATGATTTTTTTCCTCATTCAAAATTTAGCAGCTTGATTATTTTTGGTTTCTTGATCATTAAAACTCATTGTTTGACTTCTAATCACATGATTAGACATTCCAGTCTAGATGTCTAAAACCCTTCAGGATTGCAGTGTAATCTTCATTTCTCTAAACTTGCTTTATTATATGTAGATGTTATTTGTGTTTGCAGAACCCTCATTGATCCCTCCAAAAATGCACAACAAATACTTTTTCTGTGTGAGATATAAGCTGCCGTCCTTTTCACATCATAGTCTGTGTGGATCCTCTAAATTATGAGGTCACCAAGCGAGCGGTTGCCAAGCTGCCCGGTCATTACCGCAATACCTTTCAATTCCAATTTCATACTGCTTACTCAGGACCAAATGGAAAGCAATTTTATGAGCACAGTGTAATAAAGGTTTTATTGTGAGCAATGTTGCAACCCACTGTTTCAACATATTTGGATAAATTATCATGCTGAGCTGGTGGTTTGTCTCCTACATTTCGCTCCTTACGTTATTTCTGTAGATAAAGAAACCTCGGCTGAAATGTATTAAAAACCTTTTAATCTTTTCTTCAGTGGAACGTGGTCTTTGTTGCCTTCATATCCCCCTATGGGATTTTATATTTTATAGTTCAGTTATTGGTAATAAGGGCCCATTATCAACCTCTGCTTCACAAAGCCAAAAGAGTGCTTGAATATGTAATTAAACTTGTCTTGAGTGTGGTATTCTAGTATTTTCCATATAATCATCTCCTATGTGGCCAATCTAGAATACATTGGTGGTTTTAAATTATGATTTATAACGTAGTTATTTCAGGACAAAGAAAGAAGATTTTTCTGTAACTTGTACAAAGTAGTTATCGGAATTACGTTTTAGTTCTGGGATTCGGATCATTTGGCTCAGCTCACTGAAAAGAGTCGGCTCTTCATTAAAACTCCTTTTCATGAGCTTAGTCAAATAATTCGGAGCTCGGAAAAGAGACAAAAAACTCATCTTAGATGACGTCCTCCAGTGATTTACCATGTTTCTAAATTGTTTTAATAAAAACACAGCTAATGAGTTTATGTCACGAAATTGACCTTAACAGTCTTGAGCCTGAGGACTATTTGTATTTACGCCTGGGTAATGCCACAGCAGAACTAAAAATCCAGATTATGCATAACAAAATTACACTATGTACATTTCCAGCCTTTGCTTATCAGTAAATGTGTCATGAGTTGAGCTAAAACAGTTTCATGAGGCGAGACCAAGACCTCATTCAACTAAGTATGATGTTAACTTTTTAAAGTATACACTAAAAACTAAATAAAACATAAAAAGTAAAATACAGTTGATCAGAATTGCAATAGTTCAGTGCTGAAAGGCATGTTGTAGCTAGCCCTCTTATATTGATGCTCACCACCTCCATGCTGAAATTCTATCAGCTCACAAAGTATCACCATGCAGCCAAATAATTTCATTCTACTAACTACATAAAAAATGTTCTTCTCTCTTTCAGTCCATCGACCCTGGCCAGCAGTTCACATGGGAGCACTCCAACCTGGAGGTCAACAAACCAAAGAACAGATATGCCAACGTAATTGCCTACGATCACTCCAGAGTCTTACTCTCTGCTATTGACGGTACGCCACCCACCAACTTCTTCCCTCCCAACTTCTCTATTGATTCTACGACTGGCTTATACTTGTGTGTTATTAAACCTCAGGAAGGATACCACGCTGTTAAAATTACATTATATTCAGGAATCTGGTCAAATGGTTGCACAAATTACCAACAATAAGAAATCCTAGAATCTATTGTGGCTAAAGCACAATTTTCTGGGAAGGAAAGAGGTGAGACTGGGTAGAGACTGATGGTTTGTGTATTTGTTTCATGAGACAGAGTTCGTGGTGAAAATGTCTTCTTAAGGAAATAACTATTAGTATTTACTGCTGAACGTTAGAGGATCAGAAAACATGCAGAAAGGACAGTCTGACCTCGACTTGGTTGTATTGGAGACACGTCATTTGATCTTATTTCCCGTGACAAAAGCCCATATCTCTGACAGCATCTAATTCCTTCACTTGATATAAAGTAAATATTTACTTCACCTCTGGCCACCAACCATTTATTTCTTAAACAGAATTCATAGATTCAAAAGATCAGCTAACACAGAAACTATAGTTTTGGAACAATGTATAATAGTAATTTGTATTTTTTTTTTTTTGCTCTATCATGATCTACAAAAGTTTAATTATTTTGGAAAATCATTGTCAGTAGCAAATTTAGACTTAACGGCTCCAGAAAAGATCCAATAAAAGTTGATCAGGCTCCTTTTTAAATAGCCTATTAGAGGTAATTCTACATTTTAACCAGCAATATTTGGGGTCACGGGTATCTCCAACTTTTATTTTGACATCTTGAGGTAGGTTCTTACTGAGTATTAAAAAATCATCTTGTTTTTGGTTCTTTTTAAACTCAGGCTTCTTGAGAGGTGTATTACCTGTAGCTGACATGTTTCGG
Organism: Pachypanchax playfairii; assembly: GCA_006937955.1. Taxonomy (NCBI): domain Eukaryota; kingdom Metazoa; phylum Chordata; class Actinopteri; order Cyprinodontiformes; family Aplocheilidae; genus Pachypanchax; species Pachypanchax playfairii. The sequence continues at coordinate 3,641,378 of SSNP01000043.1, forward strand.
CGTGTTTACTTCCGCCTTCTTCAGAGCTGTTGTTTCTGTAGATGTTTCTGTAGATCATAAAAGGAAGTGACATCTACAGAAACAACAGCTCTGAAGAAGGCGGAAGTAAACACGCCAAAACATGTCAGCTACAGGTAATACACCTTTCAAGAAGCCTGAGTTTTATTTTGACACTTAAAGGAACTTAAGGCAGCTTTACAAAATCTGACTCAGTGCTGCCGGCACGGGAGCGCGCACAGACACTTTACAGACTGTTCGTCTTCACAGCACTGCACCGGGGAGGCTAACATACTTCACGTCAGGTCTCTCCAATCTGTTATTTGATTTGATCTCATCATTTTCATACTGTATCAGGCTCTAAACACGACCTATAATGTTTTCTCACCTGGTCACAAGGAAATGAGCCATGTCAGCATCCGTTTTCACTCCCAAATGCAGCTGAAGTTCCCTCCATGAACCGAACGCATATCCAATATTTATGCGGGTGCCTGCCCGGCTTCGGTCATATTTTTTTTTAGACTCACGAGATGCCGCTGATAAAGTCTTTTTTTTCTTCGTGGTGCCACTTTTTTGGGGGGTGAGAGTGGATGCAGGTCGTTTGCTGGCTGCAGAAACATCCATAAGTATACCTTCAGTGTTTGAATCCAAGTCCACGGCGGCCATGTACTTCCTGTTCAAGAGCTGTCGGCAACGCGCATGCAGCGTCAATTTACGTCACATCACTACAACTGCGCGGGAAATTCGGACGTCGAACTGCAGCGCATTATGTAGCACACAGCGTTTCCAAGGCAACAGACATATATGCGGATGGCCTCGTTATTTTGGGTTTTTAATGCTTCATGACCCATTAGCATTGAATAAACTGGAAATGCATGTGTAGTTTTTCACAAATCTTGCCTTAAGTCCCTTTAAAAAAGCTGAAAATTTTGTGAACCATTGCTGTAGATCTGCTACACCCAACACTAACGAACAAACAAACAGTTTAAAATGACCTCCCAAAGTATTTATTCATCAGTTTATCATTAAACACAACTGCATACACTCAGCTATTAATTAACCATTTCCTTTCAGAGCAAAGCCAAAGAAACAAAGTCATAAATACACAGATAAAGACTTAAGCGCATCCGCTCAGAAACAGCATATGTCTTTGTGTTTATATGGCTGACTAATGGAGCTCCATCAACACTAGTGTGCAGCTGAAAGTGAGAACATCTCTGCCAGGCGGACACAAGGGACATTCTCTCTTCCTTATAAAGCTTACACAAAGACTTTTGGCAAACAGTTTGTCCATTGTTTCATTTGACTGAGTTCTTTGAATAAAAGGGGATTTGACATCAGAGTCAGAATATATCGATGTGGGGATGGATCAGCAGAATCTTCAACAAACAGACGTCCTGATACTCGACTATGTTTGTAGATCTAATTGTTGAGACACTGAAATTGCTTCGCTTCCACAAGTTGACAAGTTGCCTGAGCTCACCAACTTGTCCCTAAAACATTGATAAACTTTTTTTAGTAAGCTCCCTGGAAATACCGTCTCCTCCGAATTTCACCACCTTTTCAAATTTTATCACACATTTTTCATCTGGAAGCTGCAATAAGCCCTTTACTTTCCAATGAAAGTAGCTTGCATCCTGACAGACAGGCTTTAAAGAATTTAAAGAATTTTTAAATTATCATCCTCGTGATTTTGTACCGTGAAAACACTCGGCATTTCTTATGAGATCCGTTTGCCTTCTTCCAACGAGGGCTGAGTTCTAACCAGCACCATAAAAACAGTAATGTTTATTTCTTTACAGCCACATTTACTTAGAAAATGGACAAATTTACACAAATCCTGAGTGACAGCAAAGAATAGAAGCAAAATCCATTTGCAAAAGTACATTTAACTGCTTGCCTCATTCTCATTAAAACCACAGTAATGTTGCTGGTTTTTTCTTTTTAAATTGAAAACACACTGGGCTTAATTGTACTTATCCCTTGTCCATCACAGAAATGCACAGTCGCTCGACTGTGTGGACAACTTCAACAGCAAAAAGAGAGGGTGGGAGGAAAAAAATAATGTGGGTGGGTTTGTTTAATGTGCTCATATTCCATTTTCTTTCAAATGAATAAGTTACCTGGAAGTAAAGAGAGTCTAAGGGAGAGGAAGGAGAGGAAGCAGTTGGGGGGGGGTTGTTCTCTGAGACGTGGCGCCCATGCAGATGAGACTTATCTTGGTCGACCATGTGTGCACGGAGCCCCTAAACTGCCAGTCCTAAAGCATTGACTAGCTGTCAGCTCTGTCTGTTTCGCCTGGATTCGAAAAGGCTGCGGCGCCTTTCATTTATTATAAGCAAAGGAAAGAGGGAGCGAGGAGGGCTGGGGGAAAATTGTTTTGCGAGTTTCTTGTTGGTTTGTTTTTCTCCGTGTGAGACCGAGCTTTATCTTTAAGTCAGTTGCAGATATGGAATTGGGAAATGTGTTGTTGATAGCAAACACAAATCCCATTGGATGGTAACGCTGCCTCTAGAAGTGACTGTTTTTGCCATGTTTTGGACAGGAAACATTGGCTTCACTCAAATATTTTTATAGAAAACACAAAGGAGAGTCTGACATTGTGTTAAATGAGCAGACTCATAGTTGGTAGTTCCTATAAAGTGTCTGGAAAATAAAACATTTGACATACGAAAGCCTCCATCATATTTTGTTGCAGTCTACTGCCTTCACCAACTTTAACAATCTTGAAGAAATCACTTTTTAATCTGTAAAATAAAATGACACTCTGTTTTCTCAGGAATCCCTGGAAGTGACTACATCAACGCCAACTACATCGATGGCTACAGGAAACAGAATGCTTACATCGCTACACAAGGATCTCTACCAGAGACATTTGGTGAATTCTGGAGGATGATCTGGGAGCAGAGGAGCGCCATCATCGTCATGATGACCAAACTAGAGGAGAGATCCAGGGTAAAAGCACAAAAACTGACTCATTTATACCGTTTTGTTCAGACTAGAGTTTCATTAGCTGCTAAAATCCTAAATTCCTCCCACCATGTTGTTCCATCAGTTCTGTTTTACTGGCCATGCAAAGATGAAGACACTAAACACAACATTACTATAATCTACCAACTTTAACACTCTAGTTAGTGGTACTTGTCAAAAGTTATTCTCAGTACATGAAAGAAATACCATCATTTCATATTATTGAAGTATTAAGAAGTAAATAATTACATTTAAAAACAAATCTATATGAAATATTGGGTTTAATAATATTCCAAGACATCACGGTCTGGAGTGTTTGCTCCTGAGAAGAACTTTTTAACAGGTTCCATATAGTTATAGCACTAACATGATTTATTATGAAGGTTTTTATTTTTCTTTGTTTTGTGAAGTAACAGGAGCCTTGCAAGCTAACATTAGCTGGTCAGGTTTGTAGCCTGCAGACACAATAACTCCTGTGACTTGTTGCAAATAGAAGTTACCCTAAAAAAGATCAGGATCATGTTATCTGTTTGAAACTAGAAACCCACACATGCATTAGGCTTATTCTGTGTTTACAGACAGTTTCCTCCAAATCTGTGAAGCAAACGCATCATTTTAAACAATAAGGAGACTCTGGATCAGTTATGTGACATATTGATTTACAAACATACTCTGTTCAGTATATTATTAAAAGTACATTATATGCCGAAGGACAATGAAGAAAATCTTTCAGAAACGGAGCTGTTTGTTCTCAACCAGCAGCCGTGTCTCTGTTTCTGTCAGTGAAACCGTAACTCTGCAATTGAAAAGTGTTTTATTGTCCATTTACAAGGAAACAAAGCTGTAGACCGGAGAAGTAATAAAGCTGAGACAATAATATGACTGGACGTTGTGCTTACGTTTATAATTATAGAGTCAGTCAGAACAATTAATGGCTCTGCTAGATGTTATAAATATCTCAGGCTATTTTATTGATTAGAAAATTAAAGCCTCTCAGCAGGAACTTAAACTTTTATTTTTACATGTGTCTTTCTGGAGATAACTTTAGTGCCTAAAGATGAAATGTTGGAGAAATGTTTTGTTTCACTGCATTTAGGATGTAAAGTATTCCTAAATACCTATTCAGACATAATCTAAGGTGACATTTCTCTCCACTGCAGGTAAAATGTGATCAATACTGGCCCACCAGAGGGACGGAGACGTACGGGCTCATCCAAGTTACATTATTAGACACAGTAGAGTTGGCCACATACTGTGTCAGGACATTTGCACTTTTTAAAGTAAAGATTTGGTTTTAGAACATGTCTACGTTTAACCAGAAGTGGTTAATGCGAGATGTGTTAGTGACCTCTCGTCATGTCTGCGTTCAGAATGGCTCCAGTGAGAAAAGAGAGGTGAGGCAGTTCCAGTTCACCGCCTGGCCAGACCACGGGGTACCAGAACACCCAACTCCGTTTCTCGCCTTCTTGAGACGGGTGAAAGCCTGCAATCCTCCAGACGCAGGGCCCATGGTGGTGCACTGCAGGTACGAAACAACATGTTTTTGCAAAAATATCCTGAAGCATGAAATTGAATTTTTTTTCCTCTCCATTTCCCGTAATGAATAAATGAATACACACTGTAAGGCAAGAGGGAAAAAACAACACATTCTTGGTTATTTAGAGGTTCATATTTCTGTCATTTATGTAATGATGATATTAGGAGGAATTTCAACTGGAACCAGTTGGAAAGTATTGATGAAAGTAAAACTGGGTGATATGATGATATCAGATCGTGAAGAATTAGAACGTGTTGATGACCTACCAGAGCAGAGAGATCATATTATCTATAAAGCACATTCTGTATGAGCCCCATTATAAAATCACATTACACTAATCTTTTGTGCACATTTACAAACAATGTTAAAAAAAAAGTGTCTGGGGGGGAAAAAAAATCACCTTTTGGAACATTTTCCATTGTACTTTATATCCAAACAGCTTCTCTCCAGTCTGTCTATCCTTTTTAAGACTGTATAGGAACCCTTCATATTGTAGCACTGCCATGTTGCACATCTTTAGTTTTACCATTTGGATTACAGACCCACTCCCATCATCTGTTGAGTTATTGTAAAACATCTCAGTGGCCTTTAAATTATGATTTACCCAGAATCACAAAACCTGAGCTGTTTTCTACATAGCAGCAGTAGGTCATTAGCAATTCCCCTTCCCTCCTATCACTAACGCCGGGCTCACACTGCCTACGGAACGGCTTCGGTGCGGTTTTTCCGCAAGCTACCACTCACATCTGCTCCAGATAGGGAATGCAGCCAGCTCCGGTGCTGGGTGCGTAAAACGTCACCCGCGAGAACAGAAGTTCACGTGGGTTATCGTTTTGTCGGGACTTCACACAAGAACACGTCCATTATTTAGCAAATGTGTTGTGCTGCAGGCTTTCGGGACCCTGTGTCACCGGGTGTGATGTAATGTTTACATTTCCTATTAGCGCGTGTGCTGTCTAAAAAGAAGAGTCAAGTTACAATTGTTTGTACACTCGTTTATTTTGAAAAAACACCAGATATTCAAGCCACACTTCCTGTATAGTTCGTCAGATTTCATCAAACTTGAAGCGGATCCTCTCCGGCGTCCGGAAAAAATTGAACCTTGCGGATTCTTTCCGTAGTGCTGTACGGCCCCCGTAACCGGACCCGCACCGCGCGGAGCTACTGTGAGCCTTCAAAAGGGATTTTAATCTAACGCAATACCTGCGGGGTCCGCACCAGATCTGGATGCAGTGTGAGCCCGGCGTAATGCTAGCTTACAGTTAGCAGAACAGGAGCTTTTGGCCCACCAAGTGCCTTTTCTACATCACAAATTAACTCTATTTATAAACCACATTTTTACATCTGCTATTGATTCACAGTGATTTGAATGCAGAAATATTCAGAAATGCAATTTTGAGCTTAATTGTTGTTTAAATATGTCCTTTAACATCAGAAAAATGCCACAAAAACATGTTAACAACATGAAAAACAATTTTTATCGGAGTGGGTCTTTAATGCATCCAGAACCACACCCATTTACCCATTTTCTCATCTCACAGCTACATGAGAGGCCTAGTTCCCCTTCAAACATTAAACAGAATGTCTGCCGTCTTTTAACTCCGTCTGTACTGAAAAAGAAACCTACAGAGTTCAAAATTTAAGAAACACTGACAGTGTAACAGATACAAACTTTAGTCCGAATGGAGGAATTACTGAAGACTTAGTGTAGAATTACCACATGCTGAAGTTAATTAGTGCTAGTTGGCAAACTGCTTCAAATTAAAAGGGTGAAAAAAAACTGTCTACTAAAGGGAGAAAAATGAAGGAATTAATGTCACTCTGCATATTTGGGTTGGAAATTCCTCTGGCTTCCCATCAGATACAGTCATGTCCACGCTCTAAATCCTTCACCAGGCCTTTCCTAATTTCATGTTTCACCACCAGCACAAATGGAGCGAGCTGCTATATTTACATGCTTGCAAAACACCATTAGGCATGTGTAGTGGTTAAGCTCTTATACGTGAGCTAAAAATACAGACTTTCCAGTAAAATCGATGAACATTTAAAATGGTCCAAATCGTGTTGAAGGAGCCTCAATTACTCATACAAAGGTGTCTTATTTAAGACAATAACAGAATATTTAGAACTTTTTCAGACATTTCCTAAAAATAATTGTCCATAATCCATCTTTTCTTTTTTAATTCCTATTGAGAAATAAACAATAAGTAGAAAGTTCATAAAAAGAATTCAGATGTGATGCACTTTCTTACACAACATGATTAATAAATATGAGGTTTTGTGGGTGGTTAATCCATCACCCACAATATCCATTAAAAAGTATTCATGTTTTTTTACTCCACTACAGTGGTAACATCTTATGAAAAGCAGTCGCGGAACATTTTTTCATGTTTCTGCGTTCTTTCGTTTTCACTTACGCTCAAAGTCTCCTGTAGAGGAAACAGTCGGGAGGTTACAGAAGAGTTCAAAAAGACAAGATTAAATGTTAAAAAGATCACGGCCTTTCAAGTGACCCAGAAGGGAAAAACTTTTCTTAGTACAAGATGCACAATTTTAAAATATTCAACAAGACATTTTCCCCTGACAAGGTGTTGTTGTAACCCGTGTATACAGGTTTACCTACCACCTGCATATTTTATTATTTCTGCATCCTGTAAAGAATTTTTTTAATCCTAAGACTGTTTTTTTTTTCATTATTTTAAAAAGTCCATGTGATCTAGTTTCTATTTTTAGAAAAGCCATAGAAAAATATTAGTTTATTTCCTTGTCAAAATTTAAAATAACCATCGTAACAACTTAGAAATGTACATTTTTCAGATTCACAAGCGAGGTAGAGTATGTGCAGGACTCGACTCAAGTCTTTATTCTGACCTCTATTTTCTGTCATAAAGACGTGTATTATTAATCAACAATTCATGCACAACTGGCAATTTGTAAACTCTGATTTCTGTTAAATTATATACAAAATATTTAATGTGTCTGAAATATTGAAAAAGCTACAACTCCAAGAATATCCAAGTATGAAGTCCAAATTTACAGTTTCTTCTTTATGACAACGTAAGGTTATAAATATAAATCATTCCTTTATAATACAAACTTTAAACTGTGATGAGTCGCAGGATTATTAATGGAGTTCAGATACATCGATGTTACTAAACGAACTAAGATGATCATCCAAAAAACAAAGGAACAAAATCAGCTGATTTAATCAAAATTAATTTAATTTAAATTTTAATTTAATTAAAATTAATCAAAATTAATCATTTAATTCAATATATATCACTAATAACAGTTTGTTTACATCCTACAGCAGCATTAAATATTAATCAGTTGTTTCTGGTGTAAAGTTGAAAATCCACATGCAACAGACAACTTGCTAAAAAAAGCTTGTTTAAAAACTCCTGAAATGTTTTATTTTGAAATAAATAAAGGAGTGCAGTTATCTTTGTGTTAAAGATTATTCAGGATGACTGAGAATTTGCCAACTGTCCATGTTGTTGCTGTGAGCCTGTCGAAAAGTTTTTTTTTTCCCCATTTTCTTTCTTCCGTCTGTTATAAATACCAAAGATAAGAATTTAGCACCAACAAGGTGATTCCCAAATATCTGTTAACAGAAAACACGTAGGGTGGTTTCAGATCATCTGTTATCCATCGTGTTTTGGAGTCTGAAATATCTTCTTTTGTTTTTCTCTCGTCGTCTTTACTCCTTTTTAATCACATCCTGCTGCCCACTGTCAGGTACAAGGACTAACTGTGAGAAATCATTTGAAAACCTTCCGGCAGCTTTAAGGACTCTCGATAAAAGCCCCTTGTAAATATTACAAGAAATTCGTAACTCCTTGAAAGCAACAATATGAAGATTTACATCTCTAACGTGTGATTGGTCGATCTAAATACACCCTGAGTACCAATGAGTAAAGCAGTACGGTTCAACTGTTTAGTCTTTTAATAAATTATTTTCATGCACAGGGAGAACTAGAATTACTATCTCCCCCATTATGAGCAAACCAGTTATCCTGGTGAGTTTAATTTAATATATATGCACATGTTCTTTAGGAAGAGCAGCCAAACGGTGACAGTTCAGCTGACAGCTAGAGATTTTCTAACAATACATATGTAATTGCTTTCACTGCTGCTAATGCTTTATCTTCACAGAACCCGCTGCAGCTGTGTTTTACACGACTGCCCCCCCCCATCCCTTATTCCCTAAACTCTTGGAAAGCATATTAGTCTGACACTTTAGTGTGTGTCAACGTCCAAGGCAGCTGCTTTTGAATAGCAGTGTCAGGTCATTAGTGCGGTCAGTCCGCCAGCTTTCCTTCAAACTGCCAAATGTACTGACAGCTTTCTGCACCAACTCACCCCGACACACCATCTCTTGTCAATAAAGGAATATTACACGTGTTACTTGCATTTCCTCATCCTTCATTATGGAAAAAGTGCAGTAGATGAGAATTTATGCAGCTCAGCTTTTAGAAAACTAACTCAAGAACTTGACAAGTTAAAGATAAGCGCCGACTTCTCCGGCTGCACAACATCACTTTACCTTCCCTCTCCCCATTTCCTTTCCTCATCTTCCTCTGTCTGCGTCTCTCCAGCCCCGCTCTGTCACTCTGTCATTTACTCTCTAGCAGGTCATCACTCTCCCACGTTCAGGACTGCAGCAGAAATGTTTTCAGCTGGGGTAAAAGGAGGAAATCTCTAGTTTCTCAACCCAAAGCCCCTCGAGGCTGCTGTGTTTTCAGACCTGGAAGTGATTCATTCCTCAAATATCCCTCGGATGCTTTTATCTTTCTTTGCACAAAATTTTATCTTCTCATGCACTTTTACTTCAGAGCTAAGAGGAGTTTTGTCAGAAAATGTCATTCGGCCAATTTCAGCCAGTTTGTAAGTGAGCGTAGGATCATTTGCCAAAGCCAGCACCTCCAATGTGCCTTTATTCCATTTGCAGCTGCACATTTCCAGCGCAGCATGGCACATTAGCCAGACTCGGCCCCTAGGGACCAGCTTCACTGCTTCTTGAGTTTTCCTTCCCTGTTCTCACACAGCAAAAAAAAAAAAAGAAAAGAAAAGAAAAGAGCCTCCTCAGAAGGAGGAGACGGCCCAGCTCACACCTCTCAGGCATGTCAAGTTAATGAATTGAATAACCTATTTACCTTTGAGTGTCGTGTGCAAGGACTTGTCTTGTCAATGCTAAGCTCTGTGTGAGATGAGAGGAGAGTTAACGAACAACCCCATCGCTGTACAGTAAATAAATTATCATCCTATCCTGATCTAAACATGTAATGTGAAGAAGTTCTCCTTTCTGAGCAGTCAGCAGAATCAGCTGCATTTATACAGCCCATTTCAATGTAGCTTACAAGGAGAGGTCAAAGTGAAACAGTAAAACATTTCCCCCACTTAGCAGAGTTTCCACCTGTAGATTTCCAACATTAATGTAAAAATGTGCCTGTGTGAATCTTAATGAAGAGACCTGCTTTTCTAGTGCCTCTCAATAAGCTCTCATGCCTTTTAGGTGCTCTGTGCTAATCTAATGGCCTTAATTGTAGTCAGCTGCACTTCTCCGACGTCGCCCAGCACATTAACGAGACCGCAGAAAAGATGTTCCTCTCAAATTTGCAACACCAGATCACATTTGCTGTAGTGGCACTTTTCAAAACCACAAGCTAAAGGTTAAAAGTAGCTGCTTCACAAGTGCCTCAGGTCTGGTCAGGTGGAGAGCACAGGTGGGATCTAGATTTCAGAACCGGTTCTGAGGATGCTAACAGGCTGAGACCTTCCTCTGCACTCAGCCTCTTGAGATTCTATTATACCACAAGTGAGATGGCTCAATCTAAAGTGACAAACTTGGTGGAGAGTCCAACTTTTGACCTTGAAGGGGAACTTCTTCAAGCTTCTATGAATGTTTAGAAAATATGTGTCGTCTTCTTTGGTCAGTTCAGACTCTAGTGTAGTTTTAAGAAGGGTACCATAAACCTCAACTCATCACAGAAAGTAAAATCCTGACGAGGAAAAGGTGGTCACATTTAAACCTGAATATCTAACCTGGATTTCAAATCAGATTAAATCTATGAATCTCTTGCAATGCAGAGTTCTAATGTTTGATTCTCCTCATGGAAATTTAAGTATTGTTAATTTCTGTTAACCACAGACTCATATTTAAAGGTCAAATCTGGTGTGAAATGTCTCTCTAACAATTTTAGCCTAGATATCCATTATAACCAGAACCCTGATCTAATTAATTTAAGGTATGTTACTATAGCTGGAACGTTACTCAGGAACCAGGGTTTTATTTTTAACACCACCATCTGGTTCAGCTGCAGGAACCAGAGCTAAAACAGATGACTTGGGTAGAAATGTACCTCAGAAAAGGCTTTAGATAGTACAGTTTAACCTAGATGTAACCCTCAGGGTAGTGGGGAGCACGCAGCACTTCTAACTGGTTAAGTATCGCCTTAATTCTCAATGACTAACCGTCAGAAATGTGTTGAATGAAACAGAGGAAGCAGTACGTGTTGGTGGTCTTGGGGTAAATAAACATTGTACATCCTTTCTATCTCTTGTGGCTGCAGTGCTGGGGTTGGACGCACAGGTTGCTTCATTGTGATTGATGCCATGTTGGAACGTATCAAGCACGAGAAGACGGTGGATATATACGGACACGTAACGCTAATGCGTGCCCAGCGCAACTACATGGTGCAGACAGAGGACCAGTACGTCTTCATACACGATGCCCTCCAGGAGGCCGTCAACTGCGGCACCACCGAAGTGCCCGCCAGAAATCTCTACGCCTACATCCAGAAACTGACCCAAATCGAGGGTGGAGAGAATGTCACTGGCATGGAGCTTGAGTTCAAGGTACAAACTGTTTCCCTCGACATTATTTCTCATAAATTGTGTCTCAAGTTACATAGAAGATTCTGTCAACTTCCAAATTCTTGTTTCCAGACCCAGTTTTGCCTCGTAGACAGTATGGGGCCTGTGGTTTCCTCTTTATTTAATTTTGTCTACTTGCTTGTGTAATAAAACATATGATATATTCATCCTTATTGTTTTTTCCTTCCATACCAACTCTTTTCTTAGAAACTGTGAGCTTAGTTTACATTAAAAAATGCCAAGCAGGGTTTTTTCCTCCCACAGAACAGATGCCAGAAGGACTCAAACAAAATGAATTAAAGGTTTCAACATTGTTTTTCTTTGTCTTTTCTGTACAAAATACCCTTATTTGTTTGTTCTGAAGAAAAAAAAGTATCGTTTGGCACTCTAACAACACTTTATTGATAAACCGCCCCCCCCTGCTTTAAAGCAGCTGTTTAACTTTTCTCAACATGCAACTGTTCAGACATCTCCTCTCTTTGCCTTGCAGCGTTTAGCTAACACGAAAGCCCACACGTCACGATTCATCAGTGCCAATCTCCCCTGTAACAAGTTTAAGAACCGCCTTGTTAACATAATGCCATACGAGTCCACGCGAGTGTGTCTTCAGCCCATCCGAGGCGTGGAAGGCTCAGACTACATCAACGCCAGCTTCATCGACGGGTACAGGTAAAAACTTGTCTGAGAATGAATCATAACTGTAGCAAAGAGAAACAAGTGGCAGCTTAATAATGTGTTGTGTTGTTTCAGGCAACAGAAAGCTTACATTGCAACACAGGGACCACTGGCAGAGACCACAGAGGACTTCTGGAGAATGCTCTGGGAGCACAACTCCACTATTGTAGTCATGCTCACAAAGCTTAGAGAAATGGGCAGGGTACACATACTTTTACATTCTTCTCACTTTGCTCTGGCAGCTTTGTATGAATTACAATAAAAAGTATTAGTCTAAAGATAAATTCTGTTTCTACAGGAAAAATGCCACCAGTACTGGCCAGCAGAGAGATCAGCCAGATACCAGTACTTTGTGGTAGACCCCATGGCTGAATACAACATGCCCCAGTACATCCTGAGGGAGTTCAAAGTGACTGATGCCAGGGTGAGAAGACGGTCTTTCTGAAACACAAACCTGGAGTTTCTCAAATATCTGAACTGTGAAAAAAAAAATGGAAATGATTCCAGTGCAGCGACTAAACGAAGTTCAGTCGTACATCAACTCCTTGAATAAAGTCCACCAGTAATATATTGTAGTCCAGTCTAAGCTGTGACATTATGCCTGTATTCTGACAATCCTTTGTGAGATTAATATGATGATAATGATAAATTGATGGTATATTATGAAGCCCTAGTACTGCGGCCTAAAGTCAGAGTACATTATTCCTGATTTAGATGCATTTCCAAAGCTGCTGGAGGAGTTGCAGCAAATCAAATATTCTGACAGAGACAGAAGAATTACTCCTGAATAGTAATAAAGGCGCTTCTGAACTTAAGGTGTAAAGGCTCTGAACATAATTGCTTATAGTATTTGAAGTCGTCATTAGATCAAAAATTTGGCATTTTCCCAAATATTTGTTTACACCAAGTCATGGCCTTAAGTGTAACAGAAGTGTAAATGTAAATATGTAGAAATGACACATGTAGGCGTGTAAAAAATAAATAAATGTGGTGCCGGCAGCACTGAGCTGCCACAGTTTTTAATTCCATCAAAGGCTCAGACAGATAAATGGTGCAGCCTTCCTCCTTTGTAAAGCATGTTAGACTGTCTCGTCAATAGGATTGCTTTCCTTATCGAGGGGACACAACATCACTTAAGCAATGCACACCCTCAAAGTCTAGACTCCCAACAACCTGTCATGAGTTGGACATCAAAGCAATCAGCAGGGCTCATTTTCATGTTAAACACATTCAGGTAAAAAATGAGACAAATTAAAATAAATAAATCTTTGATGCCATTTAGTTGCACCTCAGTGTGAGAAGGTTCTGGAATGAGTTGCTGTTTCTTATTGGTGTTTGGTTTTGATCCGGTTTCAGGATGGGCAGTCACGGACAGTAAGGCAGTTTCAGTTCACAGACTGGCCTGAACAAGGTGTGCCAAAATCAGGTGAAGGTTTCATCGATTTCATCGGCCAGGTGCACAAAACAAAAGAGCAGTTCGGCCAAGACGGTCCGATCACAGTCCACTGTAGGTGAGTGTCCAAACGCACCACAAAGTGTCGGATGAACTGAGACATAGATTGGACATCTCTTCAAAATGTCCATTTGTGTCCACAAACAAACTTTTTGTTGTCTGTTGCACAGCGCGGGTGTTGGTAGAACAGGAGTTTTCATCACCCTCAGCATTGTCTTGGAACGAATGAGATACGAGGGCGTGGTAGACATCTTTCAGACGGTGAAAATGCTACGGACACAAAGACCAGCAATGGTACAGACAGAGGTGAGAACTTCTCATACTGTTAGTGGACAAGACTGAATGATCTGCTGTTGCTTAATGCTCTGGTAAGAATTCTAGAGTCCTCGAGAGTTGAAGAGATTAACATCTCACAAAACCTTCGTTAAATAGCAGGCTTCAATGCTTTTATTGCATCAATTCAAAAATGTCTGCCAACACTAACTTGCATCTTTACAAACTTCCTGTGAGAAGCAGAAAACTAAGTAATCAAATGGCAGAGAGGATTTGAGCACTAATGTCTTCTCTCTTTCCAGGATCAATACCAATTCTGCTACAGAGCTGGCTTGGAATATTTGGGAAGCTTTGATCACTATGCAACGTAAAACACCCAGTATTGGAAGATAAAAGCAGAGGGCCCTTTGGAAAACAAACAAATCCTATCGAGCCTCTCTTCTGAGCCATAAATTCCTGCTTGAGAAAGTACTCCTTAACTCCTTGCTAACAATTCGTTAAGTGTCAGATGTGTGACATGACTTGTCAAAAAATTGAATCGGATCATTTCCGGAGGACCAAGTATTTCCTTCACCCCTCTCAGAAGAAAAAAAACCTCACCTTGGTACAGAGCAAAGGAATCCTGACTGTTGAAGCATCATGTGGATTTTGCTTTTGCTTCAAGGATTCATTTTGGGGCTCAAAACAGCTCAACAGGAGAAAAAAGTCAACAAACTTTACCGGCATTGACGGAAATGCATCTGTGATTATGACCCATAACGAGAGATGACAGAGGCACATGGAAACCAGACGGAAACAACTCAATACACATTGTAAAAGAAAACTGTTTCACAATCAAGTCCACATCATCACAAAAGAAGACAAAGCTTGTTCCACAAGAGCGAGACAGACTAAGTAATAATGAATTCAAAAAAATGCCCTTTTTTTCCTGTCACAGTGTTAATCATTTCAATTTGGGCCGAAGTAAAAACAAAATCGATAAAAACTATTGATTTAGTTTTTTAATACTTTATTAAACAACTGATGTGCTTTTTTTTTTTTTTTTTTTTACACAAACTTGTCACTTGGGAGAAAAAAAGTGATAAAATTTGTAATTTTTTTTAAAGCTGTAGAACTGTTCTAACGTATGTGCCATTTTGCAGAGATTTGTTTTATCTCATTTTGTTCTATCTGGTGCAAATAATTTACACAACCAGAATGTAGCTTTATTTAAAAGCTACGTTATGGTCAGTGTGTCCATTATGTGTGTTATTTTTTCCTTGGTTCTTGTCCACAATCACTTACATGGTAATTTTATTACTTCCATTATAGAAACTGGGGATTTGTTGAATCAACAGGGATGAGCAAAGTATGAAGCTGCTGCTATCAATTATCTTAGTTCTTCCATTTTACGATGATGATAAGAAAGTCTGATGAGTTTTAAAAAGGAAATATATATATATATAAATATATATGGTACAGATTGTTGAATATATGTGAAATATGTATATCAAAGTATAAATATAACACTAAATATAAATGAGGTGTATGAAAGCTTTCAGATTAAGGCGTTTGTGTGCTGATGGGGGAAATGAAGATATTTTTCACTGGAATGCACATCAGTAAGACAAACCTGTATTCTGATTCAGTGCATCTTTTTTCTTGTGCAATAAATGTGTGTTTTAGATAGGGTTTTATGTGGCTGTTATTCACTCATGGCATTATAATCACCTCCCCACGTCCAGGTGACAGTGAAAGCATCGTTTTATATAACAGATTTAAACTGAGGGGTCACTCACACGATAGCGCAAAACCTACAAGGACGTCACTTTCTCGTGGTTCTTTAAAGCATTCAGTGGTAATGAGATATATAAATATATATATATTTTCTTTTTGCATTTAGAGTGCCTTATATTTATGCCTGTTTTTATAATGTTTAATTTACCCTTAATGTATCCTTCGGAATATTGTAGGTATTTCGTGTAAATGGAAATGTAAAGTTTATTTACGATTCATTTGTCACATGATGAGATTATAATATATGCAAATAAGAGCATTTCAGAGGTGATAGATTTCATTTTTGTGGCCTTACTACGGCTGAGTGAATTAGAACTGAAAAAGTGACCACGACAAAAACAGTCGAGTGAAATTTTTTTTTTTACAAAAATCCCATTTTAGACCGATCTACGAAAGAGGCACCAAGTACGAAGCTCCAGGCCAAAACTAGAGTTAATGACTTTGTCACAGATTATTTTTCCGGTTAAAACGTCTGAACATCGATAATTCAGAGTAGGTTCGTTGAAAAGTTGCACAACGCGCAGGTCGTCAGCGAAGGATTTCTTCTTCATGCCTTCTGAGTTCATACGAGAGCAGATTTCGAGAAATAAAACACCAGTTTTGTTGACCTGACAATCGTGAACAGCGTGCCGTGTCCGGTGTTTTAAATCACTTCTCTGATCACTTCATGGATGTGCATTCCAGGTGCTTTCTTTTCCCTTATGAACTCAGTTTTTTTTTCTTTACTGCCTTCTTGTTTGTTACGTCAAAAAAATAATCTAACATGTTGATTTTCTCATCTGTTTTTATATTACTTTTTTTTTTTCAATGCACGGTAGAGAACTGCAGAGCAGGCCAAAACCTGGCCTCAGTAGGGAAGACTTGCACTTTCTCTTTGTACTATGCACTGCCCTATTGATTCGAAACCCAATAATATATTACTTGAACCCATCTATTTAAAAAAAAAACTAACATTCACTTTGTGTGTATGTATATAACAAAAAAGGTATCAAACATTTGGGAAAAAGACAAAAAAAAAAGTTGGGGGTTAAAAAGAACATCCATCCTGATGCCATGGTAACTCCAGCAAACGACATCAGACCCCCCCCCTCCCCCACCATCTGTTCTGTGGCTTTGCCATCGAAGCTTGGAGTGTCATTAACAGAAATAAACGTTGTGTTCTCTGCTCTCTCTCTATCTATCTCTCGTCTGGATGCATAGACTGATAAATAAATAATTAAATTGTAAAAAGAAAAAAAAAAAACATGGCTTGTTAAAAAGATTATACAATTACCTCTGATTAGTTGTAAGCGTAAACTGTTTCTTTTTTTTCTGAATGAAGGGAGTGCTTTTTATTTTCTTACTTAGGTCACGTTGGTGGAGAAAGAAGTCTGTAAGAAAATCAGTTCTTTGCTGACACGAGTTCCATTTGTTATAAATGAATTCTATTAAAAAATGTCAGTGTTATGCATCGGCGTTTCGCTTGTTTCCCTCCACCTCTCTTTGACTTGGAAAGACTGATGAAGCCATTTTACCCCCTGCTGGTCCGGGTCCAACACATTATCCACAGTTCTCCGGTGAAATGGGGGAAATTGAGTCTCACCACATTTGAACAGATTTCCATTGCACTAGTTGTTCTCCGGTTTTTCTGTTACTGATGTCAGCCACAATGAATCATCCCACGAACCTCTGACAAATGAAGTGCAATAGAGATGTTTTATTTTTTAACTGCTTTGCTTTTCTAAACTCAAATTGCTGTTTTTATTTGCTAGAAATACAACCTCAGTTTGGTCAGACGTAGTTGTGTATAGCAGTACCATAAATTTTAATTTACTGACTTATTTTTAGTTAATAATCAATAATATAACAAATAAATAAATATGGAAGACTAGAGAAAAATGTTTTCTATCCTCCTGATAGTGAGTTTATACTGATTGTTCTTTTCTACCGTGTTCTCTCGAAGGCTGGTAACTAGTTAACCTTTCGCTGGCCCCGCCCCCAAAACGGTCATTGACCAATCACACAACCATTAGTATGTGAGCAGGTCCGACAAACATTAATTCCAAACAAGTTGGTGCGCCCACATCTACTAAGTACTAACTAAATGTCAGGTGGAGCGTCCCGAGAGGTAGCGCGGTCCACCCGTGGAGGAGCGTGAGCCGGCTCGGGATTGCCGGCTGGTGGGGGCGACGCAGAGGTGCTGGCAGTGAGCAGATGGAGGCCAAGGCTTTGCTCCAGAAAAGATCACTGGCACATGGAAATACCTCTTCCAGTCATGATAATCTGTTGCGCTGGTCGTTTTTGTCGGACTAAGGGGGGCGGGACTTGGCGAAAGGTCAAATATATGATACAAAAGAAAAAAACATCTTTTAATCAGATTTTATGATGATTTACTTAACATGCAAATAAAAAAACAAGTTGTGAGTTTTTTGTAGAGCAAATCACTAGCTGGATTCTAAACCCGGGTCCACCAGCCTTTTTGAAACTTATGGGCTTGACTCACGGGAGTCGACATCACCTCTCCTTCATTCATTATTAATAAGACGTGTGACAAAGCAATGATCGCAAGTCTCCCTCCTGCTAAGTGAAAGGTGAAATTTTGTGCTCATGCATGTATCGTGCACACACAGGCCTGCAACGCGATCCCAGAAAGTTGAGAAAATGTCAACTTTTCATCGCTTTTGCTCAGACGAGGACCAATCAGCGAAGGTTTCATTGACTGACCAATGAGCTGACAAGATGCTACTTAGTCATCTCCAGAATTAAACCAATTTACATCTTTTTGTCACTTATATAACAAGTCAGAAGTTAGATTTTACCTCCTGCAAAATTGTGACATTTAATATCTAGCTTTTTTCACCCCTGAACTGCTTTGATAACTGAAAATTAGCCCCAGTCTGACAGCCAATCAAAACCATAGAAGACTCACTATTCACCCTGGAACAGAGCACGTCACTCGCTTGTGTCACCGCCACATGTACAGAAGAGCTACTTCACGGGTCCTGAGCCTTACAAAGGGCTACCAGTTGGCTACTTAGGGTTTACTTATCTAAACTTCATGTAAAATAAAGATGTTTTTAATTATTGTTTAAAATCTATATAAACTGAGATGTGATCAAAGAGGAAAAGCTACAGAATAAAATATAATTTACGAGGCTGCTTGCTGGTGAGTTGTGCTGATGTTTGGAACTGGTCTACAGACTACTAGCGTGGTAAAGGAAAAATTTTACTGTATAGGGAAATATTTTCACTGCTAAAATATTTAGCGGTTGGGGTCCAAAAGTACATTTTCATGAATAAGGGTGCATTCACACCAGCCCTGTTTAGTTGGCTTGAATCGAACTCTAGTTCATTTGCACAGAAAGTCCGGTTCGTTTGGGGAGGTGAACGGGCAACCAAGCTCTGATTCGGACCAAACAAGCTCTAGTCCACCTAAAAACGTGGGTCTCGGTTCGATTGAAACGAACTCTGGTTCGATTTTAAGTGTGAACGCAACCGCACTGGGACTGCACCAAAAGCAGGAAGTGAATTATATTGTGTAGCCGTCTCAGCGGCCTCGTGTAGTCCTCCGCCTCGTTATCTGCTCATCTTGAACCCACTGCTGCAGAATATTGATCTGGTACATTCACCAAACATGAAAGATCCCAAAACCACCAGAATCTGCTGCTAGTCCATGTTTGTTTATGTTTCACTCTCCCGCGGCAGCGCCAGGAAGTGCAGTAACAAGTAGTGCAGAAACTCTACAGCGCCACCACAGGCGGGGATGTAACATGCTCCAAAGGTTATTTGGTTCAGTTGGCGCGAGACAGACGGAAGTAGCGCTGGAAGCGAACCTCATCCATATGTAGCTCCTGGAGCAAATGGTTTAACTCCTCAAAACGCATCTGAAGAATGGGGTGTATCCACAAACGGAGTAAATAAAGCCAAGCCACTCTCTCTATATGATCTCAGATGCTATATGAGCTCAGAACATCCGATAACACAGGAAGCCCCGCCTACGCGCTCTTTTTAACGTTCAAGCATTACAAGCTTCAAACTTGAAGCGTTGTGAACGTTGCTTGACGTTTACAACGCGGCAGGTGTGAACGCACCATTACTGTTTTACATAAAGAAATGCTAAACTTTACACACACGCACATGCCTGTAATCAGCCTTGAAGTAGCAAAATCTCATCAATAATTCAGCAAAAATATTAAAAAATCAGCACTGCGCTTTGGGAGAATCCTTGTGACATGAAAAATGATTCATCCATGCTTTAAATTTTAACTACAAAATAACTTTTAAATTTGCAGCACCGATTTTAATTTGTCACAAGAATCTTTATCAAAGATTCAAACAAATTTAAAACAAACTTTGGATGATTTAAATCCAACAACCAGTTACTAAAACAAAAACACAACACATCTTATTAAAGGTTTGAATTTTTTTCAGGTCCAACCTACTTGACAGCTTAATAACAGAAAATAACCACTTGCCTGCGCAAGTTATTCAGGATTCAGAAAGTGGTCATTAACATCAATGGAAAAAAGCATCAGTGTAAATTATCAGCAAAGACATTTACCATCAAACAAGAGGAATGTTATTTATCAGTCTACAGGATTTCTTCATGTATAACATAACATGACCTCACAAGCTGGTAGAAATGTAATAAAAAAAGTTGGAGAGAAAATGCTGCTGTACAAATTATGTGTCAAAAGCAGCGACACGCTACAAGATCGGCTCAGATAATCTGCAGCAGCGATTTCCTTTTGGGAGAAAAATACTGTTTACTGTTTGTTTGTTTTTTTATCACACATCAAACTGAAATCATTTACTGTTATATTTTATGTCAAATACTTCAGACCAAGTTAGAGCTCACAGAGAACAGACTGATCTGGATACCACGAGAAGAATTACATGTTTACAGATTATTCCACGGCAGCGAAAATGACTGTTTCTCTTCTTTCATTTAATTCAACACTAATCGGCTAAAATGAAATCCTGAATGTCCTAAAGAACCAAACCCAGTAAAACTCACACGAGATAAGAAAAGAAGTAATGAGGATCTTTCGACGTCGTCGTGTCAAACAGATCTTTGTCTACCGGTCCTTTCGGCAAAAATTACGAACCCAAACAACCAATCAAAACACTGCATCTGAGCTCCGCCCCTTTTCCTAAACCTAACTTGTTATTACATTTCACCCACACAGAGGCTTCACACCTGCATCTTGTTGACAGTAAAGAAAGGAATTAAAAGAATAAGATGTTTGGATATTTTTTTTTTTTGTCTGTCAATTTTGAACAAAATTACATCACTGCATGTTCAAAGAATTCAATTATATTAGCACTTAACTCTGATTACGAAGGCAGAAACTCACTGCGTCCGCTCTTGATGCTCCATTCCCATGTTGATAAACAATCACCTGTAACCACTTCATCACTTTGAGTGTTTTGTATTTCGTTTTACCCTAATTTTCAGTTCTACAGTCGGACACTTCAAGCAGTTTTGTTCCGCATGCGTGAATCCATTTTCCTATTAATGCTTCTGTGAGCCGCTAACTACTCTAATTAAATCTAATGTTACAGGTGCAAAGTTTAAAAAACATCCCTGAATAAAAAGCTTCTTTCTGTTTATCTTTCAGATGACTGTAACTATTGATGATGAAGTGAAGACAGAGTGTTAAACTACCTTTTAAAACTAGTTAGTTCTGTTTTTATGTTGGAATTTAGTTAAATGCCACTAGTCAAACATGTTTGAATTATGGGAAATTTGTAGTTTATTTGATGTAATTTAGAGTAAAACCGTGAATACTTCAGTACAGCATTAGCATTATTTATAGGTCTCACTTTACAATAATTAATCCTGTATTCATTTAAAAAAAATCAATAGAATTCATGCCCATTAATGCTAAT
Source organism: Pachypanchax playfairii (assembly GCA_006937955.1). Taxonomy (NCBI): domain Eukaryota; kingdom Metazoa; phylum Chordata; class Actinopteri; order Cyprinodontiformes; family Aplocheilidae; genus Pachypanchax; species Pachypanchax playfairii. Next base: position 3,662,806 of record SSNP01000043.1, read on the forward strand.
TATTGGATCATTTAGTAGAAGATCTGATTTTCATATTTGATTAATTTGTCTCATTTTAAAATGAAACTACAGTAGTTTGATTATTTATTACTTAAATGTTCACAAAAGGAAACATGTTTTACTTCAGGTATCAGTCTGTTATCAGAGGCAGGTCTTTGTTTCTGTTATATGAAGAATCTGTTCAAAGAGGAACTGACCCCCCTCTAAATTATCTTCCTGTCTTCTAACTGCGTTTTTAAAAAATGCTGAAGAAGGTGTTACTTTAAGAGGCGGTCCTGAGCTGTGATTGACGTGTAGCACTTCTCCGTGTTTAGATTAGCCGCAGTGTGACTCTGCCGTGTTGTAGAGAGGTAACCCAACCAAGATGAGAATGTAACGTCTATCACATCCACACAATTACAACCACTGCAGGGAAGTCTTTGCCCTGATTTCATTATTATTTTAATGATATAAGTTATTCTCTTTGTCGTAGTTTTCAGAGTAGTTTACCGATTGATTGTTGTTAGCCATAATGCTAAAGCTACTGCCGTGTTGCTAAGAGGGGTCTGAGTAAATGTCTGAATAGCAATAAACCGTGCACAAATCGCATCCACACAATCACAGCAGTAAAATGTAAAAAGTCTTTGTCCAAATTTTAATGATATTAGTTATTCTGTTTGTCGTAGTTTTCAGCCAGTTGCTCTAAATCCCTGTGTGCAGCTTAGGTGAGAAGCTGGAGACAACAGGTGAGCGGGGGCGAGTGTGTCTGTCTGAGAGATGGTTTTATACTCCAGGAGGCGTGTCTTAGAGACGATGCTTGTGACATAGACATGTACCGCTGACGTAGACATGTACCACTTTCAGCCAATCACAAAATTCAAATGCAATAGCCACATTCAACCCTAAGAGGGCAGCACTAGGATGTTTTTCGACCAAAAAGTGTAGAATTTAACAAGTTTGCATGAAAATGTCAAAAAATGCCCAGAAACTTAAAAGTTGCATTGTTAAAGACCCACTAATACAGTTTATATGCAGAAAAAAAGCTGTTTTGAGGGTGAGTTGCTCTTTAATTCAACAACATTTTATTCTAAAGCCTCAAAATGTAGAAAACATTTACAATAGATTTACAAACTATTTGCTATGTAATTTGAGTCCAGTCTGATGCATTTCCTGTTACTCAGATTCATGATGGTTTTAGTCAAAATTACCTGGAGCCACTTCAGCGGAGTCGAAGGGCCACATGTGGCCCCGGAGCCACAGGTTGCAGAACCCAAATCTAAACTTTATTAATATAGTATTTTTTAATAAGGAGTAAACATCTCCAGTATTAGGAAACATGACCAGCAGCATGATTTATCAGTCTTATAAAGTAAAATGATGTTCACCAGTAAAACAACCAGATCGCTGCAGACTTGCTGCTGATGCTAATAACCAAACAGCTTGTCAGGCTTCCAGCACTGATTTAAGAACAAATAACCGAAAAAAAGAAATATTTAACTTAAAAAAAACACAATATGTTTTAAAACGTACTGCTGAGACAGAGACAGACAGAAAGCAGCAGTCTGAACAGGTTATTATATCATTACAGCTGTGATGTCATTAAATTATAATAACATGATTCATTTTTGTAACTTAGTTAAGAAGTTACTGAAAATTTGTCCCAGATTTTAAAATAAAACCAGATCATGTTATCAGCTTGTAGATTTTAGTTTTAATACCACAAACGACACGTGATTTTTTTTTTTACACGCAGAGTCTCGAGCCGGTTTGAAGCATCAGTTCATCATTTAGTTATTTAAATATCCCCAATGAACAACGTTAGTAAATTAAAGTCAGTTCCAGCATCATTCAGTCTAGAGTTTAAAATGTCAAGTGTAAAACCTTAAGTGATTTTATAGAGTTGTTTAAGGACATCGCTCACATAAATTCACTATCACAACTGGCTGCCAGCATAGCTAATATTGCACTTGAGAGCTAAGCATCTGAGTAAACAGACATTGCACCTCCTGGATTCCTGGCTTGACTGAACTAAAGGCACAAAGCAGAACAAGTGGAGCGTCTGTGCTCTGCAAATTAAATAGACAGCTATGGGTGTCTGAGCAGCAAAACCCAGGGGCCTTTTGCCAGCAGAATAGTGAAGAATGTTTGTGTGCAGCAGCAAGACAGGCACCATACCCTGCAGTAGACTGATGATGATGACCCAAATGGCAATCCTCAATCGAGCGAGCTCTCAGTTCAGCGATGACAAAGTCAGATAAAAGCTGACAGTCCTGCCAAAGCTACACTGATTTTGTGTGCACATCACATTAGAGCTACTTCAGAGGCAGAAGGAAGGTTTGACCTTTAGTTTCTGCTGCAACAGGAATGAAAGAGAGATCCAAAAATAACAGACTGTTAAAAGAGTGAAATTATTGGTGTGATTATACATTAGTTTCTCTTTGAGGTGCAAATTATTGTTCGCTATCACTCAGTATAAAAACTTGTAAGCATGTTATTTTTCAGTTGAAGTTAAAGAAGTCGGAGCGTAAAGACACGTTCAGCTGAAAGGTCGACGGGAGGAATGACAGAACCGAGCGGGGCAGGAGAGAATCCAACAGTTGCTGCAGTGTATAAACCTTTGAAGGTTAATTTCTCCAGCTCAGCATCTTGCCAATATTCCAGCGATCGGAACCTCTATAGTCCAGCCATCTGCTCGCTGTACCCAAACTTCTAAAGTCCGGCTGGATTTGAGCGGACGTTCTTCAGGACACGTTCACAAACTGATATCTGAACGCCAGCCATTCAGACTAAACCATATTCTCAACATCATCCTGAGGGCCCGGGACATTCTAATAGTTTATTATAATAGGGTGAAGCTATCCAGTCTTTAGAATACGTATTTGGGGCCACACTTAAAGCAGATTGATCGCTGCTAGCAAAGAAACATTTTCTGATTCTTGTCACAATGACGTCTAGTTTAATGGAATCTAACGTATTACAGTCGTTATTTTTATTATTTCCCTTTAAGAAGCTTTAAAACAGCTTTTAGTCAGAGAGATTAATGAAAATAAAATCTGATGGAACGTCTTTATTACACTCTGTAACACCGTATTCTCGCAATTAAAAAGTACTGCGAACTTTATTAGACGTGAACATCAACTTCCACCGAATAAAGATGGCGTAGTGTTGGTAAGCTTAATCAGTCCAGGTGCGATCACTACTAACGTTTACGCCAGTATTGTACATCACATGACACATGCGTTGATTGAGTTGTTTTAAAGGCTAGTATCAGGCCGCAACCACAAACCATCTGCGCAAAAATGTATGCTACCTCTTTTATTGTTTTTTTTTTTAGTGTTTTTATCATTTTATGACTTTATTTTTTGTATTTTACTGGTTTAAAGCACTTTGGGCATCCGTAATTGGTAAAGAAAAGTGCTTTTGGAACAAACAAACTTTTGGACCCGAACTGCTAAATATTTTTGACGCAAAAATATTTGCAGAGACTGCACTTCCAGACAAAGTTTATCAACATTATTAAAAACAAAAACCCTGAAAAAAAACTGAAATACCCACAGTCCACCCCTAGGTGGCGAAAACATTCATATTATCAACATATAAACATACAGAAGAACATTATTAGCGTCACTAACGATTTAAAACTTGAATATTTCCTTGATGTTAGTTAACAGTCTCCTGGTGTCACAGCGGATGTTTATAAGAGTTTATACGGCATGTCAATAAATGTGCACAAATAATTTTTAGAAAGTCTCTAATTTTAAAGCTTTTTTTTTATGATCTCCGTTTTATATCTGGAATAGTAACTAACCAGTTCTTTGATCTGAGCAGCTTCTTTTGAAAAGACTCTTGTTCTGATAATAAATGACTGTTTGAAGTCGTATAAAAACTATTTTCTTTTACTCACTAATTGCTTTTTCCACTGTAAGTTTAAGATTTTATTTTTTGAAATCCCAAAATATCTAACATTAAGTTAATTACTATATTTTCTATGAGAGTCAGTCTAACACACACGGTAATTTACCTCATAATGAAATCCTGGTTTCGTCACTCAGGTCAGTGAATCGTTCTCCCTCATATGACTTTGGTCCAAACCATCAATATTCTCAGTGGCATTTTTGTTCTGGCTGAAAACAAAAGAAAAATATACAATCAATAAGCTAGTTGAAGCCATTTAGAAACCCACAGCACACATCAATTATCCTGTCAGGCCTGAAATCAAAAAAAGAGAAAATATAATTTATGAGTTTCCCAACAGGTTTTTGTAGCAACCTAAAGCAATAACACACCTTCAGTTTGGTGCTCAGCTTCAGCCTCACACACTTCCTATTCACCCTGGAATAAACACTAAGAGTATATATGTGTGTGACCTCAGAGGACACTGTCAATTATTCTGGTATGGCCCAATGGGCGCCATCATTCCCTAATCAAAATAAATGGCCAAGGCAGCAGAAAGTGAGGGAAGTTGAACCTTATGTATTCCTTAGAGGCAGAAGGAGGGGGGGTGGGGGGGGCAACAAATCCATTACCACAAACACAACATATCAGCACTTTGACCAATTTGAATGGTTTGAGCTGATGACCACCTACAAAAAGATGTTTCCATTTAAAGTGCAGGAACTGATGGCGTGATTTACCTTTTCATTCTTCCTCCCTGCAGTCTGACTCATATAATGCAGTCTGCATATGGCCGCTGCACTAACTGAAAGTGGCTGTGACTAACTCACTGTAATGGGAAGATTCAGCTACGTGAACATAATAGGAAAACGTGCTGAAGGTGTGAGTTCAAACTTTAATGCAATCCTGTGGTTTAATATGGTGTTAAGGAGTTCATGAGGGGTCGTGCTGCTGTTGGGGGAGCATTAAAATCAGCTGTCATAGAATCTGTTTTTTTTTTTTCTTTCCTTCTACATTTTCTCACCCAGCAGCTGGTAGTGATTTCACTGTCGGGGTGTGTATAATTTCAGCTGATAGTGAGACAGTTCTGCTGGAGGGCACTACTTTTTTTCACAGCACGGGTGCTTTTAGGACTCCTCGTAACACACTGTGGCTTTCAGGTTGTCCGTCTCCCTTCAGACGTCTCTCTCACCATCGCTTTGCTTTCAGCAATAAATAAAACTGTATCCGTGATAATATGAAGCTGTCATGTTGTTCCACAGCAGTTTACACAGTCCTTTTTTAATCGGATGAAACAGGAATTTGAGTGTTACAGTTATTAAAATACAAATATTAAAAATATGTAATAATTGCATTTCAAATTGAACAAATTTCTGTTTCTCACATAGTGTGTTTGACTTTACATCATTTCATGTCAGGTCTGAAAATGATGAAAAAGAATAATTTTTACTAATTTTAGGAAGAGTTCAAGAGGAAAAGAATTATTTCCAAATAGCCGATTATCTTCCCTTCATGTTTCAGCATAAGATTTTTATATATTTTTCCTTCTTGTGCTGCACAATATATCAAAAAGAGTTGTTATATCTAGGGATGCACTGATACAGATACTGGTATCAGGTATCGGGGCCGATACCATTCTAGTCGGCTCGTATTGGTATCAGTTAGTTAACATGTAACTGATACCATGAACCGATACTTAAATTGTAGAAACTCTGCAATAATTTCACAGAAAATGTTTATTTTCCACTTAAAATGTTTGTTTTGTGGTCGTTTTTATTAATATTTTATGTTTTTATTGAGTTCACCATCATGACGATCGAACGAGAGGGTTTAACTGAAGTCATCATCAATATTAACTTATACCATGACTGATTCGATATACAGCAGCATTTAAAAATAACAAATCTAAGGATCTTCTTTTTAGCATTTGACAAGCTCAGATTATTTTATTCTTCTTGAGAATATTATAAAAAAGTCAGTACAGAAGGAGAAGCCTCACAATGGCGTCCCGTGGGGAGTGTTAGAGGAAGAATAAAGTCTACATGCGAGCGAGAGCCGAGGCAGCTGCCCAGAAAACACAGAGAGGATGTCACCGAGTTGGAATACAAAACGTAGCTCTCTGAATCTAAACTGTAGCTCAAGTCGACATTTTTCCCCCAAACTGCAGTGACAAAACGTTGAGCCACGAGTCAGAAAGCTTTTACAGACTACATGAGGAAGAAGTGATGATTCACTCACTTCAGTGATAAACACACAAGCTGAAAAACCGTTAGCTTAGAGTCTGCTTTCCTTTTGCTAGTGTAATACAATCAAACAGGACTGAAGAGTTTCCCAGGAGACAAAGTAAAGCAGAGAGGAGTGTCACAGCTCAGGGCCATACATGAACATTTAACTAGAGATTAACCGTGTCTTCTCTGGTAGCATGGACGTCCTGCTGCAGGGCCTCGTAGAGGACAGACACCAGAGGAAGGACTAAAGGAAAAGTGGGCGTAGATTGTCCATGTAAGCGCTGACAGCTTCAGCCACATGAGAGGATGACACAAGTGATTCAGATAAAAACAATCTCATTACTTTTACTGTTTAAATCTCACTGGGAGGTTTTAATTAATTTGTCACAAACGTCAAATTATGGTGCCATTTCATCTTGACAGGAAGTGAAGGTGTTTCTTAGAACAGGAATCAGAAATGAAACGAATGTGGATGCATTTTTTTTTCCTACAGCTGGATATAAATATATTCTTAAAATGAAGTTTCAGTGCGATGGCACAGCAGCTGTTGACACTAGTCAATTTTTTCCCTGCTGAAAACTGTCGCTCATTTTCCCATCCCGTCGAGCGAGCCTGGAGATGGCAACACTCACTTTAACTCAGACAGACACGCTCGTGGAACTTTCTCCTCTTGTTACTGACATTTTCCCAGGCCACTGCTTGTTAGCATGCATAACATCACAACCACAGCCACCGGCATTAAGGTTATTAATACAGAACGTTATGTATCACTCAAGCAGTCAACAATTCATAAAGAGAGGTTAGATCGGCTGATATCGGGCTGCAGTCCTTTGACAATAGAATCCAGTTATTCAAAAAAATCGTTATAATCTCAACTTTGAGGGATTTAAAAAATGTTTTCCAACTATTTTTTCCTTTATTTGAATGTGTTAATAGTATAATAAGAAAATGTGCAGCAGAAAAACTCAATAGACAGTTTTGCTGAGGTGAATTATCGACAAAGATGTCAGGATCAGTCAGCTTAAAAAAAGTTGGATACATAAAATTAGCTTTAAGAACTATTTTATCTGTAACATGTGTCATATACATATCATATCACATTATTATCAAATCTCTAAGACAGAGCGAGAGAGAGAGAGAGAGAGAGAGAGAGATAATAAAATGGGCGCTTGGCACCTGTCATACTTAGCTCCTCCACTAGAGGGCAGAAGAAAAAGAATTTGATAAAGCAGGAAAAGGAAAATAAAAGCTTGAATCTCCTAAAAATGATTTACTGTAAAGGGATTCATGTTTGTTAGTACTACAACTATTAATGATTCAATAGTTCAATCCAAATAATATTCAATTGGAAAACAAGTAAATCTCTGAAGTTTGTTTCCGGGGTAATTAATGAACACGCTCGATTGACATTGTGCTTTGATTTTTATTTCCTTTTAGTTTATCTTGCCCCGCCCTACCTTTCCCAGTTGCTTAGTTGGTATGTCCCGGCTCACTCCCATTGCTCGTCTGACCAACGTCTTTTGTGTTTAACTTGAGGTCGTGTTGGAGCACGGGGGGAACGAGCTTTTTCTGTTTGTGTACCTAAGTTGTGGAACCAACTCCCCCTGGATGTCAGACTCGCCCCTTCTGTTACAGTGTTCAAATCTCAGTTAACCCCATAACATCCACCTCTTTAGAGCTTGCACACAAAAGTTTCCATTCCTAAATTGCTGCCAGTTGTAGCTCTTAAGATTTTAGGGTGACTGGTTGGCATAAAAATTATGTTTTGGACGTTTTTATTGAGAAGAAATGCTTTCCAACGATGTATAACTTGCTGGTATTGATGTAAAATTGACGATCCCTAGTCCGGTACGGTGGCAAGCATGGCGTTAAAGACGCATTTCTATTCACTAGCTTTTAATACATTTTAACCTTTTATATTCTATTCTGATTTTATTGTTTTCATTGCTTCTACTGTTTTTATTGTTTTATTTCTTAATTGTTTTTATTGATTATTTATTTTGTACTCAATCTACAGCACTTTGGACGGTGTATTTCCCATAAAATGTGCTCTACAAATAAATTGGTATTGGTATTTATGGTGCCACTTAAATTATGATAAATAGTCTATAATTTTGTAAAAACTAGATTTTTTTTTTAAGGTTATGGGCATTTACTTGTGGCACCCTTTTGGAAATCTGTACCCCTTCCAGGCCCCCCAACAAAGATTTTCTAGACACGCCCCTGCTTGTTTCTTGTTTGGCAGCAACTGTTCGTAACAAATTGTGAACCACATTCATGCAAGCGAGTTTCTAAAATGTCTCAAAAGGTTAGTAAATGTTCTAAATCCTCTCACATGGGTTGCAACTTGCAGGACATCGCTCTGGTGTCGCCAGGTGAATTTTCTCTTAAAATAGCAGGAGTCTGAAACGTGTGGAACCGTTTCAGCTTAACCTCAGTCATTGAGACAGCGAGAAATGTGAGAGAATTTTGGGAGGATTTGGCAACTACAAGTTGTGACTGACTGAAGACAAAAACGAGAGAATCGGACATTCGATGCACGAGAAGTTTCAAACATACAAAGTGTTCTAAATACCAATTCAGTAACTTTTCTTATAATCGTTCATCTCCAGCTAAAATTGTAGCCGTGTGCAATAAATCCTATAGAAACTGTTGCGATTGCAATCAGGCCCCCAACCAGGAGAGTGGGAACGTCGCAGAGCAACAACTTGAACTTTCTTTATAAACTGTGTACGCTGGTGGAGTGTATAAAGAACTGTGCAGCAGGAACACTTTGTATTTTCTTTACTTTTTCGGCCCCCACCTCCTCGCTCACTCTTCTTCTCTGTGCCTTCCCTCTGTGTTTCTGTTTGGAAGTGGAACCGATCATTCTGGATTCCCTCCTCTGTCACATGAAAAAAGCTCCATTACTTGTGATGCAGAGCAGGACAAAGTACAGGGATGTGGCATATCTCCAACAACACTGGTTCAGAGAGAAGGAGTGCAGCGTTTTGCATGAAGGCGGGATTAGCCTAATTGAAGTGTCAGCCTGAGAAAATTGTGGATGCGCGTGGGTTAATGTTGGTGGATCGCAGAAGCTTCACTCATATCCACCATGATGAGAAATTTGGCCATCGTCGCAGGTCTCGTTTAATTGCGTGTTTGTGGGATTCTACGGTTATTGTAAAACCAACCGTCAGGTATATTTATGATGCTGAGATTGCAAATGTGGAAGCAGCTGGATATATAATTACTTTCCACTGCTGGGCAATTGACTTTGAGAATTCCCAATTAAAAGCAGCAGCAGACTTGATGTTTTGAAATAAACTGATCAACAAGATATTTTCTAACATACTTTCAGTTAAACTGGATCTACAGTTTCCATATTTCTATTAGTTTAACTGCCATTTTCATTCGGATGTGTGAGTGAAACAGTGTTTAACCCCAAATTAACGTTGAATCAGGAGGAAGGGAATAAAAAGACAGGAGCTGCACTGATGGAACAACACATTTTATATTCATTGTAAGTAGACAAGAACTATGATTGCCTTGTCAAGACAAAATAACTACCTGAAGCATTCACCATTTTCACCATGAATCTAGCAGAGATGATGTCGGGGTTTGACTCAACGGGTATTTCCTTTTTATAAAATATCAATCTTGATTTAATCCTGCTGCAAAATTTTATACTTTCATGACCAATTACCACCTGAAAGTGACACCGACCGTATCCGCAGTTTTATTTTCTGATTTGTTATATTAGTTATTTCCATTTTCCATCATTCAGCTTTTATTTTACCAGGACAAAAGTTGAAGCGTTTTGTCAGAATTCGGCTAAATGTTTGACATGTTTACAGACGAACTAGACGAAAACTGGACAGTTTTGATATTTTACTTGGTTTTAGTTCTTGTATTTAATCGGTTTGTTGCACGTATTAAAACCTGCTAAGTAGTTAACTGTCCTTTTAAAAACGGTATAAAAAACAAAGTAAACACATTAAAGTACACATGACCCCGTTAGCTTATTTAAAACTCACCAGTTTGTTAAAATGCGCCAACAGTTACTTTTATTAGGACTGTTTTCTAAATAGATAGCCGACTTTGAACAACTATAATTTCAAAAGAGTTATAACAACTTACACAACATGATTTTACAAACCTTTTCAGAGCTGTAAATTGTGGATCACATGGTCAATCCAGCAGAAATATTATAAAATTCAGACCAGAAGTGCTACAGCTAGCTAGCTAGCTCTGTGGCTAAATTTTGCAGCAAATCCATAGAATTCTATGATAACAGCAGTATAATGCATGATATAAAACTCTGAAAAGGTTTGCAAAATGAGTCATGAACTTTTTTTGGGATTTGACTTGTTCTAAAACAGCCGCAATCCGCTTTGGTCCTGGATCTGGTTGAACTACTCGTTTGCTAATCTTGTTGGTGAACTTTCAACTGCAAGTTTAAGATATTAAATGTTTGCAACCTTTCCATTGAAATCTACCTTAAAAGATCTGGACTATTGCTTTAATTTTTATATCAAAGTGCAGAAGTTAAACAAAACTTCAACTTAATTAGATGATGACTTTTGGTAATCAAACATTTTCCATCAGACATCTAATTACCAAACATTCATGATTTAAATTGCTTCCTTTTTTGCTGCATTTAGCACAATTTCATTACCAGTGTGGTTCCATACAATATAGACTGGGGTTTTCTTGATACAGTCAATCACCTTAATGTGTAGGAGATTGAATTGCTAACTTTGCTTTTGTCCACTGTAGGGTTATCTCACCAGGGGACCACTTTGCACTTTAATATTGCTGAGTCAGATGATCCCAGGATGAGGTCAGCCTTAAATGCTGCATTAGGGATCTGGCACAGTACCTTAGTGATTTCACTGAAAGGTCCAGCCAACAAGGTAAAGACCTCTACGAGTCCTTCTGGACCTTATATCAGCCTTCTGCAGTATCGGAAACAATTTAATGTTAGATACTGAGGCTGAAAGATAAAACTGTTTGTATGCTTTTATGCATCGGATGTTAATAAAAAACAAAAGCACGTTGCATCTTCAAACCAACTGATAGTGTTGGGTCAAAGCAGAGTGGACTGCAGACCAACAAAGTTCAATGTGCTGCAGGTCACCAGCTAGATTCCAGTTATTTAGAATGGATGAACAACTGGTAAATACTCCGTCCAGCTGTAGACGGCGTCTTCCACAGAGAGATCGACTCAGAGTCGGAGGAGGCGCGTGTGGGATGGATTAGTGTCTTCTTGTTTTCTGCGCTTTAACAGGATTTGATTATATAGATCTTTTTTGGGGGCTATTCCTCCTCCAAACTCACCGTCTGAGGGCTGAGAGATAGAAAATATGGATTAAGAAACGTCTTGTTCAAGAATTATTTGTCCCTTTTGCTTTTTAAGATGTTGTACTGTAAAACGACGAGTTCCAACATGTATTTAGGGCCAAAAAGGAAATTGTCATGCAGTTGTAGATTAACAATAACTATTATCTGATGATAATGTTGGATTTGAATTAGTGCTGACAAATTGAAAGTGATGTCAGTTCTGTGTGCAACTAAGTCAAGATTACAGAGGCAGTTTGCCTCAGATACTGGATTAAATTACACCCAGAGTACATGAGCCATTTCCAGAAGTATCTACATTAAACATTAATAAAACCCCAAACTATATCTCAACATTTAGTGATAGGGTTACAATTTCCTACTTAAAATAAACTGCTTCTCTTCAGAGTTCATTCTGACACTCTTTACAAAGCACAAAGAGGCAAATCTAAAAACAGTATGATGAGCTTGTGGCTTAAAAACACACAACGATAAGAAAATATGCTGCATGATGAAATACAATATCAGTCTCAATGGATGCACATTTTCTTCTCTCGTTCCCAGTTGATGTCACTGCCATTCACTCATGCTTTGAACGAGTGTAAGTTTATGTTCTTAGTTTAGTCTGCAGGCACTTTGACACAGTCTGGAGTAGTTGAAGATGGCTGGAGGCTTCCTGAGGACCTAATCAGACTGCTGGGAGGGCAGGTGGGAAACAGAGTCCTGAGCAGATGGCGTGAGACTAACCTGCACAGAAACAGCAATACTATTGGTTTTCTTGCATATGTCCATTTCCTCAATGAATAAAATGGATGCATTTCTTAACTTTTCAAGGCTTTCGTTTAGAACGTAAGTCTGTTCACGTTGTAATGTCTTTGACTTTGTAGTCCACGTGGATTGTCAACAACTTCCCTTCTAGACAGAGAGGCAGAAGCTCACTGTGTAACCCAAATGTTCTGGATCTTTGTTGTCTCCACTAAGCCATGACATGGTGAGAAAATATTGGAATGACAGACCTTATCACCCTCGTCAAAAGCCAACCATGCTGGAGAGTTTACATAACATCCAACGACAGCCACCAAGATGAGAAAGTTAAGGTGGAAGTTGCTTTAGGATGGACAAACATGGCTGTACTCAAAGTAGACTCATACAGCTACCTCCAGGTAACAGCACAATATGTTGGACCACAATGAAAACATGTGCACTGAACCCTTTATCCAAGCATCTTTACATCGAGACATTTAACCTAAAGTTATCACATTGACCACTAGTAGCTAGCACAATGTGGCTGCTGGAGTCAGGCAGCTGCTTTTCATCGCACACAGCTGATGTAGAGCCATCACAGTTTCTCCACAGAGTCTGTCTGACAGTGTTTAAGTGAATTCTAAAAAGTTGGTCATTTCAAGAACATCCCAGCAAACACAGAGGAACTCCAGCAACTTTGAGGTGTGGTGCCTAATTAGAACAAGATCATGACCAGCTCTTATGCCCCCCCAACCAGAGTCTTCATCAGATGAAGAGGATGCAGAGGACGTTGCACCTTTTAGATTTTTCTGTGAACTAGTTTGGGTAACATGTTTTACATGTTGTTGCATTAATGAGTAATACCTTGTTGAGGTACATTAAGTGTGATTTAGAATATATCACGACTAAATATTTAATCAATTTTCAGCCCTTATTATTTACATTTATATAATTAGTCATATTTATATCAATATGTAGAGAAAAATTCTGCTTTACGAGTTACAACATATATATTACTCACTTGTAAAACACATTGAAATTATAATTCATTTCAATGAAATGTTTCTTTATAAGGTGCCAGCTCATAACCAAAGTCATTTTAAGACATCCATACTGCATTTCAGGCATGTATTTAAGGTTCCGAACATCAATTATAAAAAAAATCAATAATTCATAAAGCCTTAGTTCAAAACAAGGGGTTAAAAATATGTTCACATTACAATACTGTTCAGGTTATAAACTTTAAAATAAAAAAAATCTCATTTACAATCCACCTTCAGGGGATTTTTGACAATCTGCTCTCTTTGCCCTAAGCTACAGGTTCAAATATTCTGTAATTATTCACAGAAACAATAATCCAGTTGGACAACACCCACTTAAAAATAACCATCTAAATATTTCATCTTTCCCATCATCTAAAAAGCTCTGCTGTGAATTTGAACTCTAACGTACACCAACACGTCACACTTTGGTAAGAATTTCATGACAGTGACACTTTTCCGTTTTTATTGGAATGTTTTTGTTTCCTAACTTGACACTTATTACAGCTATTAAACCTCGACAAAGCTCAAGGGGGTTTCAACATGAGTGAAACAAAGACTTTAGATCCACTCCCTTTACAAAAGATGCAGAACGCGTCACGACAAATACTTTTGCAAGTGTGTTACAATAATAAATGTAAAAGTTTCCATCAGCTCGAGGTGCTGATTAAAATTGGAAGAAGAGCAGATATAATTGGCTTTGGGTGTCATCCAAATTCACCAAATACAACTCATTACAAATACAGTAACCCCCCACCCGACTCCTTTTGGCCTTACTCTTTAATAAAATGAAGCTGTGAGAAGTGAGCACTTCCTTTCGACTCCAGACCTTCAAACTTTTGTCATTTTTTTACCTTATCTGTATTAATTCCACTGACAGCCTGCAGATAAATTCTGAGTTGTCTTGGAGCAACAGTGACAGCTCCCCAAAATCCTGTGTCGAAAAAAAAAGTTATTTTCCTTCCAAACTGACTGTGGAATGCAGCTGAAAAGGTCCAAACCCGTAGCTAATCCTGCTTTTTGTGTGCAGATTCCTCAGTAAGATCAAATAATAATGTATCTGTCCAGTTTCACATAATAATTCAACTAGAGCAAATAACTTACAGAACACTATAAATATTATCCTCACATATGCTAACATGATAGGCATGTTTTTCTCTAACCTACTGTGGGAAAAGATCAGAAAGAAAATAAATGAAGGTTTCTCAGTTCATCTGCTAATTTTTTCCAACTCCAAAAAGGGAAACTGTTCAAATATGCGCAGAGCAGAAATAACAATACTGCTAACATTCCTTCCTATAATACGAGTTCCCAAAACTCTCCAAATATTTGGGAAAAAAACAGTCTTGTCTCGGTAATCTTTCTTTAATTAAATTATCTCCTCCAGCATATTTTATTCGATCCCTAAAATAAATGAAAAAGCAGTTTTAACTTCATCTACTTAAAGGAGCCATGTCACACAAATTTCATGACTTTATGGTTATTTCTGAATATTAACCTGTAATATGTCTAAAAAAACATTAGGAAAAAGTCATTTCCAGCCATTCTAGATCAGAGTAAACTGATTACTTGAACACTGACCTCGATTCAGTCCTTTACTTATGAATATTTATTAAGCTAATTCGCTGGACTCAGATAGGTTAACAGCTAGCCTATGAGAGCACAGCTTCCTGTATCCTCCCTCGCTGCGCAACAGCACTACGACTGTCCGAGTAACATACTAACATCCTGTATAAAGTCAAGTTACAGGAAATTTCCAAACGGGACCCGGCTAATTCCTGCACCTGCCTTGTTTAAGTAAAAAAAAACAAAAAACGGACGTTATTGTGCAATTTTCACACCGAGCAGGAAACCAAGAACACCTGTGGACCTAAAATATTCAACATAAAACTCCAGAAAAACTTTTTTTTTATGGCAAGGAACCTTTAAATATTACAAACAGTATACCTTTAACCAGCACACTAAGAGGTGTGTGGATTTTCATCAAACTTTAAGTAATAATTACATGCTCTTCTGCAAATGATTTGTAACTAATAGGGATCAAGATGGATCCATCACAGATGTTGAGCTAAAGTTTTCCATGGTCGTAATAAAGAATCAACCCTATAACATATTTAGGCTCCAACTGATCACACAGACAGTTTTAAGTTGACCATTAAATATTGCTGGAGTATCAGATGGATTTTAGTGAGATTTTTCAGAAAGTAATAATTTCATGTACATCTAAAACTGATCCAATCCAAGGTGGTCAACCCAGCCAACTATGATGTGGACATATGTCACCAGGGAGCTGCAGGTAATACACAAATTAACCCTGATGATGTGTGAATATTTGCTGTAAGCCAATTTAATATTACATTCTTAAAAACAAAGACACCTATTGCAATATAAAAAATAAATCATTAACATTAAATACATATTAAAATATTGAGCGAACTGGGAAATCACATGGGTGGAGTCGCAAAATTCTGCAAGAAAAAAAAAACACGCAACCCAAGTGGTACTCAAATTTTTTTGACAAGGTTGGCAGGTCTGCTGTTGTATGAAACCTTGTTACTGTTATTAAAGGTGGCAGGAAAGAATATCATGTTTTTATTTATTTATCATGAACTGCTGTGATCTCTCACAGCAAGAGAAAACCATGCAATCATCTGGTTTCTTCAGACTACCTTCACTGGAATTAACTTACTTGTTGTTTCTTAACCGAAGTGAATACCAGTCAACCAGACGGAGTGTTGGGAGAAAGGAAAGTTATGTAACTCCTTGGAAACGTATAAAGAACAAATAATCAGACGAGATATGGCTCATATTATCCCAGTCGTTTTAATCAATGTATCATGAGATTTATATAATCAGTTCAATCTCTACGTGGAGTTTCAAGAATTTTAATCCCCGAGTACAAACGATAAATTAGTTTTTCTTTACTCAGTTTCAAGTTAGAAACTCCTTTTTTGTTTATTGCAACGTCAGTTGGACCAGATACTCCACCACAGGAGAAACGGCCTAGAAGGTTCTTCATATTAACTTTAAAGTATTAAAGTAATTGTTTAGATCTATTCAAGTGAGGTTCTGTAGAATAGCTATGAAGAATTATCTTACCTGCTCTAAATATCATATCTGGTTGAATAAACAGCATTTGGGTTCTGATGAGACTGAAACTAACCAAGACTAAAGCTGCCATTTTAAACCAAATTCTATTTTCAATATATTTTTGGTAATTCATTTAAAAACCATTTTATAAAACATTGGTGTCACTTACGCATTTCATGGTTATTCCAGCACAAATATGAAATTCCTATGAGAAGTTGCTCAGGTTACACCAGAGTGCTACAGATTGCGTGTTTTGGTTCTGAAGCTGTTCAAAGACCCATCGACAACAGGTAATATAATTATCTTAACTTTTTTTAACACACTTAAAAAAAACCACTCTGATGAAAATCGTGTTTTTCATGTTGTTAACATGTTCCTGTGTCGTTTTTCTGATGCCAGAGGACATATCTTAAGAAAATTAAGCTCAAAATTGAATTTCTGAGTATTTCTGCATTCAAATTGCTGTGAATCAGTTTCAGGTACAAAAATGTTCTTTCAAAAAGAGTCTGTGACATAGAAAAGCCACTGGGTGGCCACAAGCTCCTGCTCTGGGCTAACATAAACAGACGCGAATTGCTAATGAGCTCCTGCCACTATGCAGAAACTACATTCTAGAAAACAGCACAGGTTTTGTGATTTGGGGTTAAAGTTACCATAATTCAAAAGACTATTGAGCCGCTTTAAAATAACTCTGAGAGGGTCTTGAAATAGATCGGAACTTGTGCTTAACAGCAGGATGAACTGGCCGTAAGTCTCAGATTCTATTGAGCTTTTAAAAGAGAAAAATTCTGCCATGATTTTACCACATTCTCTGTAACCATTCAGCGTTAGACTCTGTATAAAATGGTTAAATACCAACTGAAACTAAAGTGCAGATAAAGAAAACGGAATATTAGTTAGTTCTCAGGCCGAATGTATCAGTATTATATACCAATATTAATGTGCCTCAAGTAATTTAAGAATAATTTGTATTTACATTTAGCTAGCCATTATAGCTGAAAAAATTTGTAATTACATGGATGTTATCTTAAATACGTTGACCAACAGAATTTGTTCTTTAAAAACTAAGCACATGTTTCTATGTTTATTAAGAATGTCTTTTTGTTATATTTGCAGCAAAGAAAAACATAATTACCAACATTATATATGTATTTTGGCCCAAATATGAGTGTAAATGATACCTTATGAAAATATTTTGACTACAAAATGTGATTCCAGTTTTATCTTGAACTTCCTCTAACAGGTCATAATGACTTCCTGGTGAACTGATTGTGAATTATGCGTTTATGATGTAAAGTTTTGTTTATTCAGGCCGACTGGATGATGTATTCTATTGTGGTAAACTTTTAGCACCTGCTCTGCTTTCCCACTTTAGAGCTGACTGATGAGGTATTACATGGAAATGAATTCAAAAACTTGAGAGTTTTATTGCTCTGGTTGTTGTCCAAGCATGTGGTCACCATCAGCCTTAAAAAGAAATACAGGAAACGGGTTTCTTTCAAAAATGGAATGAGAACAGCTGCTGCCGATGTAGTGGGAAACAAAGGTAAACTGAAGGGGCAGACTAATTCAAAGCGGAAACCAGGCATTTTGCCTCATGATGTCATGGTCTTGTCCAAATACAAGGCGAGCCTACGAGCGCAGGGAGCCAAGGGTCTGTCGTCTCTCACGTTCATTTGGGTTGACTTTAGCTCAACAAAGCACCATGACCCCACTGTCGAGGAATGGAGACTGGTAAACGAAAAACAGGGAGCAAAAGTGGGGGCAAATTCATTTGAGAAATTCTGACCTCTGAGCAAACTTCAAGAAAAAAAAAGAAAAAAAAATTGACTTGGCAGCTAAATATGTGCTAGAGCCCAGGGACTCACTTTACACAAACATTTTGTCCTGGGTATTAACTGTGCTTCTGAAACAACTGGAATCACAGCTGCTTAGCAACATCTTCCCAAGTCACAACCTGTACTTTCACCGATCAGACCTACAGAACTCTACCTGCGATTCTTATAAATAAAAAGAAACAGTGACCCCGAGTGTCTAACAGACCCCTTTTATTTGGATTTAAAATTGACCTAACTACTGCTAAACCTTCAGAGTAAAAGATCTAAAGATTTATAAACTGGCTTAAAGTGTGGAGTTTATCCTTTTTGCTGTTATTACTTCAACAACCTGATCCAGATGTTTTCTGTTTGGTTTCAGGCTGTTAATTTAAAAGAACCTTATCATGGCATTAAAGGGATGGTCCTGATCTACTGAAATTAGGTTCTGTGGAAAGATTATGATCAATCAATATCTTACTTGTAGCAGATATCTCATTGGAGGAAGAAAGTAACAATGTATCCAGATTAATGGGGTAAAGGTTCATCTGAGTGGGGCCAGAACCAAAGGGAATTGTTGATCTTTACAAAACAGTTTTTACCTCTTTAAATACGTAATAATTTAGATATTATTTGGTTATTTGCAGTAAAACTTAGCAACAGAGCTAGTTAGCTTTAGTTCTTCCAGTTCAACCACTCAAAATTTCCCCAGTAGTTCTGCTGATTCATCATGCAATCAGGGCCGGTTCTGGGCATAGGTAGAGACGATTGCCTAGGGCGCCCTCTGCTGGAGGGGGTGCCAAATTCTCTTTTTTTTTTTTGGACAAACTGTTGGACACACCATTCATCTCATGTAAAGAGCAAAATAAGTAATAATCTATATTTATCTATAATCTCTACTGTTCCTTTTAGTATGAATAAAAATTTTTTGCAATGTAATCCAGTTATTAAGTTACGTTGTTTCTGTTCTGGGCAGTAGGGGGCGCCAAAATCCTTTTTCGCCTAGGGCACCATGCAGCTCAGGATGCATGTATTGCACAATTGGCTGGAATACATTAGGTTAATCAAACAGTGATTTTATGAACCACTAAGACTATGTTCAGATTGCAGGTCTTAAGGCTCAATTCAGATTTTTTTGTGAGATCTGATCTTTTCGCTAGGTTGTTCATATTGTCAGTGAAATGTGACTTGAATGTGACTTGCTGTCTAAACAGAATGCGTCTTGAATGTGTCATGCATGTGCAGCAGAGGGAACAGTGATGCCACACATATTTAGCTCAGAGACTTTTTATTTTTCTCTGGCATTGAAGCCAGGTTCACTTAAACCCGTGCTCTGCCATTTCTTTGGAAATGTTTTCAAAATTCACGCGGTTCCGATAACACCCCTCCAGTTCGGCCTGAACTTCCCAAATATTCAATAAAAAATTAACGCAGACACCTTGGATTCTCGCCATTTACTGTTCTCTGTGTCATCCGTCATTATTGTTGTTTACTTTTTGCTCCCGCCTCCTCAACGCAGAAAAGTCACCTTTGTCGCATATTGATGACGTACAGGTCGGACGGAAGTTACCTGGTGGTTCAGACTGAAGTCGCATGCAAAAAGATTGGATACGTATCAGATTTAGGACCACATGCTGAAGTGGACTGGGTCGCATTTGAAAAAATTGGATATGTGTTGTTCAGACTGTCATAATAAAATCAGATTCAGGTCACATGGGGACAAAAAAATCAGATTCAGGTCACATGGGGGCAAAAAAATCAGATTCAGGTCACTTCAGACTGCAGTCTGAATGTAGCATATGAAATCTTTAGATTAGAGTTAAAACTATTAGTTTATTAATCCAGTCAGAACTAATCTCTATTTCTCCAAACTGCAGTTGTTCAAAAAGCAAGTGACAACAACTAAAATATTAGTTCCTAACCTTTCAAGGAACTTTTCAGAAACTGACTAAAAAAAGAAAAAACAACAAAAAGAAATTGAGTTCAAAAAGATCTGAATTATCACTTTGGGGTCAAGATAAAAACATTTTAAAACTCACTACTAATTTCTCAAAAACATCAAATTCTTAAAAATCAAATCTGTCTTTTCAAACTACATTTAAAAAAAATTATATATATATTACAAATTTCTAAAAGTGATATTTGTATTTTTGCAAGCTCAAGAAACTAGATCAGGACTTGAGAGAGTTCTTTCAGCAGAAAACTAAACACAAAAAAAAGACAAAAGAAGTCGCAGAGCAACACAGCTGAGAGAAGTTAACATATAAAGAGAGTGTGGATTTCTGTCAGACTGTAACCATGGGCATTTCTCGTTACATAAATCTCCAGACTCCAAGCATTCAATTATTTACCAAGTTTGTTCTTTAGTGTCTGCAACAGAAATAGCACCGTAGAAGGAGTTAAAAGTCAAGCAAAAAGCTGGATGGTTACTGTGGCATAAAATCAAGAGCTGAAACTTATAAGAAATGTCCTGTTTAATGATTCAATTTAAAGGTATTCCATTTGATTAAATGACAAAAACATCTTAATATTTCACCTGAGGTATTCTCAAGCGTTTGACTGCAGCATAAAAAGCTGGTGATGTTGTGCTGCAACCACTTCATGTCCTTTAATTTGAAATTATTCATATAAAAATGCAAGAAGCAGAACTGAAAAAGACGATTCAGGAGAAATAAGGTCAACATGACTTCCTTTTGCATACCATCAAACTGCAAACATTAACTGCAGTATGTACATAACAGAGAGCTGGATTGTCTCACAGGGATTGAAAAAAGAAAATACATTAAAAATCTCATTAAAATCAGGTAATCATGCTTTGCCTCAGGACTGTGGACGGGGGTTTGAGAGAGGAAATGCTTACAAGTTGAATCAGCCTGGGGAAGAATACATCTGCTTTGTTGCATGCCTTAATGCTCTAGAGTATTATTAATGCTGAGAGGAAATAGATCCCATGTGGTACATTGAGAAAAAAAAAAGAAAAAAAAAGAAATGGGATGTTGCCTCTTCTCAACCTGCATTAGGTCATCACCTAATTTATTACAGTGGCTGCTTGGTGGTACAGTGGGGAGCACTATCCGGCGTTGTATTCCCACACTGGGTGTAGCAGATGGCTCGGGGAAATAAAGCTATCGTGGGAGAGCGGTCACTCAAAGCATCATTTTGATGAATGCTGCAAATATTCCTGTGTACAGATTTTGGTCTTCAGAGACTCATGATTGTGGTGCGTGTCAATAGCAATAAATTATATTAATAAAAACGTAAAACTTGAAGTAAATTGTGTGTCTACTGTTTTGTGGTCTGTTTAACTTTCAGCACCTGAAAACATGAAGCAACTTCTGTAAAGACGTTTTTTTTTTTAATATAATATAATAAAATGCTGTTAATTATTAACTTCTTTTGTTTTTATACAGAAATATTACCTTCTATAAAGAAATATTTTGACCCAAGCTTTTCTGTGTAAAACTTAAAAATAATTACAATTTTCTTTGTACCTTCTTTAACTGCATCAGTTTGGAGAAATAGAGTTTACATCCTGAGCGCTCTCTCTCTCTCGACTGGAAATTACCCCAAAATCCCCAAAAAGGGCTGAAATTTGCTGCTGGCTCTTTTCCCACCTTATAAATAATCATATAATGTTAAACTAACAGTGGTGTAAAAGTATAGAAAATATTCACATGATTTACATGAAACATTTAAGATTAGAGCTTTTCAAAGACTACAGCAACTCATTTCTACCTTGGCCCAAATTGTATTAAAGACCCACTGCAATTCAAATTGTGTTTTTCGTGTAGTTTACATGTTCTTGTGGTGTTTTTCTGATGCTAGAGGACGTATCTTAAAAAAATAAAGCTCAAAATTGCATTTTAGTATTTTTGCATTCAAATGAATGTGAATCAGTAGCAGATGCAAAATTGCGTCTAAAAAGAGTGCGTTTGTGTTGTAGAAAAGTCAGTGGGTGGCCAAAAGTTCCTGCTATGCTAACTGTAAGCTAGCGTTAGCGCTAGCATAAAAAGAAACCTCTCAGCCCCCGAGTCTCTTTCGGTTTGATACGTGTTTATGCTACAGCTTTTAGCCAGCAGCATGCTAGGCGTGGTTTCAACTGCAGGAACTGATGAATACTAACGAACAAAGGAGTTGTGATGCAACAAATACAGGCTGTTCGAACCTGAGAGAACTCGGGTTTTATCGCTACCTGCGTAGTTTGAGAGATTAAAACTGAAAGAGAAGTTGTTGACCTGTTTTCACACCCACTATGAAGGTAAGAACACCTGTGGAGCTAAAATATTAAAAAGAAACCTCAGAAAAATTGTTTTTAATGGAAGGGCCTCTTTAACTGAAGCAGCTTATAAAGCTATCTGCAGAGGGTCAAATATAAGTTCTGACTTTTACTCCTAAATACTCTTTAAAACAGCCAAAATATTCCTTTAACATGTGGACTTTTATGCGAAAAAATTAAATATTAGTTGTTAAAAATGTCTTCACAGCACCAATATTTTACTGTTCAGTGCCATTTCTTTATCATGCATGAGCCTGTAAAATCTACTGCTAAGATTCAGATTTTTCAATAAACAGAGTTTCTCAAAACTATCTAGTTATCTTTTAATCTAATGGTGTCATTGCCACTGTGCAGCTTTTTGTTTTCCCACAGACATTGCTGTGGTTTCTTGCTATGCATCCCTGTTTCCAAAAACAGCGGTGACCTTCTGTAACACAACGCAGGGTTTGGAAGACTTTCACATTGTTGCGTTCATCTGTTTTTTATTTACAGTTTACACAGTTTCCAATTTTATTTTGGGGGCTTGAACATGTGTTTTTAATGTATTGAATTAAACACAGTGGCTTTTTTTAAAACTATGTACGAGTGGCAAACAGGAAGATGAATATTTACGATGAGCATTTAAAAGTATGTGTATTACACATGATTTAGATTTTTCCCAAAGCAAGGCACTGGGTTGACAGATGGATGCAGAAAGTAAAATGCATTCTGACACCGTAGCAGTTATTTTATCACATTATTGTGAAAGAAAGTGTTGAAACAAATGTTTGTGTCTTTGGAAGCCAAATTGTGTCTTTACAGCATAAAAAGTTCCAATGCAAAGTTTTTAGTTAAGGTTTTATATCTCTCAGCTTTAATTATTATTATAAATAATGTTTACTACAGTATGTATGTATTTGTTAGCATAGCACGTGGTTCCATATCCTCTTATGGCCTGAGCTTTAATCTGGTGGTAATGTTTCTTTTTCGCATTTAAAACGGGGTGAAGGCAGATTATTGCTGTGATTGAATGACAGTGATCTTCTCTTTCCCTAAACTACAGTTAAACCTCTCAGGGTAACTTATGTCACTCTCATGTTCACAAACAGTTAACGTGCAAATTAGGAATCAGAAATGTAAGTTGTTTGTGTACCATTACTCTTGTACTACTCTTGTAGAGCATCGTGGATTAAATCCCATCATTATTTTTGGGGGATTTTAAAGGTACAATATGTAAAAATTTTAAAGAGAAATAATTACACAACAGTGTAATGTCAAAATAAAGTTAGATGGTAACAGCCAGCTGGGTGGATGCCAGTTTTTTTTTTTCATTTTTTTTTTTTTCATTCTAAAATTCTGGGACAGAATCATTGTTTACAATAACTTTTCTGCATCCAGACTTCCTGGTTCCATAGCGAATCACATGTGAGTCTGCAAGGTTGCCAAGTCTTCAACACAAGCAGCTGTAATTCCACAACAACCAGCAGCAAAGAGTTAAAGAAGCAGCCCTGAGGTAACTTGTTGTAAACCTAAGGATACAATGGCTTTCTTCCCAAAAATTGAAATACAAGAAAAATAAAATAAGGATCAACACTGGATCTGGCAACCCAGCAGAAAAATCAGGGAGGGGAGGGGGTGAGTGGCTGAGAGTGGACGGTTTTGTTTTTCTACATGAACTGCAGGACTCTGATTTGACCACAAGGTCTAATTCTTACATACTGTTGGTGACAAGTTTTACCCACAATGCACTTGGATACAATTTCTGCAATTAACTTGTAAATTTGCGCGTCATAAAGCTCCAAGTGAGAATGAAAATAAAGCCAGTCATGCAGCACAACGTTTTATTCAATATTTTACACCTATTACATCACTAAAGTCACTCTTTATTGTAAAGCTTTTAGCAACCATGACTCAAACCTGAATGAGCAACGCATATAAACCCTGCATTAATCAGCATCTGGCGCATTTTATAAACTGAGCTCAAGCTCCATACTTCTTTGGGTTGATCATACCTCTGAGCCAGGCCCCTCCCAACCGCTCCTGAAGCCCCGCCTCTGATTCCAGTGTATCAGGTTTGGTACTTTTTGGATTTGGGACAGTTCAGTCAGACATAATCTCTACTTCTCCAAACTGAGGTGGTTAAAAAAAATACAACATGTAAGATAATTGTTCAAACCTTTCTGTAGAACACAAATTTAAAAACATTGATCTGTCACTAAGTTTTACATTTTAAAACATCTATTCTTTTAAATTCAGAATTATATCTTAATGTACTCAAGATGAAAAGAGGAATCTGTATGTGCCACATCCTCAGCTGGAGGCAAACAGGACTTGGACTTTATCATTCCCACAGCTGTTTCTGTCACTGAATGTCTGTTTTTATCGGAAGAGGGAACCAACCTCAAGTACATTTTCAGAGGAGCAATTACGGTTTTCAATTGAAATAATTTCTTTAGTCAGTTCATAACTTCCCCTTTCTGTCAAAAGAACCTATACTTAAAAGTTTCACGTAGAGTTTTTGATGCATGTGTACCATTAAAGAATCACTGTGGGTGATTTTTGAAAATTTATGGTTACACATATAAATGCTATTTCACTCTGAAGGGGTATTAAGATTTACAAGCATTCAAAGAAAATATGATTCATGGAAAAAAAAAACATGAAAAAAATGGGACTTTACTTTGAAGTAAGCTTTTGAGCTCCTGAGCTGAATGTAGCAGAAAGTGTTTACTTTTGAAATGACCTGTTGATTTTGTGTAATGCTTTCTTCTAAACATCTTTGTCTTCCTAAAAAAAAACCTTAAAAGAAACCTCTAAAGTTATTTCAATGCAGTGAGAACCACATGATGAAACACACATAAATATTTAAAGAACACACAGATGGACCGTGTTGTTTTCTTTTTTCGGTGACACTAAGACAACCAGCAGAATGAAATCCTCTGTATTTATATGAATAAGCATGCAATTTCATGTGAGCACAATGCATTTCCAGCTCTATCAGATCTGTTTTTGTTTTGTTTATCTTTCCCCATTTGCATCATTATGAGGTAGAGAAAATCCATAGCAGAGTTTGAATAGCTCTATAATGAGGAGGAGGAATCAATCATCCTTTCAAAGTAAGCCTGCTGCAGCAATGAGAATATAAATTCACACTCATAAATCCCACACTTTAAGGTCCCGCATCCTTCCTAATGTCTCCGGAGTTTACAGCGGCCTTGGTTGTTAGACTCCAGTGTAGATGGACTGTTTGATTTAGGAGCGGTTTCTTCAACCCTCGTGGGAGATAATGGTAAAGATGTCCAAGTTAGCCTTCATAGCTCGAGCTATAAAAGTGCCGTAATTGCCGTTAATTCTGGGCCAAGAACAAAAACCAAAAAAAAAGAATAAATGCCATGCCGATTCACCCAACTATCAATTTACCTATCATGTCACCGTTTGGTGTTTGGCATGTCTGGACCATTATTACATATGCCACATAATTGGGCATAATTAAAAGAAAGAGCAAGTACTGCAATTAATGTCACTTGTCAAGTGCCAAAAAGCTGGCAGAAAATCATCAAGGCCTCTGCGTTCGAGTATTGACTGACATCACTTAACCTTTGCACATGAAATGATGCACATTTTCATGTGAGGGATATTATATAAACACCCAAACTCTTCTTTTGTTTTAATACAAGTTTTTTTGTGTCTATTTCTGGATGTTTGTGTTAAATTATACTCAAATGATACATAAAAATGTGTGTTTCATGACAGTTTTTAGCTCTAGATTTGTTCATATGTTGTACACGAAGCCCCACCTCCTCCATGTAAATGAATGGAAAATTTCAAGAAACCACAAGTAGTTTTTTTCCAGGTGTTGACTTTTGTTAATGGACGTAGTTCTTACTTTTCTGTTTTCATATGTTAATCTCTTTAATATGTTTTGAGATATTTAGTTTTTTATCTCATTAAAAACATTGTGCGCAGGTGAGTGGGCGGAACGTTCAGCGGCTTCAGTTCTCCACAATGGAAGAAGACCCGTCATCCATCTACATTTTTGGGTCTAACAACAGTAAAAATCCTACATTTGTTGCATTAAAGTTGATTTTTGATTTAAGCAGCCAGTGATGATGATATTTTAATTTAAAATTGCAGCTGTCAGAGTGCAGAGATGTGCCAAAGTTTTAAACTATGAATCATTCCTTCATATTTTCAGGCAGAGTTACCTGCAAAAAGTGGTCCTGATCGAAGGTTCTAAAGATCATTTCAAGACTCACTTTTGAGTTATATTGAAGCATCTCAGTGGTCTTAAATTATGATTATAGCATTTTCTACCCAAAATCAGAAAACTTGTGCTGTTTTCTAGGAAGTAGTTTCTGCGTAGCAGCAGTAGCTCATTAGCAATCCGCCTCTGTACTGTGGGTGGAATGTTAGCGTTCCACCCCCCCGCCACTCCCTGTTGCTGACAGCTCTCTGTTTATGCTAGCACAACTGCTAGCTTACAGCTAGTGGAGCAGGAGCTTATGGTCCCGCCCACTTTTCTACTTTACAAGCAGTTTTTTGCTGCATTTTAGTGTCTGCTACTGATTCACAGCAATTTGAATGCAGAAATACTCAGAAATACAATTTTTAGCCGAATTTTCCTAAAATAAGTCCTCTAGCATCAGAAAAACGCAACAAGGACATGTTAACAACACGAAAAACACAATTTTCATCAGAGTGGGTCTTTAAAACATTTATTTGGACTGTGGCTGCATCTTTGCTTATTAATAATCTATGCTAAGTATCAGACCATTTCGAAAGGAATGTGCTTTTGTTGGTTTACGAAGCCACTTAATTCTGATTAATGAATGTGTCAGTTCTAAAACCCTCTTCAACTTAGCTAGTAGTTGTGCCTAGCTAAGGTCCTAGCTTACTGGCTAGGTAGTACCAATGTTAACGGTAGTCTGTCAGAAAACCTGATTTTTTTGAGACAGCAATCCACTTTGATCTCGTCTCCCTCTCATACTACCTACTAATTCATCCATCTGATCTGAACTGACCTCCATTTCTCCAAACTAAGGCTGCTCAAAGAACTTCTACTAGTATATAATCTTCCGACAAAAATTAACCTGAAGAATTTAAACTTCTGCTTTCAAACCAAAGAGGTCTTCAAAATCCACGATAGAATAATTCAGGTTCAATAAGCATCCTAAAATAACTAATCTGAATAAGGCTTGACATCCTATAATCTTTAGCTGTATTCAACTGCAAGTGTTAGTGGTTTTCTGTCCACAGGTCCTCTCCTTGCTCAGAGTGTTTTGCTTCCCTCTCATTCATTTTTAATGAATTGTTTCAGGTGTAGGCTTGAGAGGAACAAATCAGGGGGATATTTAGCACTGGGAGAGAGGAGGTGACTATTGAGCCGATAAACCAAAGTAATGAAAACAGGGGCTCCAATCTCAATGCTCTCTGCAGGACGTTTGTCTTTTTCTCATAAGCGGAGCGCCAACTCTGTGACCTCGCCTCTCATGAGCCATAAGTGTCAGAGGCAAGATTGCGAAGGGTGAAACTCGGGCCTCGGAGCAAAATTGCATGAATGGGTTCCCACATCTCTTCCGTGCATGTCTCGAGTTGGACTGGATAATGTTCGGTGACCGTTTTGGTTTTGCGGCGTCTCTGTGTACGCCTTGTAGGTGGTCGAAAATCTGCCCATTTGGGAGAGAAAATTCACCATGAGGTCACCATGAATGATTGACTAAAGAGGTGTGTGTCTGTGTGTGAAACTACTCAATGTGGATCATGGAGACGCTTTTGGCAGGATGAAGGAAACAGCGTGCCATCGTTCATTTTCTTCACACAAAGAGCCTCATAAACAAGGAGGGAGAACGCTAACTGATCCGCTCTCCAAATGGTGGTTACTGTACAAACAACGTGATTGTGTTGACATCATAGCACTTTGGTTATACGAGGGACTATTACTGCCTGACCACACTTCGGTTGAAGCTGGCCGGTGTTAGGGACACACTTACGTAATGGGAGAAGCTGTGTGGGAATCGAACTTGGATCCAAGGCTACTTTGGCACCAAGGAAGAAATGAATCATGCTGTGCCAGGGCTCAAAAATTAAACAAAGTCTCTGCTAATCAGCATTTATTGTGTCATGAGAGACCAGAAAATACACACATAGTTTTTGTTCCCTTTGTGTTGTTTTATGTTTTTCTTCCAACATTAAAAGAAAGACTCTTTGTGGCTTAACACAAGGGCACAAACTGAAATAATTTGGGGGTGCTGTGTTGTTGCTGTGACATTGCCAGGCAACCAGCAGAGACATTTGGATGTGACTGCTTCTTACTAAAAAAGGAAAAAAAGAAAAGGTTATGAGCTTATTCAAATATTTGTACAGTTCTGTTGAACAGACAGAAAAATATGTATCATTTTGTGGGAATAAATCGAGTCTAACTCTAATAATTCCTGAGCTTGAAACCAGAAGACTTGGATTTCTTTCCTTTCATCCAAATTTCCGTCTGATATCGTATGAGCCACAACCAAAAATTGAATATTGGAAATCTCTTGTGGTCTTCCATGTGGTCTTAGGTGTGTCTGTCTATATGTGATGGACTGGTTACCTGTGCAGATGGATATTCAGATTACTTCATGCTCATTTGTACAAATGATTATAACCTAAAAAATCTTGTTCTTGGTTTCCTCATCAACAAGTTCTCAGATTAGATTCTCATTAATCTCATCAAGTCATTTTAAACACAGAGTTCTGATGACATCATGCTTCTGATAGCCTCTCTGTATCAGCACCAAAATAAAACTGCTTCAGAGCCTCATTCTACTGTATCATCATTTGACTGACTGCTCTCAATCATGCATGAGTTTATAATAGTCTTTTTATATATATAAAATTCACTTGCTCGATACATTTTTAACCAAATTGCTAGCTTGCTGGCTTGCTACATGCCACATTTTTCACACATAAAATTCATAATACGTGGTGAATTTTGATTTTTACCTTTCAGCCAATCAGGATATAGTGTTTTTTTTGTTGTTGTTGCATAGAAAAAAACGGGGTGCAGATTTTTCAGGTCATTCACATGTTAATATTTGTGACATGAAGTCAGAATACAAACCTTAATCCAACATATGTTGATAAAGAAATCTCAGGTCTAATAAAACTGATTCATCTGAATTTAAATGGCTAACAAATAATGATTGAAATATCTGTTTTTTTTTCTTACTATTATTTTTCTATCATTTAGAAAATCTACAAGCATGAAAAAAATGTTTATTGTACACAAAAGTGAATTTATAATCCTCTGGTATGACATAAATGGAGACAAATCTCGAATGGTAATAAAAGAAAATTGGTTTGTTTTCTACTGTGACCCTCATAAATGGACCCTTGATGTATTGTAAATCAATGCTGTACAGAATTTATAACCTATTGAGGTTCTATAATACTCAATTTCCCATTGCAGGATAAATTTAAATAAGACCGAAAACTCTGCTTTAAAAAATGTACATCCTCTAAATTAAAAGAAATTAAACTAAAATAAATGACCAAAAAAAAAAATCATGTTGTAAAAAAGCTTTATATAATTTCAACAGATACTTTATTTTGAAAGTTTTTTTTTCATATCCACAAACAATGAAACCCCTCACTTATTATAATTATTATAATTTCCTTTAATTGTCTACCTGGATAGCAGGTATTATGTTTTATTTTTGAAGCTGGTGTAGGATGTATACCTGCAGCGTGTCAACGTGACTAGCGCCAACACACTATTTATTTTGGCTGATTTTTCTACACAGATAAACTTCTTTACTCAAACATGAGGGGAAAAAATTAAAAAGCATTGGAGAAAACCCTCTTTTGCATAAGTCAAGGCAAAAAAGACATCATACTTTATATCCTGATGACAATGTGAATCATAAAAAGATCACTTAAAAACCTTTTGAGGAAACAGTATTCAATTTTCTAGAAATGGGATATTTTACTACCTAAAAACAATCATGAATCAGAAAATTGAGGGATAATGATGTCAATTCTGATAGTTTGTGGTAAATGGCTTTGCACCTGCTGTGAGAAGACAATCTGTTTGGTGGTGGTGATGGGGGGGGGGGGGGGGGGGGGGGGGGGGGGGGTGCTCAACATCCACTATACATTCTATTATCAAGCCACCTAATAATAAAATACAGTTTTTTCTGATGAAATTTCAATATAAAAAGTGATAATGGATTATCATCTCCGACTGATAGCGTCTGCCAGTCGACTTGAGAGAAAAAAAGCCGAGTCTGTTTACGAGTATTTTCTTGCCTCATTGTTAAGCAGAAGAGTTAATCCATTTAATGTCAAATAGGATATTATTTGTAGCAGTAGTAGTTACTGATTATGTTTCCTTTGACTTCCATGCTTCATAAGACTTGAATGATAAATCTGTTACATATTATCTATCTGTCTTTTGTCAGTCTGAGTTTTTATCTTTGTTTTTTTACACTCACTTTCACTTGTGTTGACATAATACCTCGTAAATATATTTCATACAAACACTCGAGGTCTCAGCTGTTTGGGATATATTTCAAAATTATAATTAAATGTCAATTATACCATAGTAGCATAAATCTGATTATTTTTCAATCTATGCACAATTCATTAACAATTCTTGGGATAATAAGTGACAAAACTCTATATTTGTTCATCTATCTCCTGCTGATAAACTTCATAATTTTTAAAGCCATTTATATCTCTGAGGTACACAGTACTTACTACACAGTATCCAGTATTATTAAAGCAATATGTTTATAAGCAAGTGCTGCTTTCATTTAGCTGTAAGCAGACAAACTCACTATTTGTGTTTATTTTGTTTGAATAATTCTGTCACTTTATGAACTCAGGCAGTTTAAAATCCAAGAAAAAAAAAAAAAAGACCAGAGTTAGTTCACAAATGAGGTTTTCTATACATTTTAACTAGAGATGCACGGATACCAATACTGTTATCAGGGTCGATACCATTCTAATGTACTCATATCAGTATCTGTTAGTTAACTGATACTTAAACTGTGGAAACTCTGCAGTAATTTTACAGAAAATGTTTATTTTTCACTTGAAATTTTAGTTTTTTTGTCATTTTTATTGATATATATTTTTTATTAAGTTCACCATCATTTGTTGTAACAAGCAGAGAAGAAAATAAAACATGTCTTCCAATTCATTGTATGTTTTTGTGTGGTAGAAGTATCGGCATTTGTACTCGGAATCTGGAAGTACTCAGATCCAAGTATCGATATCGTATCGGTTTGAAGAAAAGTGCATCCCTAATTTAAACAGTGTTTCAGTTTTATAACCAGGTTCAAAAGACCAGGTCTGAAGAATTCGGGTCTTGTTTGGGATGCAGAACCAGGATCTCACACCCCAAACTAAAATCATAACATATATTAGTCTATTTTTGGATAGTTTTATGACCTGGTTCAGGATTTGAACCTTAGACCTCTCCCACCCCAAGTAAAAATTATATGCAAGTTTTACATAATGCAGTTTCTTCATCATCTGACAGGATGTAAATACCTTTCATTCTTTTAACAGTAGTTTCATGACCGGGCTCAAAGACCAGCTTATCACGATTGGATTCTAGTCTGGGATTAGACCCAAGGACCTCAAGAAAGAGTCCGAACACAAAGTTCACATGGAATTTTCTTGTAACGCCTCACTATTCATGACAGAGGTTTGTTTGAAACATAAAAATCAACATGAATATTTTATTTTGATGATTATATTACAGAACAGAATGGTAATTTTCTTCTTCTGCTGAAAACAACGTGTTATGTTAAAAGCAATGCTTAAACCTTTTAAAATGGAATTTTTCTTGAAATAAATTCGAGCTTTAAAATAGTTGCAAATAATGTTAGAAATATTTAATAATCTCCATATTTGACAACTAAGACTAAAGATATAAACTGTACTTAATATGCTTCAACCCAAACTAATAAAAATAAGCAACCATGTCCAACATTTTGAGGAGTTCTGATAAAAAATTACCTAAATCAACAAATTAACAACAACATTGTGAAAGTGACTTACATTTTTTGAGCAAAGGGATGAAGAAATAGCTGCACCACTCTGAGTGAAAGTAACAGAGGCTGAAGTTTCACCACACCGTTAATTCGGGAGGCTCTTATGTGTCGCATGGTGTTTATTTCAAGCACATAACATGGGAAATGTGTCATCTCATATATCAAATCAAATAACGTCTTTACAGATGCATTAGAGCCACGATTTAAAAACATATGAAACACCTAACTGTGTTCTACAAGGTCTTGCAAAGAAATGTGTTCAATCACACAATATACTCTAAAACTACTAAAAATGATCTTGATGCAAAGTGCGCGCTGCAATCTGTGATTAAAAGATGAGCTTTAGTCTTGGTGGCGTTCGTTTCTTATCTTGTGATTTGGTGCTTAAAGCAACGAAACATCAAGAGTCCTGAAAACTAAAATGAGTAGTTCAGTGACTGATGCGCACTCAATCAAATCTGGCTGGAGCCCCTGCACACCAAAGGAAGATTAATCACTGTTTTTGTATCCAAAGTGTGTATCTGTACAGCTAATTTGCATCTCTGTCATCTCTATGAGGTTTGGAGAATCTGCCTAAGGGGTGGGTTAATTATGTCTAATTTTACACTCCGTCTTTTTGAGAGGAACCCAATTTGGTGTCTGGCCCCCTTAGTTTCCTTAACCTGCCATTTACCACTCATCACCACCAAGTAAACAGCCTGAACAATAGATAATCAGAGGGGAATGATGAGGAGAGTGGCAGATGCGGCTCTGCAATGCAGATATCTGCTGCCTCTGCTCCAAATCAATCGGCAATTAGCGCCATTTCACCACAGCTGTTATGGAGCGATTTATTTTCACTGGAGTGATCCCCTTTCCTGAGCGTCCAACACATAATTGCAGAACCCTCTAAGGCAAAGGTGAGGGAGAGATAGGCAGAAAAAGAAATAGTGCATGAGAGAGGGAGAGGATAAGACTCACAGAGAGAGACAGAGGAGAATGTGATGAGTGAATTATCAGTGTTGAACAGCGTGTGAGGCGGCTGCCCTGATCTGTTGACGTTTTAACAACTGAGCACCTTTTTACTGCACAACGTCGGTAGTATGCTTTAAAAGTTTGAAGAAAAAAATAAAAAAATTTGTAAGGAATTTTAAAGAGGCCCTTCCATTAAAAACAGTTTTTCTGAGGTTTCTGTTGAATATTTTAGCTCCACAGGTGTTCTTACCTTCATAGTGGGTGTGAAAACAGGTCAACAACAGGTGGCGATAAACCCAGAGTTCTAACGACCTGTACTTGTTACATCACAACTCCTTTGCTCTTTACTATTCATCAGCTCCCTCAGTTGAAACCACGTCTAGCATGCTGCTGGCTAAAAGCTGTAGCATATCAAAGAGGAAGAGACTACGTCTGCTGTTGCCATGCGCAGCGGGGCAGGAAACAGTATGCCTTGCTCTCATAGGCTAGTTTGTTAGCCAATCTGAGTCCAGCAAATTCGAATAATGAATATTAATGAGTTACAGCCCGAAGCCTGGCGAAATTTGACGCAGAGAGATTGAAAGATCTGTTAATCAGTGTTTAATACTTAAGAAATAACCATAAAGTCATGAAATTTGTGTGAAATGGTCTCTTTATAATAGAAACATTTTTTTGGACATCACATGGAGGATTTTGAAATGACCAATTGTATTTTTTGACAATAATTAGTGAAAAAAGATTAAATAAATAAACCTTTTAATCTGAAGGTGTATTTGGGATTAAAGCTCACTGGGATGTTTGGAGTAAATTCTTCCTCAGATACTCCTGCCATGTATGAAATGACCTCATATCCATGTTTTCTTTGTTTGAAGGATCAAGGATGTACATTAAAATAATGAAAACTATTGTCCTACTACACATTGTGCCTCTAACAGTTTTCATGCTTTTCCAAGACAAAATGGAAGATTAATAGATCAATAATATTTTTCCTACAGTTAAAAAGCCAACTACTTACCTCAGAAAGCATGCTGAGGTGCAATTTCATGTGAAAAATCACACACACTGCCAGAGCAGTTACCATCTATAACCTACAATTATGGTTGACCTGATGTCATATTGTCCCAAGTCTTTATGGAAGGAATGCGGTTTCTATGGAAATGCTGTTACATACAGTAATGGGAAATATAACTGTACATTAGAGATGGTCAGAGAGAAATAACAGAGAACATGTTGGTTTTTAACCAGATCAATTTGCTCATTAAAACCACCTACAGTTAAATACAATGCCATTGATTATCGTGTCACATTGACAGCTGTCATAAGAGAGGCCTAGATTGTGTGTAGGTGAACAGTTCTTAAAGTTAATTGGTTAGAAGCATGAAAAAATGTGTAAATGTTAAACTGTGGGCTAGTTTGAAAAGAAGAGTGATCTGAAACCTGATTAGATGAGTTGAATGAGCTAATTAGACGTATACCTTCTATATTTTGTGTAATTTACTTTCAATGTATTATGTTGGTGCTACTGTCAGTCTTCCTTGATGACTATTTAAAAAAACTAATACCAGCAAAAAAACTAATATCAGCATATTTACTAGGGCTGTTAAACTATTAAAATTTTAATCGCGATTAATCTCATGATTGTCCACAGTTAACTCAACATTAATCCCAGATTTTTAATACATTCTTAATGGACCTTAAAATATTTTTCAGATTTCTGCTATACTTTTAAATAATGGAAAGGACAAATACTTCATGAAAATATTTATTATACCTGTAACAGTGTCTCTAAGAAAAAAAATGGTATACTTGAATTTCATTTTACTTTTCCATGATCTAGTAAGCATCCACTGAGTTACTGCCTGTTTTTACCTCACAGACTACGGATTGCCGGGAAGGCCAACAGACCTGTGTGTGCGTACATGGGCAAAAAAAAAAAACTACGGAAGCCTAAGCGTTAATCGCGCTTTTAAAAAATTAACACAGTTAAACGGGACTTTGCGTTAACTCGTTTTCAGTGCCTTAATTTTGACAGCCCTACTATTTACAGCAGTTCTGTTAACAAATCTGTAATCTGTAATAACCTGACAGAGTATTAGCTTCTTGAAGGGTTTACAGGTAAATTATTTAACCGGTACTCTTTGTGATTTCATGTTTACCTGCAGTAGATAGCTCTTTCAACAATCTCAATGTAGAGAAATAATTTGAGCTCTTACTGGATTGACACGCTAACACACAGTCAAGCTAATAACTAATCTATGTAGGACTAGTTCCAAACCCACTTTAGTCTATGTCCAACTCAGTCTAACTGTTAGCTAGTGAGTCCAGTCATAACTAACCTCACTTCCTGTTCAAATAGCTCCAACAGGTAAGACAGTATTTTTCATAACCTTTCTACAGAAATGCTCACAAGATTTTAACCACTGCTTCAAGTGTTTGATAAGTCGGGACACCTTCAGGGATTTTATGAACCGTATGCCTCGATGGGTCAGAGACGTGCTGGCATTGCCAGGGGGCCGTAAAGTGCATCAGAAGAATAAAATGACTCTTACAGTGAACATCAGTAATTCATTCAGTGCTTATAAGCTACACTAAAAGCATATGTAAGTACTGATAATGACTCACATGACAAAATACTCAGGTTGTCTGACTTATATGCACATTTATTGTGATATATCCAAACATGTAAACGAGGAAGGAAAAGTAGCACATTGGGAACTTGACACGACCACTGAATTCTCATTCTGATGACATTTTTTGGGTGTGTGTGAGAGATAACCAGAAGATGCTTTCCCCAGGGAATATCTTTGCCTCCCACCCCATCATCAAGTCAAGCTCTTATCATCGAATTCATAAAAAAAGAAAAAAAATGAAATGAAGTTCTCATAAGAAATGTTGATAATACGTTAGCTGGCTGCCAACATGATTTTATCTGCTGCAGTCAGGAAAGTACCAATTTAACAAATTCTTTCTTCCATCTGCTCTGAAATTTTCACAAGATGTATTTTGGTTTATCTTGAAGGTACAACCTAATCATTCTAAAAATTATTAGAAATACTTTGAGTTTTGATGCATTTCAATTTACAAGGCGTTCGATCGTAGGCTTGTTTCGGATTATGGTGGCAAAGCTTGAATGGGCTTTTCATCTTTTTACAGTGATGAACTATTTGTATATTTTGTATTCTCTCACTGCAAATTTTAAGAGGACTGGTCCTGGATCTTGGTTTATTCTCTCTCCTTTTGTCCACTTACAAAGACAAAAACTAGCCCTCTTCTAAGATGTATTGCCTCAAATTACATCCCAAGTTTTTTCCTCTCACTTCTGTTGCTGATGGCACTTTGGGAGGAAAGTGATAGCGAGTTGTGAAAAAGCAAAGTGGCTGGGCTTTATGACCTATTGCCTTGTCTGCCGTCTGCGGGGATCAATTAGTCTTCCTTGTGTAATGGCTGAGAGCTGAAAAAGCTCAAAAATATATACTTTCTCTGGGGTAATAACTAGCTTGTGTTGTCTGGGCAGCAGTGTGTCGGTGCTCTGTGTTTGTCAGATTGTGGCTCATAATACAAGTGTCAGGGACATTGTTCACAAATGCAAGATCATCAAATTTGTCCTGACCCACGTTGAACGTTAAAAAAAGCACAATTATAAAGCTTTCTTCTTGTAGTCGCCAATAATTTAGCTAGGCTTCGACTCCCCAGCACATAACATCTGTTCCCAGCTGTTGTTCCTGAATCGCTGTGATTGACTTCAGGAAGGATGGAGTGCTTGACACCATCAAAGCACCGTATTTATTGTATCGCACCCGAGAGGTAAACAGTGTATGTTTTAAGTCTTTTTCCACGCTATATGTTGTCTCAAAACATCACAAAGTCCATCTTGCAAACAGAACAATCGATGCCTTTCCTCCTGGCGGCCTCGGGGCTTTCTGGCAGAGGGCAGGGAGAGAGAAACATTGTATGTTTACCAGGACGAGGAAAAAAATTGAGAAAAAAAATTCTGTCGTATTTTTTTTTTTAAAACCTTGGGGCCAAATGCGAACAGTATCATTTTCTCCAACTTTTTCGACTTTTGGTGACAACTTGTCGCTGTCATCAGGAGGACAAATGTTAATTGAGAGTGACACTCAGATGTGTTCTTTTTGAAAAGGGTCATTGCACGCTGGAGTAAGAGCACTTTATCAATCTTCCAAATGTTTTTCAATCTCCAGGCTGTATTTGGAGGTTTGGAAAGAAGAGACAGGCTGAAATTTACCCATCTGCTTTTTTAAAAGGATCTTCATACATTCTGAGGTTTTACTTATCAGAACATAATACCCACAATACAGTCTGTCCAGGTTCTACCATGTTAATAGTCAATAAGCCTAATTAGAAGAACTGTGTGTGAAAAATAAAGTTAACTACTGATCCAACAGGGGCTGCACGATGGTGCAGTGGCTAGAAGGTGCTGGGTTAGAATCCAGGCTTGGACATTTCTGCATGGAGTTTGCAAATTCTCCCTGTGCAGGTTCAGGTTTTCTCCAGGGACTCTGGTTTCCTTCCACAGATCAAAAACATGCATGAGTTAAATTGTCTCTAGGTGCGATCGTGTGTGTGAGTGGTTGCTTGTCTATATGTGGCCGTGTGATAGGGTTAGTAGCCCCGCCTCTTGCCTAATGACCACTGGAGATAGATACCAGCTTCCCATGACCCTGAACAGGAAAAATGGGTTTTAAAAATAGAGGATAGATAGAAGATCCAACTGCTTTAGGTGCATAATCTTGAAGTCATTTTCTCTGAGACTTTCTGAATCTCACATTGTTGTGGAGGAATAAATGAATGTAACTTAACTCTTCTTTGTTCTTAATGTACCT
Organism: Pachypanchax playfairii; assembly: GCA_006937955.1. Taxonomy (NCBI): domain Eukaryota; kingdom Metazoa; phylum Chordata; class Actinopteri; order Cyprinodontiformes; family Aplocheilidae; genus Pachypanchax; species Pachypanchax playfairii. The sequence continues at coordinate 3,701,004 of SSNP01000043.1, forward strand.
CCACTGCATCTCAATCAGCATGGACCTGACCTTTTTAATAATAATAATAATAATAATAATAATAATAATAATAATAATAATAATAATAATAATAATAATAATAATAATAATGCTTTCATAGAGGTGTTCACTTATTCAGCATCATCATTAAGTGGCCGATACTTCCCTCTCTTAAATCTTCTGAAAGCAGCATGGTGGAATTTGTTGTGTTGTAGTTCACTAGATTTGAATAATTGTATTATCCATCTGCAGATGCATCCTTGTTCTCTCAATCACTAATTTTCAGCCCTCATTCTTCCCCATTTGCCAGTTTTTCAAACTCCTGACTGTGGATGGAGATAAACACAAAACTGCTTGATTCACAGACCTTTGCTATTACATAAGTGTATTAAAGAGATCCAGAGTTCACATACATACAATAACACCATGTAAATGTTCAGAGTGCACTTAAGACTTTTACAGCAGTCTGCCCTGCATTATTCATTATATGGTTGAAAGGATTTAGATGCCAACATGGCCCACACAAGCACTCAAATGCTCAAATGTGCTGCCACAACCGTAGAACTCTTGCAAGCAGGTAACAAAACAGGATACACAGTAAATTACTGCTTCTAAAACATCCAACTCTCCTACATCACATGGCTAATTACTGCCGGGACAATATGAACGAAGCCTATCAGGAATTACTGTCATTAAATAAATATGTGACTGATTCCATTTGGTGACAAAGTTTCACAATGTATGCTAGCTAAATAGACTTCAATCAGCTTTGTTTATTAACCATAAAACACTTATGTCTTGCAAGCTCAATGATCCAATAAGGGTGCAAAACCTTTATGACCATATTTTCTCATAGACACACGGACATTTTATCATGATATAATACACTCAATATCATGTTGAGTACCAATTTGGCCAAACAAACTTAAAAAGAAGCAGGAGCATCTCACAAGATCTATTCAACGCAGCCTTTTTTCCCATACAAGCAATTTTTCCCATGCACACAAGGAAGTTTAGGATACATTGTCGATTCATTCATTTTATTATTATTTGAGGTCAGGCTGTGGAGGCAGCAGGTCTAGAGTTAAAAGAATGAGAGATCCCTATAGTGACATTTTCCAGTTCCTGTTGAGGGATACAAAAGCGTTTCCAGGCAACAGTAGATAAATAATCCAAGGAAATGCATAAATGAACCACCTGATTCCTTTTGATATGGAGGAGCAGTGGTTCTGTTCAGAGCTCCCAGACGATGGAGCTCCTCACCTTCTCTCTAGAGCTGAACCAAGTCACCCTTCAGAAGAAGCTGAGTTCAACCACTTGTGTCATCATGATCCAAATCTCATGATCACAGGTACGAGTGAGAATTTAGATGGTCATGTAAATCGGCAGGACCTTTCTCCTACACTACAGCAGACCAGAGTGACACGCTGATTATTGCAGATACATACTAAGATCAGTGAAGCTAAATTTGGAGGAAACAACTCATATCATGAACATGTCACACTCAGTTCAGAAATGCTCAGGTATGTGCTGAAGGTCAAGATAATGTATGTTGGTATCAGGATGATTCGTGGTCTTCAATCCATAAAACTGTTTGCTGATACATTTCTGTATATTTATCTGAAAGAAGCAGCTGTTTGGAAGGTAGAAACACATTTTTGGAATATATTTTGATCTTATTACTCTTATTACCTGTAAAAACGGTATTTTTTTAGAATAAAAAGCTTCATCTTTAAAAACTACTCAAGTTTCTTCTCCTCTGCATGGTGATGTATAAAGTGAAACGTCTTATGAAGTTATTAGAATAAAAATATCATGTGGTTTATTTACCAACAGTATGCCGCACTGAAAGAAAGCAAAAGGAACATTTTCTGTGAGAATATTTGTACTAAAATACTTCTACTAAATGAGAATGTCATTTATTAGCTGAGCTGCAGCCTCAATCATGGAAACAAATGGAAAGTCTTAATCTCTATGCCATTGTTTTGACAACAGTCATTTGTGGAGAAATCAGTAAAGAGCACACTTTGGGATACAAAAGACATTTGGGATTGTAAATGAGTTTGAGATATTTAGATGAATTTTGCAATGAAAAACTCTGTAAAATTCATTCTTTGTCGGCAATCGCAGTGAATGGCATTCATGTTTTTTAATTATAAATAAATGCTTTGCTGACAAGAAGATGAATTTTAAACATTCATCTGAAAAATGTATAAACAATACCAAAGTTGATGGTAGGCAGAGTGAAAAATAATGCTTGTTCACTGGTTGTTTTTTTGTTTTTCTCATTAATTCCCTTTTAATTTAAGTCTGTATTTCGTAAAGTGTGAAGGGTGAGGAAAAGCAAATGGCTTCCGTGCCCCTTTTCCTAATGGGGTGACCAATGAAGTCTCCTAACCTCAGGTGAAAGTTATTTGCCCACTGCTTTTTTCTCCCCATCTTATTTGGAACAGCACATTTATTTTTATCTCACATTTGTGGAGAAATCTAGACAAGGCAATTGCATCTCTACAGCTGGGCCTCCACATATTATAAGAAATTACACTTTCAATTTACCACCACACAGTTCTGCCTTTTACTTTGGTGATGATCGGCAGGGACAAGTGAAAGTACAATAGATTCTGGAAAACAGAGAGTAAATGCTGGGACTGGAACCCCAGACTGTATGATGGATGAAACTCTTAACGTTGGAGGTTTATAAGAGGAAAATGTGGCAATGAAAAAAAAATCCATTTCCTTTTTTCTCCCAAATAACATCTTATTTTTTGAAGGGAATGAGGAAGAACAGTAAATATCTGTGACGGACCATGACAAAGTTCTGTTTTTATGAGCTCAAGGAAATCTGACCTATTGAGTCCGGTAGAGTCTAAAATTTAGCACAAACTTTTACTACTATACGTGCACCTTTTAATGGCATGCAAACATAGTTGCTGGTAGAAAAAACTGATGTTCAGAAAAGTTTTGATGCAATTATGTTTTACTTTGTACATGTTCATGATTGTTTTCTTTGTCAGAAACTATAACAATGAAGCCACTAAAAATATTTGTTGTCTTTAGACCTTAAAGAGGCCCTTCCATTAAAAACAGTTTTTCTGAGGTTTCTGTTTAATATTTTAGCTCCACAGGTGTTCTTACCTTCATAGTGGGTGTGAAAACAGGCCAACAACTTCTCTTTCAATTTAAATTTCTCAAACTACGCAGGTGGCAATAACACCTGAGTTCTCCAGAGTCCGAACGGCCTGTATCTGTTTCGTCACAACTCCTTTGTTTGTTGGTATTCGGCAACTCCTGAAGTTGAAACCACGCCTAGCATGCTGCTGGCTAAAAGCTGTAGCATAAGACGTAGCATACAGTAAGACACGACGTCTGACGCTGCCATGCGCAGCGGGGCAGGAAACAGTATACCTTGCTCTCATAGGCTAGTTTGTTAGCCAATAAGAGTCCAGCAAATTAGAATAATGAATATTAACGAGCTGCTGATGAAGCAGCCGAAGCAGCCTGATGGAAGGAGTCGAAACCCCCCGAATTTTAATGCAGACAGATTAAAAGGTCTGTTAATCAGTGTTTCCTGACTTTTTTTTAGAAATAAAATGTTTCATATTACAGGTTAATACTTAAAAAATAACCACAAAGTCCTGAAATTTGTATGAAATGGCCTCTTTAAACATTTTAAATTATGTCAAAAACAAGCAGAAATTGTTGAAGGAGAATACTTAGCCAATCAGAGTATTCTATTTGGATTTAACATGGACGTCATTGCCACCTATTGGATTATGTGAGTATTTCAGTGTTGCTGTTGTTTGTTTTATCGAAGTTGAGATAAGTTTAAAGTGGAAGAAAAATATGGACCTTTGTCACGTTTTTAAAAAAGATTTAAATGAAGCTCAAAGAATATACCAAAAAAAATACCAAATTTTAAATGTATGTAATTTAAAAGAAGTATAAAAACAAATGACCTGACACATTGTTACTAAAATGCAGGTTTTTCTTTAAAATGTTTAAGTGGGCCATTAAACAAATATTACTGTCATACAACAGTTCTAATATCTTAAATATCAATAAAACTTTTAAAATGTATTAAAAGTGTTGCTTCGTCATTTCCAGATTTCAGCAACGTTAAATCTTTAATATTGTCCAAGTTATTTGTAACTCCTTTAGTAATTTTAACTGAGATGAATTTCCTTTTTCATTTACCTATCATTTAGATTAAAAACATCTTAAATAACCCCTTACACACTTCTAGTTTATTTTGTTCTACATCAAAAGTTCAATTTCAGATGGTTTTGACCTGTCAGCTATGTTTTTATTTTTTTATGAAGTATCATTTCAGGGCGGGCTGTACGTGTCTGTATACAAGAAAGAACTACAGCTAGTTTCCCCTGCTCAGATTACAGAGAGCTCATGTATTTATTTTGCTGTCAAAAGTGACTAAAAAGAAAGTGACAGCCCCTGCTGCAGTGTTTGTCTGAATCGGTGTTTCTCAGAGGATTCAAAGGACATGCGGTTGTCTGTCTGAGTGTCAAACTGACGCAGGAAGGCATTACAATGAGCCAGGCCTCACTTCAGAGCGTGATTAACTCCTATTACATAAGAATTTATTTTATATTTCAATTGGGTTGGGTTATTTTAAAGTTACATATTAAAAATGAATAGCAGTGGATGTGAGATAGTACTAAAGAACCCAAAGTGTGCCTGAATGTGTTCCTTGTACGTTCTGGACGGGAGGTTTAACTATCAGAGCCCGTGGTGAAGTAAAGCAGGTGCTTATTGGCTCAGTGATTTCATGCACTAGCCAATATTGACAAAGTTATGACTTCTGTACACTGATTGGCTCAGTGAGGGACAGCAGCATTAGGTTCCAGTGTGTGTTAGCTAACGTCTTGCTAGCATGAACATGTTTCACTGCATAAAGTATATTATAAATATACCAATTAAACATGTAGTTCCATAGATTTTAACCTTTCATGGGGGTTTGGACCACAACTACTGAAGAGGAATCATTGTAATCAACAAAGTAAGATAGTTGAGTAGGACCTTAGGATTTAATAACCCCAAGTGACCTAGATATTTGTAAAACTTGTCAGAAAAGTATTTCATGCATTAAATCAGTGAAATTCCATGTGAAAACATATTAATTGTGTATCTCCACCTAGTCATCAACAGTAAAAACAAAACAAAGATTCTCACTTGGCTCCAGATGTTTACAGAGGATTTTTCAGGCTAGTTACAGTTTAAAAGCACAACTTTTTAAAAGGTTTACTTTGTTCACTATGTAAGTAAAAATCAATTTTACTCTTTACAGTTATTAAAGTAGTACTATTTGTTGTACATGTCCAAGAAAAAAAATCCTACTTTACAATAGTAAATTTAAAATTATTATTAAAAAAAGAACTTGGGTCCCCAGATGTTAAACATCTGCCAGTTAGTCCCAAGTAATTCCCTATCTAGAAGAGGGAATTATTGGATTATCAGTGAGCGAAAAATTCAAATTGTATCTTTCTATTAAACAACTGGCCAGCTGATTTAATTTCACATGTGTATTTGTTTGATTAAATATGAAGTGCTGACTTCATTATTTTGGAAACTGTACGGTTGGACTTTCGGGTATTAGGAGATTATAGACATTAGCTGAATAACCAGTGTTGCTGCCCTAAATGTCCCCCTGTTTAAGAGGATTCAGCTGAACAGGTTCCTCCCCAGTGCAAAAAGAAGCCTCTTCATGTGTTGTGTTTGAGAACGCAAAGCTTCACAGCTGACTGGGTCCTATCATCATTCCAGTAAACTAATGAGTGATTGTTTGCAGGCTGATAAAATTAAATTGCAAGCCTGACTTATTTTGGCAACAGGTGTTTTTCTCTGTTTCATTATAACATGAGAGACGAGGGTTTTCCCTTCTACTCAGGATGTTAATGTATTCTGGTTTACAGATTATTTTGGTATACTAACCCCTTCCACCACATAGGGATCTGTGTAATGTACAAACGTCTTCAGTCAATCCTCATTTCTTTTTATTTTGCTTCCAAGAGGCCAGACTTTTTTGCACTTTTAGCAAGAAAGTTGCTAACCAGCAGGCTAGCCATAAATCTGCTAGATCGCCCTTGGGTTATCTTTAGATTATTTTGACCCAAGAAACAGGCCTAGGCTATAATCAGATTATCCCAAGGGCTTTTAACTTACGAGCTACATAAGCTAGGTATAGCGTCAGTAAGTATAGCTAGTCATTGTTTTTATTTCTCTCTGATGCTTTTTAAGGTAAGATGTAGGGCTGGGCAGAATTCCGGTTCATACCAAAAACTGGTGTTTATTTTGGATATGGTATGAATTTTTCACATACCGCTATACCGGTGAACAGCTAAAACAGTGTCCGGAACGTTTGCAGTGGGAACGTATTTCTGCGGGGACCGATTTCAGTTTTAATAAGTTTTGAATGAAGAATGGCTGCTGGTGGGGGCTGTAACAGCGATGCACAGATTACTGACCCAGAACGAACTTATTTCAAAAAGAGGAGACACATCTGTAGTCTGGAATTTCTTCATCTTCAAAAGGTCAGTAATACTAGACACTTAACTTAATTACTGCCCCCTATTGGCGATCATATTTTGAACAGGCTGTGTAACAAAAACATGTTACTGTGCATATGATGGTAAAATGGGTTATTTAAAGAGGCCATTTCATACAAATTTCAGGACTTTGTGGTTATTTCTTAAGTATTATACCTGTAATATGAAACATTATATATCTAAAAAACATTAGAAACACTGATTAACAGACCTTTCAATCTGTCTGCATCAAAACTCAGCTGGTTCCCGGCTGTTTTCGTAAGGCTTTGGCAGCAGCTCTTTTATATTCATTATTCGAATTTGCTGGATTCAGATTGGCTAACAAACTAGCCTATACCGTTTTCCTGCCCCACTGGCAACGTCAGACGTCGTCTCTTCCTGTTTGCTACATTATGCTACAGCTTTTTAGTGAGCAGCATGCTAGGCGTGGTTTCAACTGCAGGAGCTGATGAATATCAACAAACAAAGGAGTTGTGACGAAACAGATACAGGCCGTTCGAACTAGGGTTTTATCACCACCTGCGTAGTTTGAGAGATTAAAACTGAAAGAGAAGTTGTTGATCTGTTTTCACACCCACTATGAAGGTAAGAACACCTGTGGGGCTAAAATATTCAACAGAAACCTCAGAAAATCCATTTTTAATGGAAGGGCCTCTTTAAAGCCAGTCTAATGCAGTAATTCTTTACACAATAGAGGATAATGTGGGTAAAGTTGGTTGTATAAAAAATACTGTCAAAAACCATAAAACAGATAGAAACTAGAAAAAACTTCACAGCACTTCCTGAAACCATCCTTTCATAAATCATTACACCATCATTAATTTTGCATTACATCTTTATTTAGGGAGAGCCATTCTGAAATTCCAACCAAAAGTGGTCCCTTTTAAATCAGAGGTGCTACGATTAGCTTGCTGTAAATAACTACAGAATCCTTCAAATAATCACATGCTGTAAAATTTACAGCATTCATTTGTAAAGTAGCACTTGCAAACACTGATAAGACCTTTTTAAAACGAATTACATTTCTCCAAACTAAGTTCATTCAGAGATACATCTACAAAATGTTAATTGTTCATGACCTTTCTGAAACCCACTTTAAATATGACATTTTAAGTTACTGATCAGTTTGTTTTGTTATTCAAACAGTGGTATTTATTGCAGGGCTGATAAATGCAAGTTAGGTTAAAATCAATAAACTGAACAAGTATTGAATAGTTCTTAAGCACTGCATAGCCAGACACATTTCTGTGTAAAGTTACTGCTCAATGTTGGTTCTGCATGTTATTACAGCTTGTTTGTACAGAATACCAGGGACGCAGCTTTGACGGGTTCTAACCTGCATTTATACGACCTTTTACAAAAGAATTAAGATTGTTTTCTCATCCACAACATTTCCTAATGAAATCACATCTTCTAGTACTTAATATGATAATTTCAATTATGATCAATTGTTGAGGTGTGAATATGGCAAGACTTCTGTAAACAAAAGTAGTTTTGCTCAGTGACAGGATACACTTCCAAGCCCTCAGAGAAATAAAATGTTTTAATAGCATCTTTTCTTTTTAATGATATTCATCTCATTCTTAACACACCATTGAGCAGATATTGAAACCATTCATTTCTATAATAGAGAAAAGGAGTCCACAGTGAACTCAATCTGAGCGTTGTATTCTTGACAGTTTTTGGAGATAACAAATTACATCATTTATTGGAGGTATTCACCAAGTTTATGGATTTTGTATTTTTTTTTGTATGTTGATTTATTTTTGGACAACTTGACTAAAATTAATTTAGATACTATGGCATTCTGTATTCTAGATTAAAATGCCTGGAGAAATATTGAGGTGTGTAACACAGCTTTGGTGGATCATATTTAACATTGTTCTGTCACTGTATTTAAAGCATGAACAGCATTTACAGAAGGAACTACGTCATAGTATCAAAGAGAGAGTATATCATAAATATTTATCATTGCTTTACTCAAGAATAGCCCATTTGTTATTAACTTTACCATACCTAATCCTGTATGAATAATCTTTAATTTAATTTACTTTCTATTCAGCTGTTTTATATAGCTCCAATACATAATCTGTAAGGGTTGAATAGACTCTTAACCCTCCTTTCCAATGGGACGCATAAGCCACATGTCCCTTCCCACCGGAAATATTTTAGATGTGTATCGCTCGTGAAAGTGTTCCATCCTGCTGGATGAAATCAAGGGAGATTTGCAAAATCATGTGTGATTTCATCAGTACACTCAACAACAAGCAGGGAGAAAGACGACAACATGTATCCAGAAGGTACGTGGTTTATTTTCACACCACCTACAGACTTTAAACACGCCACAAGTACTGTATGTTTTGTAGTCAAGCAAACTGAAATCTGCCCGTGTCCATTATTTTGTAACTTCAAGGTATTTTACTTTTCACAAACGTCTGATTTTCTGTCTGGTTCAAACTAAACGGCTGAGCTTGCAAAAAATTGAACTGCACACCGCTTCGCACCCAGTGGAAACGGGCCCGTTGACTTCATTGGCTACTATCAGCCGCAGAATAAAGTTACGTGCCACTTACACGTCCGCTGGAAAAGAGGGATTAAACTCTGTCGATTTATTTACAAAGCTACAGCTAGCAAACCCAAAACTTTAGTTAGTAAACAGCAAAAGTACTAGCTTGGTTGCTATAGCCAGTATGTAAGGTAGTAGCTAGTTTGTGACTCCTTTAAGGAGCGTATAGGTAGATTTAGCTAGCTTCCTAGATAGAAATTACATAACTTCCAACATGGAATAAGTTGCTGTTCATCTCTTTTTTTTTTAAGCCTGGACCTTCTTTTGTCTTCCAACTGGCTACATCTATTTGAACAATGTCGGGAGCAAGTCAGTGAAAAAGCAGCCAAAATCCAAACTTCAGAAACACAGTTACATATTTTGTTTACCTTCAAATCGTACAGAAATTCAAACCATAAGCAACTAAAACGAAAGCTATAGCACTTGTACTATTTTCTCTTGATTATATAGTACTGTGATGTAACGCATGAAGTCAGTGGGTGCGTCGCCTGGAGCCATATGCTGATTCCAGAAAGCCAGTTAAAACTGAAACGAGCTGCAGCAAACGGCTCCTGCAGGGTTTTATTGAACCCAGCATCTGCAGAGTTAAGTAAAAGGCTTCATTCAGATCAATAGACAACACATTAACCTTTAGTTCTTCAACATAACAGGATCGATACGTTCACACAGTTAACTCACTCCTCAAGACTGACGCACTGTCGTTTTGCTGAGAACGATTTTAAGGTCCAACTGTTTCATTAAGCTTGATCTAAACAAATGATGGATTTTGAAGTGCCATTTTCGACTAGTGTTTAGATTCATTCCATTGATTTTGCAATGATGTGGAAAACAAAAAAAGACTAAAAACTACCATACGTGCCACAGCTTGCACGTGTTAGTCATTTTAATCAATACCATGTTAACTGCATGACTTCGAGTACACGCTTTGAACAACTGGTCATAATGTTTTGTTCCATGTTATTAAGGTGAGCCAGGATGAGCTGGGCAGTAAAATTCCCACCCTCCCACTGATAGATGAGCATTTCCAGGGACACATCCATCTATTCTTCAATCTCTCCGGTACGCCCTGGAACTGCCCTGCCAATCGAGAGCATTCAAATGCACTTATCTCTGTATACAAATTGGTTTCAAACATGAGGATAAACAGATTGTACTCCTCGGTGCTTATGTGTGTTTGAATGGCAGTTGCATGCTGCCAGCAGATTTTGTCCATTTTAGATCACAGCACACTGCAGAATGTCAAAATGATTTGTCGAAACAAAAAGATTGTCAGCATCTGCGTTTTTGTTATGTTTAATGCAGCTCCCAGGAGTAATGCTTTTTTTTTCTTTCTACGCTGCTTTGCAAAGTTCTAAACAGGGTTGGATGAATTATATAGTCAGCTGAAAATCCTCAGACTGGTGACAAAAATGTGGAGAACATTTTCGTAAACACCAAAATCTGGAGAGAAGCAAATCTAATTCATTACTTTAACACATACAAATAACAGTGAGACAACTACGAAATATTTATCTGTTCTTACTGTTTTAGGTCGGGAGACCTACCTGACATCTATATGTGCTTTGTTAACATTGATATTTTGTGTTTAATATATAGAGAGTGTGTATAATTTTCATGGATTGATGCAGACCATTCTCTCTGCTCATCTCCAAGGGACAATCTTGACATGTCATCTCGTCAGTTAATTTCACACTTCACTAGATACTTTGTGATGTAATGGAAAGCCATATTGTTGTGGTCTTGCACTGTCAGCCCAATCATATTCACAACAAATAAAAAGTCTGGCTGTGTGAAACTCTGACAGGAATTAGTGGCTGAACTGTGGGCAGACTGTTCTGGACTACGACAGGAACCGGGTGTGAGGGTGGAGTTCAGCTATCTAGTTTAGATCATTTAAAGACCCAATCCAATGAAAATCCAGTTTTTCGTGTTGTTAGCATGTTCTTGTGGCATTTTTCTGATACTAGAGGATGTATCTTAAGAAAATTAAGCTCAAAATTGCATTTCTGAGGAATCGTGCGTATAAATCGCTGTGGATCAGTAGCAGACACTAAAATGTGTCTAAAACAGACTGGATTTGTGATGTAGAAAATTCACTGGGTGGGCCATTAGCTCCTGCTCCTGCTAGCAGTAGCACTAGCATAAACAGAAATCTCTCAGCAACAGAGAGGGGCGGAAGGGATCCTCTGCACCAACGGTTCTGCCCACAGCACAGAGGCGGATTGCTAATGAGCTACTACTGCTATGCAGAAACTACTTCCAAGAAAACTCCACAGGAAAAAAATCCATAATCATAATTTAAAGACCAGTGAAAATGATTTAAAATAGCTCAAATGATCAGAGTGGGTCTTTAAAGGTAGCTCGCTTCTCATGCAGCTGACTGAATATCTAACTGAAACGTTTGCTAATCTTTTGATTAGACCAACTCCGAGGCTGATTAACCTTTCTACAGAAACTAAAAAACATAATAAAAACAAAAATTCCAAAATAATGTTCCATCCTTCCATTTCATTGCGATTTCTCTTAAAAAGTAGTGATGCACAGTACATCCTCCTCCATTGTGGTGGTTGCGTATCAGAACCTCGAGCAAAATGTTTATTTGTATATATCTTTTAAGCTAGCTGCAGTGAACATATGCTGAACGAGTGAGACAAGATGGTGGCTAATGCAAAGTAGAATCTAATGCAGATAACCACATGCTGATTGAAGCCAATCAATGACCAGGATATGCAACTGTGCTTCTCAGCCATTTCCCAGTAGCCTCCCCTGTATGAAATCAACTGGACAAACCAACTGAGGAAGCATGTGCCAGTTGGGATTTGTGGTCAGTCCCAAAAAAATTAATTCACTGGCTAAAGTGTTGACTTTTGTTTCCTACTTGAGATCTCGTCCATCTTCACACCAAAAGCACAAGTTTACTTAGAGGCGAATCATATTGCTAATCTGTGCACACATTTTACTAAAGGGAAGGACAGGATTTCTCCATTTTACAGTTCTATTTTCTCATTCGGCACTAATTTAGTATCACAACATAAACAAAAAGATCATTTTTACCAACATCACTCTAATTTATGGGAAATTTTCAGACATTTCTTTTCAGAATCACCTTAAAAGTGTCAAAATTTGGGTATCAATTGAATATTAAACATTTAAATGTGCATTTTGCATGTTGTTCTAACTCTAAACTGAACCACCTACAACTATGATAGCATGCAACAAAAGGCGACATGAGAAAGAACATTAGAAATAGCTTTCACAGTTATAAACCATAAACATGAGAGCAAACTCAGATCAATGAGATTCCATTACCATCCTATCTCATTTCCCAGAGCTGAATTGGAAATGGGTTAGAGATGGATTGTGTCATTACCAATTCCAGCGGATCCACGGGAGCCATACATGAGAGTCAGTGTGTGTGTGTGTGTGTGTGTGTGTGTGTGTGGGTGTGTGTGTGTGTCCTATCTGCACCCGCTGCCAATGAATAGGTTTTTATCGACAAGCAGGAAGGTGAGCAGGAGTTCATGCATTACCGTCATAGTTTTTAATATGCCAGCCTTGAGATGCAGAGATTTTCGAGGCTCCCAAACCAAACAATTTCTGACAACTTTGTTTGGCATGCTTAAAATTGCTATTTGATGATTATTGGACTTCAATTTTGAAGATAAATATTACAGTTTAAATGTCTGCTGTTTAATCTAGGAATGTTTGCCATAGCACTCACCCTAGGCATCATCAATTATTGAGCAAAAATTAAATCAATCATGCTTCAGATTATAAACGTAATTTTCAGATGAAACAAAAGTTCCTTTTTAGACTTTCTACTTTTAATTCCTGTAATATGTCTTATAAACCACTGGCTAAGCTCTATTAGACTGAATATCAAAGGGTTCTTCACAGAGATGCTCTAATTTATTATATGAACTCATAAAAATGTTCAGTTTGTATTTGGCAGTAAATAAAAGAATAATTGAAAATCTGTGACTGAGTTTAATCAACAAAAATTAAAGCTGCTATCATTAATTTCTACAATGAAAATGACCCTAAAGGTCCACAGCAACTTGCCAGGGGTGCTGCCTCCTAGTGGCTGTGACCGAAACTGTAACTTAACTTAACTATAACATAATGTGATGGAATGGAGCACGGATACGAATAAAACATGGTAACTTCAGCACTGTTTATGATATTCACTTGTTGTTTCCGTTAACAAACAAGCTAGCATTAGCTTGCAGCACAGCTAGCAGCTACAGTAAGCCAGAAAAGTAGCTTAAAACTCCCATGAGTCACGTGCCAAGACTCAGTGGGTTGTTTATATATTTATATTATGTATTTAAGGAGGCAATTCCATTAAAAACAAGGTTTCTGTTGAATATTTCAGCTCCACAGGTGTACTTACAGTATCTTCATAGTGGGTGTGAAAACAAGTCAACAACTTCTCTTTCAGTTTTATCTCTCAAACTACACAAGGGGCAATAACACCTGAGTTCTCCAGAGTTCAAAAAGCCTGTATTTGTTACGTCACAACTCCTTTGTTCATTAGTATTTATCAGCTTGCGCAGTTGAGACCACGCCTAGCATGCTGCTGGTTAAAAACTGTTAGCATAAACATGTATTAAACAAGAAGAGACTCGGTGCGCTGTTGCCATGCGCAGCGGGGCAGGAAACAGGAAGCCTTGCTCTCATAGGCTAGTTTGTTGGCAAATTATTATAATGAATATTAATGCGTTGGAGCCGAAGCCAGGCGAATCTTCACGCAGACAGATTGAAAGGTCTGTTAATCAGTGTTTCTTAACATTTTTTTAGATATAAAATGTTATTAATACTTAAAGAGGCCCTTCCATTAAAAACGAGTTTTCTGAGGTTTCTGTTGAATATTTTAGCTCCACAGGTGTTCTTACCTTCATAGTGGGTGTGAAAACAGGTCAACAACTTCTCTTTCAGTTTTAATCTCTCAAACTACGCAGGTGGTGATAAAACCCGATTTCTCCCGAGTCCGAACGGCCAGTATCTGTCTCGTCACAACTCCTTTGTTAGTATTCATCAGCTCCCGCGGTTGAAACCACGCCTAGCATGCTGCTTACTAAAAAGCTGTAGCATAAGACGTAGCAAACAGGAAGACACAACGTCTGACGTTGCCATGTGCAGCGAGGCAGGAAACGGTATTCTTTGCTCTCATAGGCTAGTTTGTTAGCCAATCAGAGTCCAGCAAAGTCAAATGATGAATATGCTGAGCTGCTGCTCGAAGCCTGACGAAGCAGCCTGACGGAAGGAGCCAGAACCATCCGAATTTTAACGCAGACAGATTGAAAGGTCTGTTAATCAGTGTTTCCTGACGTTTTTAAGATATAAAATGTTTCATATTACTGGTTAATACTTAAGAAATAACCACAAAGTCCTGAAATGTGTATGAAATGGCCTCTTTAAGAAATAACCACAAAGTCATGAAATTTGTGTGAAATGGCCTCTTTAATTAATTGCAACAATGATGAAAGTTCCTCTGGGGGTGACTGATGCTCTGCTGGTGTTTGCAGTAGATGTAAGTTTGTGAGAAAAGTAGAACCTGCAATATTCATTAACAATGTAGTTTAAGATGTAAGTTCTTGTAAAAAGAGATTCGTTCCTTCACACTGTCGCCTCGTGCTGTTCACGATGGGGGATTGTGTTGGATTGATGATTCAACCCTATCGGCTGGTTCTTTAGACATGAAACCTTTTATTAAGTGAAATTTTAAGTGAAACTTTCTGAATCTGATTACTATTTACAATTAAATGAAATGTTTTACAGAACCAGCTTCAAATCTAGAGCGTTACTGTGAATCAAATTTGTTTCTGTAAGGTTCCTTGAAATGATATTTGTTATGAACTGGTCTGTAAAAAATAAAACTGATCTGAGTTAAAGTTCATTTATTTTGTTTACTTTGCCTCACAAACACTGCTCATATAGCCAGTTAGGACTATAAATGTAAGCTTTCTCTGTATTAAAAATGTTTTATTTTCTCAAGAACCAGTTTGTATAAAAATAGCATTATGTATTGTGTCTGTTAGATAAACACATTGAAACTCCAGCCAAAACATTTTGCATCTGTTGTGTAAAATGTAATAACTGATAGAGTATTGACTTCATGAATGGTTGCTTGAGTTTGTAATTGAGTATTTTCACTACAACCACTTGTGCCTTCAAATTAAGAACCATAACACCAAGAAGAGAGAGATTCAGCCTATTACTGGCAAAAGATTTCTGAAAGACGGACAAAGATGGTCAAAAGCTTTTATTTATTGTGTGCAAGGAGGGTTTGTATACTCAAACCAGAGATGAATTACACAAACAGGAGCAGACTAATATAATGACAGATTATAGCATTAAACATTAAACCTTGGACACGGTGGTTATGTCCTACCTAAGGCAGCTGGCGATAGATCACAGTGGTTGCACAAGGTTTTAGGTCAAAATTAGCTTTGCTCATACACAAAATATTTACACACATACTGGATTATAAAATATGGGTGAAGATAAGGAAAGGTTCTTTAAAAAAGAGCCACAAGTAAACAAGTATTTTCTGTAACTGATGTGGAAAACAAATGAAGAAACACTTTGATTTCAACAGGCCTTATTTGATGCATTAAAGACCCACTCCGATCATCATTTAAGCTATTTTAAAGTGTCTCAGTGGTCTTTGAATTATGATAATGGCATTTTTGCACCAAATCACAAAACTTGTGCTGTTTTCTAAGACGTATTTCTGCATAGTGGCAGTAGCTCATTAGTAATTCGCCTCTTTGCTGTGGCGGAACGGTTGGCATGGAGGATCCCCCCTCCCCGCCCCTCCCTGTTGCTGAAACCTCTCTGTTTATGCTAGTGCTACTGCTAGCTTACAGCTAGCGGAGTATGAGCTTGTATGTCACAAATGCACACTTTTTTTAAACCACATTTTTGCGTCTGCTACTGATTCACTAAGGCTACGTTCACACTGCAGGACTTAAGGCTCAATTCATGTTTTTTTGTGAAATCTGATCTTTTTGCAAGGTTGTACATATTGCCAGTGAAATGAGACCTGAACGTGACTTGCTGTCTGAACAGAATGTTGTCTTGAATGTGTCACGCATTCACAGTAGACGGAACAGTGCCTCCTCGTATTTAGCCCTGAAACTTTAGTTTTCTTTGGCATTGGAGCAAAGTTTGTTTAAACCCGTGCTCTGCCATTTCTTTGGAAATGTTTTCAAAAACCGCGCGGTTCCACTAACACACATCGAGTTTGGTCTGAACAGAGCTGTCTCCCCAAATATTAATTAACTCAGACACCTCGGTTTCTCATCATTTACTGCGTTGACTGCTGTTACTGTTGTTTACTTTTTGCTGCCGCATCCTCGATACAGAATAGTGACATATGTCACGTATTGATGACGTACAGGTCGTATAGAAGCGACCTGGCGGTTCAGACTGGAGTCGCATGCCAAAAGATCGGATACGTATCGGATTTAGGACCACATTCTGAAGTGGCCTGGGTCGCATTTGAAAAAATCGGATCTGTGTCGTTCAGACTGTCATAAAAAAATCAGATACAGGTCACATAGGGGCAAAAAAAATCAGATGTGGGTCACTTCAGCCTGCAGTCTGAACGTAGTCTAAATGCATTTCATTTGAATGCAAAAAAACTCAGGAGTTTAAATATCAGCAGCAAATGAAACTGACATGTGGCTCTTGCCTGTCTCTTTATGCATTACAGTAAATATACTTTAGGACAATATTTAGTTCCTTTTTCTGGCTCTTGATAAAAACTTTTCAAATAAATCAAGATATTTTCCACTCCAAGGACAAAGATTACCACATCTGTGAAGATCAGCTCTCCTGCCTTGAAGCTGTTTTAATGCTACGAGTATTTCCATTACTTTTAAAATTCTGAACAGATGTATGACCCTCAAGTTGGCAGGAGCATATGACAAAAAAAGGTTGGGAATCACTAGAATAGATCCTTCTGTGCTACTAAATGGTTATGTGGTATTGCAGCAGCATAAAGACAAACGCTGTCATGGACAGTATTTAAATCACTTTTTCTCAGCCAAAGTACTAATTGATAATGAAACATATCAGCTCAGAATGCGGGAGCGAAATGGGACATGAGCCGTCACCTTCAGTAAAAGCCAACAGACTGTGAGAACTACAGAACACAAAAGTAATGACAGCTGGCAAGACAACAATAGTACTGTACACACAGGCGGCCAAGAAGGAGTGACTGCATTTCTCACCAGTGTCATGAGCTCAGACAAAAGAAAAATACCCAGCTACAGTCTCACCGTAAACCAAAACATATACGTATTATTATAGATATATGGAACCTGAAGAAGCAAGAAGCCACGTATCTACTTAGGTTTAAGAAATAAAAATGCTAAAAATGTTTTATGAAGAACGAAATTAACAATAATTAAGATAGGCACTGTTTTCACTTTCCAACATAGCTTGGAAATGTTTTTTGGTGATTTTTTCTTGGGACTTATTTCTAGCCCTGTTAACTCTACAGTACAGTACCGTACTCTTAACAGTATTTGTATTTTCTTTATGAATTAGACATGTCAAACTCTGTTCATGTTTTCTGCCCCCTGGTCAGGGATTTAAGCTCAACTAGGGACAAGTGGTCATTTTATTTTTGTTATCATTGATATTATTTATTCATTCATTGTTTTATACAAGCTTGTCCCTGCTCAGGATCTTAGGCTACGTTCAGACTGCAGGCTGAAGTGACCCAAATTTGATTTTTTTTGCCCCTATGTGACCTGTATCTGATTTTTTTATAACAGTCTGAATGACAGAGATCCGATTTTTTCAAATGCGACTCAGGCCACTTTAGAATGTGGTCCTAAATCCGATACGTATCTGATCTTTTGGCATGCCGCTTCAGTCTGAACTGCCAGGTCGCTTCCACCTGACCTGTACGTCAGTGACATACGTGACTATTCGTCGTCGAGGACGCGGGATTAAAAAGTAAACAACAGTAACGGCGTACGACGCGGAGAACAGTCAATGGAGAGAAATCGAAGTGTCTGAGTTAATTAATATTTGGGGAGACAGCTCTGTTCAGGTCAAACTTGAGGGGTGTTATCGGAACCGTGCGGTTTTTGAAAACATTTCCAAAGAAATGGCAGAGCGTGGGTTTAAACAAACTTGGCTCCATTACCAAAGAAAAAGAAAAACCTCTGAGCTAAATGCAAGGAGGCGATGTTCCGTCAGGCATGACACATTCAAGACACATTCCGTTCAGACAACATTCAGGTCGCATTTCACTGGCAATATGAAAAACTTTGCAAAAATATCAGATTTCACAAAAATTTGGAATTGAGCATTAAGACCTGCAGTCTGAACATAGCCTTAGATAAGATGTCTATATCCAGCAGTCATTGGAGAGGCGGGGTTACACCTGGACAGGTCACCAGTCCATCACAGGACCTAGTTTTTACCTCATGACTATCTTGCATCAAAGCAACAGTGCTAACAAATGTTTCTCCTATTGATTATCTCATTTTATTAGTATTTAAATTGTTGGTTTTAGGTGTAGCAGCATGAGTCTGATCACAGTTATTTGGATGTTTTGTTTGAACACTAACAACACACCTTCACTTCAAGATGGCAGTTTGTAAAATGGACTCATCTCTTGCTATTAACACAATTTACAGTTTAAAGTAAATGTCAAAACAATTTAAGTAAGTCTAGAAATTTTATTCTGATTTATATTTGGCATTTATTTCTGCCCATTTTATAAACATACCAAGAAGCAGTTTGGTGTTCTGCGCCAACAAAAACATACTGCTGGTCTAATTTTAGAAAAACTTATGGAAAACATGATGGATTAGATAAATTTGACAGAATGTTAGGCACAAGAACTTATAAAACCTGAGCAATTTTCACAATAAATCACCCTGTAATGACTCGAAATGGTAAATTAGATCAAAAGAAATATTTAAAATTAGAAAAACAGTTTTTGTTTTGATTGTAAAAACTATCAAAATCATTCCAAATCAATCTTTTCCTTTGGCTGTAACCAAGAAAAAAATGTTGTACAATTTAGCTTTTAATTATTTATGTTTCCACTTCTATCTTTTAAAACTGGGTGTATTACTTGGGAAATAAACAAATGTGGAAGAAATCGAGAATCTTTAAATCGCTCCTTTCATCTGCGCTGTTATGAAGTCAAATAATTCCTGTTGTGAAAATTCCTGCATTAACACAAAATAATCCTCAACTTGTTCTAGATTACGCCTGTCATTTCTGAGAGTCAAAGTACTTGGATTAACAGAAATTTTAGGGAAAGCAGGAGAGGGGAGCTGCAAAGATGGAGGAAACACAGGAAGTGGGGTGAATTAGGAAAGATCTTACAAACTACTGACAGTGGTACTTTGATGAGCAGAGCTGCCCGTATTTATGATTAAAATTTGCCTGCTTCTCTCTGCCAATAAGCTCTTATCTGCTCTGCATGCATATAAGTTTGATAGAGCCTCCAGCCTTAGTGAAAGATAACAAAAATAATTAACTAACATTCAGCTCTGAGAAAACAGAAATGTTCTTCCAAAGGAAAAGAATACATTGCATAGAGAAGATCTGGAAGAGGAACAGCAGCTTTACTTGTGGTAAAATATTTGTGTCACTTTCTATTCAAATCCCTTAGAAAACATGGATTCTTTATGTAAACACTCACTATTCTGAGATTAAATATTAAATTCAAGTGCTTAATAGTCTGCACAATGTATTGAAAATGTATTGATTTATCAGAATATCAGTGTAATATCAATACTTCAAAGAACCACCCAAACCTGGTTTACATGAAGGTGCCTGAGATGCAACACAAACCATGAGTGTGGAAACACTGTGGTCACAGAATACCATGAAAGCAGAGAAGAAAACATGGGTTTATCGCAATTTATTTAAAGAGGCCGTTTCACATAAATTTCAGGACTTTGTGGTTATTTCTTAAGTATTAACCAGTAATATGAAACATTTTATATCTAAAAAACGTCAGGAAACACTGATTAACAGACCTTTCAATCTGTCTGCATCTCCTTCCGTCAGACTCCTTCCGTCAGGCTTCAAGCAGCTCATTCATATTCATCATTTGACTTTGCTGGACTCTGATTGGCTAACAAACTAGCCTATGAGAGCAAAGAATACTGTTTCCTGCCCCGCTGCACATGGCAACGTCAGACGTCGTGTCTTCCTGTTTGCTAGGTTATGCTACAGCTTTTTAGTAAGCAGCATGCTAGGCGTGGTTTCAACCGCGGGAGCTGCCGAAAACTAACAAACAAAAGAGTTGTGACGAAACAGATACAGGCCGTTTGAACTCGGGAGAAATCGGGTGTTATCACCACCTGCGTAGTTTGAGAGATTAAAACTAAAAGAGAAGTTGTTGACCTGTTTTCACACCCACTATGAAGGTAAGAACACCTGTGGAGCTAAAATACTCAACAGAAACCTCAGAAAAAATAGAAATAATTTGGGGATTTTAAGGATTGACCGTTTCATGGACATGTTCTGTTGTGCAGCTGTTTACCGATGCAGTTTTTGAAATTAAATCTAAATGCATCAGTTATGTCTATGTATGAGAAAATCTGGTCCATTTTGTTTTGTTTCTTCAGGCACTAAAAAAAAAAACAATACTTAATGAAAAGTAGAAAAAAAAGAGCCACATTTGGGTATGACGAATGTTTCTCCTGCCAACTTATGTTTCAACGTTGAAAAATATTAAAAAATGAATTGTGCTTCTTTTGCTTGGTTAAATTTGCCCCAGGCCTAATTTCTGTTTTGTTTGTTGAGGTGAGTAAAGGTTTTATTGAAAAACAAGACCTATAAATGAGCTGTAGTTTTAATCAAGAGTTTAAAAAAGTCTCTGTAATTGACACTGAATCTTTTACTCATATTGAATAGGTTGAAAATTGTCTTATCGATTTTAGCATGTGTAGCTTCAACAAATAAGATCATTAGTTGGAAATCAACATACACACCCACATTTTACATCAAATCATAACCCTTTAAACCAGATTTAATGTGCTATAGGTAAAACTATGTGATCAGAACTAAAAACTATCTAAAAATCATCAATAATCTCAAATAAAAAGGTTCAAAATTTTTCTTCGTAATATGGCTCAGTGCCCAGATCGTTTAGCTTTGAGCATTCAGCATAACCAAAGCAACAAAAGTAAATGGCCTTTCCTGCTTATTAGCAAATGTTTTATGATGCTGGTGCCACTGAATATATTAATAATGTCCCTATTTCTTATTGCCGATAATACCATTATTGCAATCTCAACAAAAGACTCATCCAACCGGTCCCAGTAACGACTGAGTAAATGCTGCTCTCATAAGGATGAAACAACAAAGGCTGATTTCAGGCGAGATTCCTTGAGCAGCGTGTGACCATAATTGGATTAGACGGCTGGTTGCTACAGACAGAATGGAAGAGATGCAGTAAGGAGCTTTTGCCATTTATTCTCCTTTGTGTGGTTGGAGGTGATTATGACTAATCAGTGCAGGCAAGTTTCAGGGAGCTGCCAATGAAAATGAAACCCTTTTACAAGGAGTTGCCACTCTCTGTTTATCAACTCTAACTAAGTTCAACCCAAAATGACGTTACATCCGCATTTTGCAACACATCAACTGTCTGTTTAAATTGCAGTAAGCGAAATTTTTAGTGATTAAAAGTACTAGAATGATGTGATTTTAGTATAAATGTATAATCTGACTCCACAGCAGGTGCGTTAAAGGAACCATTGACTATACTTCTTCCTGAGTTGCTCCATTCTCCAAGTTATAATTCATCTTGTTCTTTTCAGAGCGACAGCACTTGATCCAGATCATGATAGCATGTGAGGAGGTTCTTTATTTGGTTACATAAAAATGGCCACCACTTCATCAGCTCTCATCTAGCCCTACTTGAGTGAATGAGGCTGTTAGACTGAAGATTCAGACCTCACCCCCACCCTAAGTGAAGAATAGATTAGGTGATCACACAAATAGAATGAGTACAGTCCTCAGGCTTATTTAAAGCACACAACATTTACAAAGTCCTTGCTAAGCCACAGAAAAAAACTTATTAAAATACATCAGAGGGACTATTGTAAGAGACAGGGTGGACTGCTAAAGGAAAGAAAAATAATAATTTTAAGATTTAAAACTATTGCATGATAGCCAAACCCTTTGGAGCTGCCTCTACAAAGCTCGCCCTGCTTATCACTGGTTGATTTTTACTGAATATGGTTCACAGATTATTTTTATTCTGTGTTTTTTCTTTTTACCTCAACTCAGATCTGGGAATGACATCCAAATCAGCTGTGTTCCAGTTGTAAGATGGAAAACTGGATTTGCTCCATTTTGCGCCAAATGAACAGGCTAACTATCATTAGCCATACAAGCTAATGTGTTGCTCTGTATTGTATGTGTTAAAAATCTGTAGTAACGAGTTCACTGATAACATTTCTACAGTATTGTCTGGGTGACTTGTTATACTGAAAGATAAACAGAAGTGAAAATAAAAGTTTGTTCTTACATCAGTTGCTTGTCATGTGTGAGGCAGCCATATTGGATTTTAAAGTTTGGGAAGGTAACCTCTGAATTTCAGAGTCAGAATTTTCACTTTTGGGTGGGTCATCAAGTTATTTTTCCAACTTGGCGTTCAAACGTTCCAACTTCAAAGAGCAAATGGAAAGTACAATTATTTATGTGGAGTTGTGCTCCTGTTTTGGGGACATGTTGGTCACAACTGAGACAAGTTGACGTGTCTACATGAATATTTTTGGGGTCTTCATCCATAAGATTGTAAAATAATGAAAGATTTTATAGTGTGTCACTAGGTGGTGAGAACATCAACCATGACAAAAAGTAATATTCTTAACATGACTAAGGATTTTCCCAAAAGCGTTTGGAAATGTACTTTTATTTTACCAAACAGGCAGCAACGTGTTAAATCGTTCCACCTGTAACTCAGTTTGTATGTGGAGGTGAAAATACATCAGAAAATCTCAGTTCTTAAAATATCACAAGTAGATGGTGTTTCCAAATCTTATTTTTTTAAGTTCTTCTAACAACTTGTGAGGGACTTCACACACACAGCAGGATACTAGCTGAACCATTTAGCAGTGATTTAAGGTTCTTATTGACCATTTTGGTGTTTCACAACCAAAAAGTCAAACAGAATCAAAGAGCCGGACTGTTAGAATCCAAAACTGACTGAAAATCTGCTCCATTTTTGGTGTAATATTGGTTGGACATCTATACAGAGTATCAATGGAGTCTCTCCTGAATCACTAACCATTCAAACCCCTAAACTTTTTTTTTTTTTTGTGGGCTCTTCCTGTATTAGTATCTCATAATAAAAACTTTATGTGATGGTATATACAGAACAAACCAAATGAATTTGACAGTTATTGCTTGTTTGAATGATTAAGTGCAGCTTTTAACAAAAACCGTAATTTCTCAACAAAAATAACTACTTTGTTTGCTTTGTTTTGACTTCTGTTGCTGTACTTTGTTGACACACTGTTCTAGTCCCATGTACTCATTTTAATTCAGTCTATTATGACAGTGGGAGCCATTACTCAAATCCAGTGTGTCTGCAAGACTTAATGTTACCTTCTTCGCTCATGTCTCTTCCAGGCACAAGCAGTTCACGGGCATGGCGTGAGCATTTTTTTCTTTACTCTAGCAGCATCAGTTGGTGAGAGGAACAATGAGTGGGCAAGATGTCACTTTCACCGAGGGCAAAAGAAAATGAAGCAATTCATCTCCCACTAGGCCATGAAAAGAGATGGGAAATTTAGAGGAGAAACGCTGGTATGTTTTGTGTTTTATTCTAGAGAACGGAGAGGCAGAATGGAGGCTTCTCATTAGAACTGCCTTCCCTCTGCTTCTACTACAGCCTTCATCCCTGTAGCACCGACTAGTATGAACTGGCTGTCTAAACTATGCCCAGCTGTGAACAGATGGGTGGCACAGTGCAGGCCAATATGTCAGTCCTGATGGTGGATTTCCAGAAATATTAAAATCATGCCCAATGGGATACGCAGGATCACACTGAAATGTAGCAAGTACCCAGTTAAAGTCATTATAATAAAAAATAAAAATATTTATATTAGATAACATTTTATAAGCAATAAGAAGTTATACATTCAATCTGTTAAAGTGATTTTAATTAACTTGATTAACAGTTATTCGTTAATTGAATTGGACATTTAGTGCTAACTGGTCATTCAAAGGAACTGAACACTGAAACCTCATGAACAACATAGTTATTATCTGTATTACTGCCACATGCAGAAAAACGGGTAACAAGTCGCCCGAAGGTCATTTTGATATATTTACAGATTCTGAAAGTATGGAGTCTCAGTTTTCCAACAATGTGGAAATTTGAACATTTTTAAAGACGTCTTCTTCTTCCAGATTACAATTGTTTAAAGCTGCAGTCCAGAGTTTTCCCCTTTTCAGGAGTTATATATGATTTTTTTGAAATTCCATAAAAGTGACAGTCTGACCCGGTTCTGTAGAATAATGTAACATAATGTAGGAAAAACTTCATATTGTTTCTTCCTCAAAGCAACCCCCACTGAGTACCGCCTAATATTAGCCAATAGCATTCTAGATCCACACAGTACACCTGTCAATCAACCAAGCATGCGTGTGCATGTATCCTGAAGAACTACCTGGTCGGTAGGTGTTTACGAGTTATTTACAATGCCACAAAGTCACGTGACTTATGGAGCAGCAACCGCCTTAAATAAACATATAAATTATAAAAATGTAACTTATCCATGGTGAGCGTGCACGTATGAGAGCTGACGCTTGCTATCTGCTATGCTATTATGGAAGCAGAGGGGCGGGACTTAAAGGTGTAGCTTTAAAGATGTCAGCATTTCACCTTTGAACTAGCATCACCATTAATATCTGTTAGCAGGCCTGTGCAGTCATGATGAATTTCTATTTCTCCAAACTGAGGCAGTTCAAAGAGCTTTTTTTACCAGGTAGAAATTCAATTGTAGAGCCCCCTCACTAAAAAAAAGATAAAAATGATTCCCTTCAGCTGTATATGAGAAGCCAAAAGCAGGAATCACAATCTAATTCATAGTTAGTTTAGAATCTGATTTAAAAAAAAAAAGATCTTTTTATTTTTAATTTTATTTCTCTAACATTTATCACTTATTAACATGGCCACAAATGGGTTAAAAAAAAGTACTACTTTTTTTATAATAATGTGAAAACATGAATTACTCAGATACAATAACATATTTTACAAAAAGCCCAATTTCTTGAACTCCTTTGTGTTCATGTGTGGAGTCATTGCAGCATTTGTATCAGACCCCTAATGTTTTCATTTCATTTCACTCCGTGAAGCCATCTTTCCATGCGGTCAAGTGTTGAAGCAGACAGGGCTGCACAGCTTGTCCTCTACCCTCTCCCAAAAAAAACAAGAAAAAAACAAGTTGAACTCCACTGATAAATGATTAGCTTGATGAGGAATCATGATCTAGATCAAGAGCAGGCTAATGTCAGCAATCTGTGTTGTCCATCTGTCTCATTACCCAACAAACCACCTAACTTTCTCTAAACCTCATGAAGGAAAGATCAAGCAGCTGCAGCTGGGAATTAATTTCTACTCAGATTTGGTTGTGTCACTGCAGAAAACAAAACGTCTCAATAATCTGAGTTGTAAAATACTGATCTGAAGCTTATCTGATGTTTCAAAATGTCAAAGATTTTGTAGAAAATTACTGTTTAACTATAAAGGAGATGAAGCTTTTTCTTCTGTTACAGAATTGCATAAAACTAAATACATGGAAGTTTTTACAATGTTGGGTTGGTGGCTACCAACTGGAACCTTAAATATGTAAAAGAATGTCTCATATTTTATTATTTAACACAATCATGCATGGTTGCTAACCAAACATTGCACTTTGTTAATTAGTTATTTCAGGTTTCCAGGTCATTTACAAATTTGCAGTTCTTTCCATGACTGTAGATTTTGTCTTGTGGTCAGCGCTGATGCTGGATCAGAGCAAGAACATCAAAAAATGTATTGGTCTAAATATAATTGTAACATTCTTTTTTATTATGCATCCAAGTTGATTCCTGTTTTATGGGATGTCAAGAAGTTTTGCGGTAAAGTATCCAAATAGGGCAAGAGACATACAGTCCCGGGCATTTTAAAAATTCTTTGTCTAATGTCGTGTTCATTGTGAAAGCTTGTCACATCTGGTTAGATGATGTGATTTTACATGTTCACATAATATCAAGAAACTTGAACAAAAATACAGATGGATTCCCAACTTTTAAGAGTAGGTAAGAGGTTTTGGTGAGAGTTTCTATATATTAGAATCTTACCCATTATAAGAAACTCTTTGAACATCCTGAGTTTGGAAAAACAGAAAATAGTTCTGATTGCTAGTCTGAGTGGGGCTAAAAACAGAAAAAACACATGAACTTCATGTAGAAATCACATGTAAAAACATGAGATCAACAGTTAAGATATAAGATCACATAAATCAGTCTCCCATGTTAACAAAAATAGGAATGACACAAAATTATGAGACTTGACGTGAAAAAATAATTCCATCCATCCATTTTCTGAACCTGTTTTTTACTGTTCAGGGTCGCAGGGGGTTGGTGTCCTGAGGTAACTTGTAGTAAACCTGAGAAACCAGGACATCCTTCCCAAAAGTTGAAGAGAAACAAAACGAGGATCAACATCAGAACTGGCAACCCAACAGAAAAATCGGGGGGGGGGGGGCTGAGAGGTTTTTTTTCCCACATGAACTGCAGGACTCTGATTTGACAACAAGGTCTAATTCTTATATATTGCACCTTTAAATATTTGATAGTTGTTTGAAAATTAGCAAAGAAGCTAGTTGGCTGTAGCATTTCAGTTCAAGGCGTAACACTTCCTGCTGCAAATCAGCATGTAATTTAAATGTCTTTGTTGTTATAAAATGACTTTTCCATAAACTAGAAAGATTTTGCAGAGTAGTTTTTAAGACAACAATCCTCTTTTATCTTGAACTTGCTGTGACTAGCCAGACTTAAACTCAGTTTCTCCAAACTGAGGCCGTTCAAAATGCTATTTACAACAGATAAAGGCATTGACTGTTTATAATCTTTCCACTGAGTTCCAATTGGAAATTTTCCTTTAACAAGTTAAATGACTATACAAAGGATAAAGGAAAGGAAATCCTCAAGCCTCAAGGCCAATTTCCTTCATGGTGTGGCCCATATTTGAGACAAATATAATCAGGCAGAAAATAAAGTCCTTTAATACAAGAGAATAAAAAGTTCATGTTTCATCATCATCATCATCACGAGCCTCTCACCTGCACCAAAGACACAGGAGATACCCCTAACGTGGCCACACACCCAGATAATATAAAGAATAATGTTGAATGATACAGTGAAGTGGTTTACAAAATGAAACCCTGCTTTCTTGAGAACCTGCATGCCATGTATCATTCATCTGAATTATCTGCGGTCCGGTACACACACATCTTGTGTGGCATCTAATGTTCAATAAAAAGCCCTCAGTGCAGCGTGTGAGCCGCACACAGTGTGCCATTTTTCAACAAGTACATGACAACGAGGTTTCAACTCATCACATGCTGGGTTTGTTCCAGAGAATCTGGGGAAAATAGATGGTTGTTGTTTTTTTTTTCTTCAACATGATAAGTAGCTCATGCATATTCTATACAGAGAGGTGAAACACTGGGAGATTTACAGCTTTAATCTCAAATTACTCCAAAAATGTGTTTCCCTATTTTTAAAGCTGGAGTGCGTAACTTCTGTAACTTCTGTCGCCCCCTAGTGGAATTTTTGCGTCATTACAACAATAAAGCTGGCGCTTCCATATGACGTAAGCCCAGCTGCCACCGCTTTATCTCTGCCGTTGTTATTCCAACCGGTATCTGTCTTAATCAAGCTTCAAATTCAGTCTGTTTACTTTACCTGGCTCTATATTTGTTTCAATAAATATCATTTCATTGTTGAAAAAATCAAGAGAAACCAGTAAAATATAAAAATACTGGTAAAAAAACCTTCAGAGTTCAGGTTGGATTGTTTACAGGTTTGATTGTTCACTTTAATCTACATTTAACAGTTTGGTGTTGAAATTTATTAGTCAGCTGTTGGGGCCACAATGATCTATTTGTCTTATTCAGTGAATTTTTTCAGTTTTGACACGATGCAGAATCCTGCAGTCAGCTACACTGATCTGACTGACTGAAAAACCGTTACACTGGCAAACTGACAGACACAAACTGACAGACACAAACTGACACAGATAGAGACAGAATCAGCTGATCAGCTGGAACTTCGGCGCTCTGGGTTTCATCTGGTGCGCATTTTATATTTTGACAGTGTGTGCGGACCTGCGGACCACTTATGTGCACCCCTGAACATCAGCCAGATCTCTTCTCTCCACCGAGGAAAAGCGACGCCGATACAAATTCGCGTTTGCCTTCTCCTTCGGTCACTTTCCTTCTTAGCCAATAGTCCCTCTGCCGAACGTCCAGGNATTTTTTTTTTTTTTTCGTGGTAGGATCCACTTCCCGATAAGTGTCTCTCGGCTATTTATTTGGATTCTCCGCCATGTCGACCTTCACGTTCTGCCGGCTGCTACGAGACACTGCGTTCTATTTCTTATTATTTTTCTTGTTGTGACATAAAAGACGTAATTTCATGTGCGACAGCGCGGGAATGTCGCAAGTCGACACGCAAAGTAAAAATTACAGTGGGGCAAAAAAGTATTTAGTCAGCCACCAATTGTGTAAGTTCTCCCACTTAAAAAGATCAGAGAGGCCTGTAATTTTCATCATAGGTATACCTCAACTATGAGAGACAAAATGAGGAAAAAAAATCCAGAAAATCACATTGTCTGATTTTTAAAGAATTTATTTGCAAATTATGGTGGAAAATAAGTATTTGGTCAATAACAAAAGTTAATCTCAATACTTTGTTATATAGCCTTTGTTGGCAATGACAGAGGTCAAACGTTTTCTGTAAGTCTTCACAAGGTTTTCACACACTGTTGCTGGTATTTTGGCCCATTCCTCCATGCAGATCTCCTCTAGAGCAGTGATGTTTTGGGGCTGACGCTGGGCAACACGGACTTTCAACTCCCTCCAGAGATTTTCTATGGGGTTGAGATCTGGAGACTGGCTAGGCCACTCCAGGACCTTGAAATGCTTCTTACGAAGCCACTCCTTCGTTGCCCGGGCGGTGTGTTTGGGATCATTGTCATGCTGAAAGACCCAGCCACGTCTCATTTTCAATGCCCTTGCTGATGGAAGGAGGTTTTCACTCAAAATCTTACGATACATGGCCCCATTCATTCTTTCCTTTACACGGATCAGTCGTCCTGGTCCCCTTGCAGAAAAACAGCCCCAAAGCATGATGTTTCCACCCCCATGCTTTACAGTAGGTATGGTGTTCTTTGGATCCAACTCAGCATTCTTTCCCCTCCAAACACGACAAGTTGAGTTTCTACCAAAAAGTTCTATTTTGGTTTCATCTGACCATATGATGTTCTCCCAATCCTCTTCTGGATCATCCAAATGCTCTCTAGCAAACCGCAGACGGGCCTGGACGTGTCCTGGCTTCAGCAGGGGGACACGTCTGGCACTGCAGGATTTGAGTCCCTGGCGGCGTAGTGTGTTACTGATGGTAGCCTTTGTTACTTTGGTCCCAGCTCTCTGCAGGTCATTCACTAGGTCCCTCCGTGTGGTTCTGGGATTTTTGCTCACCGTTCTTGTGATCATTTTGACCCCACGGGGTGAGATCTTGCGTGGAGCCCCAGATCGAGGGAGATTATCAGTGGTCTTGTATGTCTTCCATTTTCTAATAATTGCTCCCACAGTTGATTTCTTCACACCAAGCTGCTTACCTATTGCAGATTCAGTCTTCCCAGCCTGGTGAAGGTCTACAATTTTGTTTCTGGTGTCCTTTGACAGCTCTTTGGTCTTGGCCATAGTGGAGTTTGGAGCGTGACTGTTTGAGGTTGTGGACAGGTGTCTTTTATACTGATAACGAGTTCACACAGGTGCCATTAATACAGGTAACGAGTGGAGGACCGAGGAGCCTCTTAAAGAAGTTACAGGTCTGTGAAAGCCAGAAATCTTACTTGTTTGTAGGTGACCAAATACTTATTTTCCACCATAATTTGCAAATAAATTCTTTAAAAATCAGACAATGTGATTTTCTGGATTTTTTTTCCTCATTTTGTCTCTCATAGTTGAGGTATACCTATGATGAAAATTACAGGCCTCTCTGATCTTTTTAAGTGGGAGAACTTACACAATTGGTGGCTGACTAAATACTTTTTTGCCCCACTGTATATATATTGAAAAATACCATGAGATGTTTGAGGAGCCGATCGGCTTAATCTGCATTGTGTCATCTCCTCTGATAGTGGCTTGGCTGAAACGGACATCCACGGACATGTAAAAGTTACGCACTCCAGCTTTAACTTTTAATCTATTACTTCAAAATTGAGCATTGTCTGTGTAAAACTCCCTAGTGTGACAAAAACTTATTTGATGAGTAATTTATCACTAAAGAGGAAACTGTTCACGTCACTTAAATCACAAGTACTTGGCATCGGGGAGCACGACGTTCGACACCTCGAGCTGATCTGAACTTAGGCGGTGGAATTATCACCAGCTTCCAAAAATCGCCGTCAAGTTTTGCTATAAAAACTAAACAAGATCTCTAATTTTTAATCAGAAATCATTCAAATTGTTATCAAAACAAAAAAGCACAACTGAAAGACAAAGTCATGTGACATAAGATGGACCCTTTAAAAATCTTTAAAAAATAAGAAAAACACTAACAAAATGGCATTTAAACTACTTTTTGAGTAAACTTGTGATGAGACTGGTCAAAGGCGAACGGATCAGATCTTTATTACTCTTGTGGCCCATAGAGGGACAACGATTTGGTTCAAATTGAAGTCTTGACAAGCTGATGGAGCGACCACGGCTGCAGAAATGAAGACTTATCATCTTATGGGAGAGGATTTTGAACCTAAAACCCAGAGGCCATACATTATCCTGATAAATCATGTCGACCCAAACCAGAGGTCCCATTGTCAAGCCTGAACCACCTAATGATGGGAAACTGATAAGCGGTCATACCATGTCACCTGTGATGTAAAACAAAAATAGATACTATTAATCATGTGAATTGCCATTAAAGACAAAATGGAAGATGGCAAAGAGTCTATGTGACTATTAGAGCATAATGAAGAATAATCCGTCAGTGAATCATTAGGATTCGAGTGGAAGAACATGAGATTCTGTCTGGATTAAGAACAAATAAAGACAGACTAGTTGTTAGAAATTATTCCTAAAGTTTATGAATGAAACTAATTAAAAGATGAATATAGAAATCTTCCAATATTTAAAGTGGCCACAGAAATCTGAAATTATCATAAAACTATAAAGTCACCCAAACAACGCCTTCCTTTTAATGTAACATTTACACTGCAGGTCTTAAGACTCAGTTCAGATTTTTTTCTGAGATCCGATCTTTTTGAAAGGTTATATAAGGTCATATTGCCAGTGAAATGTGACCTGAATGTGACTTGCTGTCTGAACAGAATGCATCTTGAATGTTTCACGCATGCGCAGTAAAGGTAACAGTGACGCCACACACATATTTAGCTTGGAGATTTTTTATTTTTCTTTGGCATTGGAGCCAGGTTCGTTTAAACCTGAACTCTGCCATTTCCTTGGAAATGTTTTTAAAAAACTGTTCCAATAACACCCCTCGAGTTTGGCCTGAACAGAGATGTCTCCCCAAATATTAATTAACTCAGACACCTCGGTTTCTCGCCATTGACTGTTCTCTGTGTCTGTTGTTTTCTTTTCGCTCCCGCCTCCTCGATGCAGAATAGTCACGTGTGTCGCGTATTGATGACGTACAGGTCGGATGGAAGCGACCTGGCGGTTCAGACTGAAGTTGCATGTCAAAAAATCAGATACGTATCAGATTTAGGACCACATGCTGAAGCGTCCTGGGTCGCATTTGAAAAAAATCGGATATGTGTCGTTCAGACTGTTATAAAAAAAATCAGATACAGGTCACATAGGGGCACAAAAATCAGATTTGGGTCACTTCAGACTGCAGTTTGAATGTAGCCTTAAAAGGATGTTTAAACAAACAAACAAACAAACAAACAAACAAACAAAAAGACTGAACTGAAACCAAGTTTAAATAACCAATATTTAGGAAAATGAAACACAGCTGTATAAAAAATAAAAAAGGGAAGATGCTGCATCTGGTTTGAGACAATCTTCATGAAATAAATATGGTCTTGGAGATCTGAGGAAAGGTTATGAACAATAACGTTTCATCTATTGTAGAAAGCTCCCCATTTACAAAAAAAAAAAATTGATTAGCTCTAACTGAATTGAAGAGCTAACAGGCTAGCAGCTAGCCTTAGCATGGCTAAGACAGTTGATTGCTACACTTTAAAACAATTCTGACTTCAAAACATTCACAGCAGTTGATTAAAATGCTATTTTGCAAACCTTTACATTAACATTACATTTGTATTAAATTGGTTTGACAAGAAGGGCACCAGGTAAAACCTAAATCACTGAAGTTCACAGCTGCAGTTGCTATTAGCACATCCAAGTCAAATTTTGATGTAACCATGTGATTTAAAATGGCCCGGGACGGTTTGTAAAACCTTACATACTTTTTTTCTAGCTCATAAAACTAGTCAGGAAAAAAAAATTGTTTCTCCACACTGAGGTCATTTAAAGAGCTAAACATAAAATACCTGTTTTCCTTTGGTATTATAAACAGCTTTGTCAGGTTAAGATTTAACAATTAAAAAAAAAAAACTGAACAAAATGTTAATGCGTGAAAACTACTTTGTTAGGGTTTCTTCCTTGTCAAGGCAGAGGGGGCAGGTTCAGGAGGGAAACCCTGACATCCCTCACCCCAGCAACAGTCTCCAGCTCTTCCTGGAGCTTCCCACAAACATTCCCAGGCCAGACAGAATGTAGAATCTCTACAGCAAATTTTGGGTCGGCCCAGAGATCACCTCCCAGTGGGACATACCCCAAAAACCTCCCTAGGGAGGTGACTTCCTAACCAAGCTAACTCCTTTCAATTTAGAGGAGCAGTGGCTCGACTTCAAGCTCCCTCTGGATGATGGAGCTCCTCACCTCATCTCCAAGGCTGAGCGTGGCCACCCTACAGAAGAAGCTCATTTCAGCTGCTTGTATCCGGGATCTTATTCTTCAGATCTCATGACTATACAGTAGGTGACAGTTGGAATGTAGACAGACAAGGAAATCAAGAGGTTTACCTTTCAACTCAGCTACTACGACAGATCAAAGCAGCTCCCTCATTACTAATGACGAAGCCCCATTCCATCGGTCTATCTCCTGCTCCATCCTCACTGCCAACCTGAAGGAGCAGTCCACTTGTTTCCTAGTTGAGAACCCCGGCCTCAGATGTTGAGGAACTGACTCTCATCCCGGCTGCTTCACACTCAGCTGCAAACCATCCCAAAGACTAGATGGGTTTAGGATTCACTACTAATTCATCACTTTAAAACCCATGATTGACTTTTACATTAGTAAGAGTAGAAGTACTGTATGTGCTATCAGAGTGAAACACAGCTGCCTGTACATGCAAAATACTGATAATAGTTGGGTTTGCAGCAAATATTTTATATAATTTAAATATCTGTAAATACTTTACATAATTGTATTTAGTGACTTATGTTTGTGAACTTTTGTCTACATGTAATGAGCAGATAATACTAGTAGATAATGTGTGTTTTTGGTCCTTTTTTTATATTCTGTCATTTCTATCCTCCCACCTTGTTAACTTGACTTTTGTTCCCTTGACTGATCCTCCTTTTATTCCTCAGCTGCAGTTCATATGTTGCTCCTCGACCTCATTTAATTCACTCTTTCTTCTGTCTTACCCTTTTCTCCTGTCCCTTTCTCTCTTTGTATTTTCACTATCTCGTTTCCACAGAGGGCACACTCGCACACAGACTTCTGGGTGCTTGCAAAGCTACGTCCAACTGGCCAATGTGTTTGCTTCTTCAAAGTCAATGTACAAAGTCCACCAATTGCTTGACTTGTCAAATAACACATTCCCAGCCAATGAAAGTTTAAGCCTTACCGCAGTCTTAAAGACGTCATTTCTGTGGACTAATTTAATTAAACATACATATTAGAAAATTACAACAATTTAAGCGTTCTGGACTGGCAAAACAGAATTCAAATAAAGAAAATTGTACATTAACCTGTTTAACTTTTTATAGTTTTACTGTACTGAGTTCTGTCAGACTGAGCACAAAGTAAAGCTGTTTTTTACATGTTACAAATAAAAGACAAGGTTCCTTAATTTTGTGCTGATAAATAATGAACATCTTTATACATCCACAGCACAGAAGACCAACTGGGTGACAAAATAAGCATCTATAGGGGTAAGATATCGGTAGCTAGCCTATACAGGTGAAATTTAAAGAGGCCCTTCCATTAAAAACGGTTTTTCTGAGGTTTCTGTTGAATATTTTAGCTCCACAGGTGTTCTTACCTTCATAGTGGGTGTGAAAACAGGTCAACAACTTCTCTTTCAGTTTTTATCTTTCAAACTACGCAGGTGGCGATAACACCCGAGTTCTCCCAGATCCGAACGGCCTGTATCTGTTTTGTCACAACTCTTTTGTTCATTAGTATTCATCAGCTCCTGCAGTTGAAACCACGGCTAGCATGCTGCTGGCTAAAAGCTGTTAGCATAAGACTTAGCAAACAGGAAGACAGGACGTCTGACGTTGCCATGCACAGCGGGGCAGGAAACAGTATACCTTGCTCTGATAGGCTAGTTTGTTAGCCAATCTGAGTCCAGCAAATTCGAATAATGAATATGAACAAGCTGCTGACGAAGCCTGACGAAGCAGCCGGAACCACCCAAATTTTAATGCAGATAGATTGAAACGTCTGTTAATCAGTGTTTCCTGACATTTTTTTAGACATAAAATGTTTCATATTACTGGTTAATACTTAAGAAATAACCACAAAGTCCTGAAATTTGTATGAAATGGCCTCTTTAAGGTTTTGGGTGATAGCATATAAAGAACTAAATCATTTGGGAATTCACATCTATCCCATCTGCTATAAACCGCATGAAATGACAGTATTGGAGATGTTTGACCCAAACTACCATTGACTGAAGTAGATAAACTTTTGAAACATAGCAGGACTAACCTGAGGATGTTATTGAACAGCACTGTGTAATTTGTTTGCCATGAAGCTCATAAAGAGGATTATTCTAGGACAGATCCAAAATGAAACCTGCTTTTCCAGAACTCCCATCAGTTATGGCTCTTTGTAGTTTATTTAGCTATTATTGGGCTTTTTATTTGTTCACTTTTAATAACTTGATTTACCATTTTGTGCCACGATGCTTCCCCTTAAATCTAGCTTTTTAAATGTCAAGGACTTGGATCTACAACAACTTCTGATACTCCAGGCAAAAACACAACTTCCAGGCCAACGTCCTCTCCGTCTCATTGAGCAGGTATTGGCAGCTCTTCAGAAAAGTAAGACCCTTCGGGCGCAAACTCTCCAACAGGGTCCATTCCTCTTCATTAACTCATCATCAATATGGATCCGTCTTTTGTTGATGTTGTCACACCTGCACCTTCCTTGGCCTGTTGCGCTGACCTGGACAGCCTTGCCTGAATAAAAATGAAGCCAGTTTCTTCCATCATGGCAGTCATTGTGCCATTTGTTGAGTAAAACACACGGGTCCATTATTGAAGTGTCATGATACTGTGTTTGGAATGAGA
The DNA here is from genome assembly GCA_006937955.1 of Pachypanchax playfairii. Lineage (NCBI taxonomy): Eukaryota > Metazoa > Chordata > Actinopteri > Cyprinodontiformes > Aplocheilidae > Pachypanchax > Pachypanchax playfairii. The sequence goes on from SSNP01000043.1 coordinate 3,736,957, forward strand.
CAAATCACTACAGGCTGTCAGCCCTGCAGTTTTGCGGCGTTACTCTCAGCAGAAGGGAGCGCTGTTAATGCTGACAAACACTGCAGAATGAGGGTCATTTACTGCACATCCATTAAGCAGGTGCCAATACTCCACCTGCAGTAGAGACATCTCTCACTTTCCACAGGTTTGCATTTTCATCTTCCTGTCCTAAATGATCATTTACAGTTATCAGAGATGTTGATTTCATATCAACTAGAAAAAAAAACCTTTAAAAAAAGGTCAAATATATAGTTTTGACTTGTTCTATTGAACAAATTTAAAAGAACAACAGTCCCTAAACCACTCAAAGCCCTTGCAACGCTTTCCTCCCACATGAGACACAAATTAATTTAACATGTCACATGTCACCAGGTTTTCAGGAGCCTTTTTGCATCCTTTCAATTTAAAGAGGAGGAGAGATTTTGGTCTGAACGCTACCTTTCAAAGCCTCTGCTCAGGGCTGCAGTCAAAGCTCATTAAAAAGTCTAATCAAAACAGAGCAGTAGCATAGCACGTAAAGTTAATTTGTCTTTTTTTTCCCCCCTTGATGAGCAGGAAACCATCATATTAAGAACCCTTTTCCCTCAATGAAATATTAGAGATCTGATCGTGGACGACGTCCTCATTTAAATTTTGAAGAAAATGTAATTCATGACAAAAAAAATCTAATCTTCTTCTAATTGTTGATGTTGCCTTAGGCCAACTTCATTTTTTGGTTTTATAATTAACATAAATGAGTGAAAATTATTCTTACTTTTGTCTCCACCCCCCAGCAACTCAGGTGTGGAGACTCTTATTTCCATGGATAAATTATTCTAACAGAAAAGTGATTTTTTTTTTTTTGTAGTATCTCAGAAAATTTTCTCTGACACTTTGTTGGATCCGGTATGATGGATTGATGGAGGCATTTTGATTCTTACATGAAAAATGAATCACTGGTAGTGACATTTACTGACCTGTTCCCATGTGAAGAGCATGAAAGGTCCTTATTGAATACTTTAGTCTCATAAATATGAGAAGCGCACCTATGAACATTGACACGGTGCACTGAAATAAAACTAATACTACTAATCTTCACATTTCATGCATCATTAAAGTATCAGTTCACAGGACTGAAGAGTAGGTCATCTCAAAGAACCGTTCTGTGTGTAATAAATCAATCCATGAGAACTTTTAATTACAGGAACTTAAGAATGTCATTCAGACTGTTGCTTGTTTTTGTGCAACTAAATATTCTCATTAAATTTAAAGAAAAAGAATCAATCCATTAATTTACTTTCTATACCAGTTTGATTTAGTCAGGGTCACAAAGAGCTGGTACCCATCTTCAGGGACCATTATACGAGGAGTGGGGTACAACCTGAACAGGTCTGGGACCACAGGGACAAACACATCTGCACACATTAATATGAATCAGAAAGATTATATAATCTTCAAAAATGTAGTTTAACAACAACTTATAGGTTCTGTATCCTGCTATTTTACAGCTTTCAACATCTGGGTTAGGCACATATATGATAAAATCTTATCATTGGTGAAGTAAAACAACCGGTTTACCTAAAATCCCATCTCTCCCCCAGGCCACCTCCTCGCGAGTGCTGCCCCTCGAGCTGCCTGAATAAAATGGTGAATAAATTCCTGTAACTCTCAGACAAATGCACATTTTCACTGAGACGTTTTTAGAAAGTAAAATACTACAAAACGATGGTGCTGTTAGTGTCTTGCTTTGGACTTTCACAGCTTGGGGTGTGTGTGTTTAATATGCAGAAGCACCACGGACACACTGGGCACTTCCTGGTGTAACATTGTTACATCACTATGTTGCAGTCAGTCGTTTTCCAGGAGAGAGTGGAGCAGCTGATCAAAGTGCAGGATTCAGGAGGATTAGCCTACTGAGAAATGTGTAAATTAGGCCAAAAAACACATTTTTTCTTTTAAATAAGGAAATTGCATCACAACATGGTTAAAAGCTCCAAAAAGTTGATTTTGTATGACGCAGGATCTTTAACTTAATCAATCCAATATTCATTTAAGCCACAAAATCCCAATAGTATGACAATTTTTCTGTTAAATGACAAAATAATTAGCCAAAGTTGTCATTTTGGCCCTAAAACAGAAACCTGATGCAGTTTCAAACAGGACACCGAGTTTTCTAGCTTCAAATCTATGTATCATAGTTTTGTGGTTTACTGGTTTCAGCAAAAAAGAGACAAGACTAAGGGATCTTTAGAATAATTCAGGTTGTCTAAGACGTCACATGAACTGAAGAAACAGACCATTGAATTATCTTCCATTCAAAAATCCCAAGCAGCTGGTGAAGGATAGTCCAGGTTTGATGGTGTCCTTCACACAGCAGAGTGATCCTACTAAAACATCAGGACGCAGTCAGAATCTGGATGGTCTTTGCAGGGTCTTTGCAGGGTCTTCTGGCACATTAACAATGCAGTGGGTTCTCCATTACACATGACAGAGTGTGGTAAGACCTCAATAGTTTTAAATGCACAAAACTTCACACCAGGTCTTGGTGGTTCACCATCATAGTGGGAACATACGAGGATCCTGGGGGGTGTGGTGGAAATGTATGGAATTGCCTTCTTTGGATTATTATTTTTAGAGTGAACGGCTCCTTAAGACTTTGTTTACAGGGGATCCCACTGGATTAAACCTCCTTCTTCTCCAGCTTTTTTATAGGAAAAGATAAGATGCCTTTAATTGATTACGGAGATTCTGTGTTTGATTTTAAATATTTTAATCTGCTGTCGCACAAAAATAAAATTATCAAAGACAAATTCTGACTGAAATTGATGATAATTTATGATAAGATCTTTGCCGGTATTAAAATTAACTAAGTAGCTTACCTGAGTTAGAGAGTTTATATGAGGTTTTTATTGGTTGCTAGCTCATATATGATCTTAAAATAACCTTACGGTTTCCTACGATTCCTAACCGTTAAATTGTAAATGTTGTGTACTTGTATAGTGCATTTCTTACGTAGGATGACTCCCAAAGTGCTTCACACTAGAGTATGACATTCACCCATTCACACTCACACGTTTGGTAGTAATTACATACACACATGTTGTAGCTACAGCTGTCCTTGGACACACCCTGACATAAGCAAGGCTGCCAGATGCCACCGGACCCTCCAACCACCACCAAACAGGCACGATGGGATTAAAGTCTTGCACAAGGACACACTGAGAAAAGCTATCTTTTCCGGGTAGAAAGGGGATTCGAACCGGTGACCCTTCGGCTACCAGATGACCTGCCTGAGCTACTGCCGCCCCAAATAATCCTAGTCAGTAACAAGCGCAATTAGACCAGAAGAGAGCTACCGTTGTGAGATTAGAGTCTCCTCTCAGGGCTGCTGGGGAGGACTTTCAACATATCCAGCTTAGCACGGGCTTCAGTTGTTACTAACAGAGTAATGTGGTGTTGTCTGATTAACAGTATCCATGACTAGGGACCTAAATCCATCAACATGGCTTGACTCATTGCTAACCTCTTATCTCATCATACTTGCTTATTATGCTCCTCAAGCATGTAGCTTCCTGCTATGTTTCATCAAAAACAAAACATCTGTGACTAATAGACTATGCAACACAGGAGGGACTACTTTTTCTGAACGTTGCAGAGAATCCCAGAGAAAAAAAAGTTCAATCATTACAAGAATCCAGACTGTCAGAGCTGCATTCAATAGTTCAATTGTTACACGCTTGTTTAAAAAATTAAAAGATTTATTTCTGTGCTACTTGTTAATTCAGTTTTCCAGTGTAGTGGAGTGTCATTTAGCACATCACACCAGCCAAATCACAGTTTCATATACCACCAACAGTGATTCAGCGTCAATTACTGTTACTATATAGCAAATTTAAACAAAGCTTCTTTGTTAAACTAAGGTTTGGCATTTGAAAGACTAGTTTAAAAAGATAAAATCACCATGCAGGTGCATTAACAGCCAAGAAAGAGAGAAAAGAAATACAAACTTAGTGCTACCATAAAAAAAACTCATAAAACTAAATGAACCCAAAGTCCAGAGAAACAAACTTTAGAAGTAATCAAGTTTTAAAGCAATAGTTCACTCATATGTAGTCAGTCATTGTTGATTGTATTGAAGTTTGAGCTTTATATAGTTAAGTGGAGGAGGAATATCAGGTGGGCTCTTTGCAAAAGCTACAATTAAAAGCACCAAGGAAAATTAGCATAGTATAAGCATATCATTAACTCTCGAGGAAGTAAAAACAATGTACTCTCCAGGGTGGGATCCAAAGATAGGTCTCAGATCCACTCTGTGTAGGCGGTTGCCACAGCAGACTCGTCAAGCTAACGATCCACAGTGTTTACCACCTTCTATACATGAGTATACAGATTTTTTAATATTTGGAAAGTCAATAAAAGCCCTCATAAATCAAAAGTTGATTAATTCACTTTAAGTTGAAGGGGGACAAAGTGAGGACAGACCAGACAGATTGTATGGTTACTATATGTTAATATTAATATTTGTTTACGTATTACACACGTGTTTTCTGTATATAAGCAAGAAGATCAAGGATGCCCAACATTTATTATTGTTTATTTATTAAAGGTTCATGAACTTAAAAGCTAATGAACCAAGTCTCTCATTTGTGCAAATACAATTCAACCTCACATTTTTTTCTAGAATTTGTTTAAAAGTTTACACAAAATTCTGAAATGAAGTCGGTAAAAAACAGCTGAATACTTCCTTCATCTTTAATTGTCTACTCTGTGAAGACATTCTTAAAAACATCAAGTTTCCATTTTCAACCCGGTCATTAAATGACTGGCAACTAAACAAAGACATGGAGTCTTGGCATGATGATCAGAGTGCGTCTGTGACTACCCTTCATCCAGCAGGAATGTTAATTTTATGAAGCAGAATGCAACTTAAAGGAACGTAGTTCAGAAAAACAAACAGGAATGAATATTAAGGCAATGCAGAGTCATAAGTACTTATGACTCATACATGTATTTTGCATTTAGTCTATTATGATGTATCTTCTGTCCCTTAAGACAAGTGATTTAATGTATTTAATATTTCAGAACAATCTGCAGTTAGAACACAAAATTCAGCTGGCACCTAGATTGTCCATCATCACTCATCAGCTGTTTATGTTTTAGGAAATATATGTGAAACATTTTTGATTAAGATGATGATAGTAAAAACATTTAAGCTAACACCTTTCCAAACTTGCAAAACATGGTGGGTCTTGTTGACATACGTATATCTGAATTATACACATGCAAGATGTTTTGATAAAGATTAATTGGTAAAAAAAATTATATGTATAAAATGATAAATTCAGATATACGGGAAGTTTTTTGCTCTAAAAGCACTGTGGATATGCGTGGACTTAAAGAAAATGACAAGTTGTTTTTTTATAATTATTATTATTTTTATTATTATTATTATTATAAGGCTGCTTACATGTTGTTGCAGGCCACTGATGAATAAACTGATCAGCTGGACTTTACAGAAGCACCTGATCAGAGAAAACATAATTACTGCTAGTGTACACACATTTAGACTTCCTATAGTTCAGATATGAGATTAAATATAATACTGAATGAATAATACTTATACTATAAGTATTATTATATAGTATATATTATATACTGTATATATATAGTATATATTATATAGTATAATACTTATGAATAAAATGACATGAATTTAACTTATTTAAGTTTTACTAATGCCCGTGATTCTAAAATGGCTCTAATGATTTCCATTAACATTTTCAAAAATACCAGTAAATCTGAGTCATAAATAAGTACCTGAATATGATCAATTCTCATGTATTCAACAGAACTGACCAGTCAAAGTCTTCAGTCCCTCCAAATAAAAATAACTCTGATAAAAGCTAAATGGCTAAAACATTAAATAGTCCAGTGGCTTTGTGAAGAAACAAAGTTTTATCCTTTCTTCATCTGGGTTTTTATAAAACTAAGACCCGAAGTTAAACATCAAAACTGTAGTAATAATTGTAAACTAGTAAATAACTGGTTGAAATCTGGTGCATATTTTTTCTCACCGTGAGATCCTCTGAAAGTTGTGTTGTGTGTGTCTTTGCACTTTTTAACAAAGTTTGAAATGTTTTTCTTTGTTTAAATTTCAAAGAGTGGATCATATGTTTAGTGGAGGGTTTTCTGTGAGTGTATGAACTGACCTTACCCGTCTTAACGACAGCTGAACCGTGTGGGAGGAAGAACAGATGACTCATGGGTGCATAGTTTCGGTTTTGAGGTTTTTGCTTTTCATCATTATTGGTTATTCACTGACCAAAATAAGAAAAAAAAATACTTTCCTTGATAGAAAATATAGAAACTGGAGGTGGAATGTTACAAAGGCTGTTTACGAGACAGATTAAACTCAAGCTGGGTTTTCCTGACGTGGACGTCCACTTCCCACGCTAATGTATGAAAGAAGATGCTTTCAAACAGTTTCTCCCCAAGATTTGATACAAATATTCCCAAAATGGGCAAATTGGATTGAGAGTATTTTATAAAGATTTGGTTTGATAATTTTGTGGCAGCTGTGATGCCTTTGTGCTTGTTTTAGCATCCACAAACCGCTTGGCGTTAGCCAGACCACATTGTGTGACACCTTTTGAGATCCAAGTTAACAAAAAGAGTGACTCAGAGTTTCTGCTCCAGTGAATTTGTTTTTAAAGAGGCAACAATGAATTTCAGCTTGAATTAAGCTGGTTAAAACTGGTTTTTCTGAGGTTTCTGTTGAATATTTTAGCTCCACAGGTGTTCTTACCTTCATAGTGGGTGTGAAAACAGGTCAACAACTTCTCTTTCAGTTTTTAATCTCTCAAACTACGCAGGTGGTGATAACACCCGAGTTCAAATGACCTGTATCTGTTTTATTACAACTCCTTTGTTCGTTAGTTGAAACCACGCCTAGCATGCTGCTAGCTAAAAGCTGTAGCATAAGACGTAACAAACCGGAAGAGACTATGTCTGCTGTTACCATGCACAGCGGGGCAGGAAACAGTATTCCATGCTCTCATAGGCTAGTTTGTTAGCCAATCTGAGTCCAGCAAATTCGAATAATGAATATTATTTGGTATTGATATGGATGTAGTTTTTCATTAGGATAAAATAAACACTTGACACTCTAAACAATGCACAAGTCTACTTAGTTTTTCCAACTGGATCCAGTTGATTACTTCAACAGGATTTAGATATTCACAAAAATTCACCTTTTTTATTCAATTCAGTTTAATTTCAGCCCACATGTCTAGTTTTAAGGTTGTTTCAACATTTTTTCCGACCACAAAACCTTCATGTGAGTTACTTGTATTAAATTTATTCCAAAAAGTCTTATTTAGCATTTAGCCTATTTTTTTTTACATCTTTTCCCATCTTTAACATCTACGTACAGTCAATCACAAGTAATGTCACAAAAATTTATCAGTGGAAAATTGTTTACCATTCATGAAAACTAAAAAGAGCATGACTAAAAGTCATTTACTGATGACAGCAGATGGGTAATCATTACCAAAATGGCAGCGTTAAGGCCTGTGAACGTTCTGGGAAAAACTTTTTAGCAAATTTTGTTCACGACCCTGCCTTTCAATATAACAGACTCTCAACTGTCATCCAAAAAATCAATGAAACACAATTTTAATATCAAAACCTGTTTTTATTTCTCTAACCCATGTGTTAATCCAAACTGAGGTTTTGGTTATTTACATGTTATAAAAGAGGGGGTTTATTCAGAAGCTGCAGATGGCTGTTGGAATATAAAATAAATTGTGTCTTATATGCAATATGGTCACGCAGCTTTGGAACTTGGTCTCATTGTTGGAAAAGTCCAAATTTAGCTGTCCAGTTGGCTGCCAGAAGCAGGCCTGCAGCTAAATTCTTCCACTAAGAAGCCAAAAAGGCAAAAGAATGTCATACAAAGATAATATTAGAAGCATGTTCATTTCTAAACTCAATTTAATTAAAAATTCTAAATATTTCTGGGCGCTAGCTCACATCAATTACTCCACATCACCTAAACTTTACAGTCAATTTAATTTATGGGAGCCAAATACTTTAACACTTATATTAACAGGTGTTTTTTTTAACTAGCCAAAGAAGGCAAATACAAAATATAATATGATACAGTAGATATAGATACCAAACTAGAAACTTTATAAAACTGAAATTCTGAGTAAAAACATACTTGTTCATACAGAATTCATAAAATGAATCTTTTTCTTGCCTGTGTTGAAAACTGGAACTATTCAGATGTGAAGACTAAGAAAACAAAATGCGTGTTAATTGAGAAATAAAAGTTCTTAAAATATAAAAACAGACAGACTGCAGAGATAAAGAGGGCGAGATCTCTTCCCAAGCCTCATTAATCTCCTCACAGAATGCCAAGTGCTGACAGAGCAGCATCCCATACCCTCCTTTTGCCCTTCAACCTCCTCCCCTGCCAGGTGGGGGAGTCACATGCCATCAAACTCACCCACCATCATCCCATTTGGTCCGTGACCCCCATAAAGCAGAGCAGGATGGTGATTTTCTATGGTTTTTTTTTACAGCAGCCAGTGTCTACTTTATTGGATTGATACACTGTTTAGTTTAATTCATGCTACATTCAGGCCTTAAAGGGAGGATCTGACCTCTGTTAAGTTAAATAATGGTTCTGGTTTTGATAGGTCAGTCAGGAGGGGGCAAACGGGAGATAAATGTAGAGTGACACTGCGCTCACTCCAGCATTCCCATATGTGTGACCTGAGATCCGTCTATTAGAAGCAGGCTTTGCTAAAACATGGGAAGAGTTATTGGACGGGGCAGCAGTGACTCGGGGGCTGAGGCAGCATCTGAGAGGAGAAATGGATAAAACGGAGCGACAGCATCATACAGAACAAACTGAAAAAGATTCAGAAAGTGTGTGAAATATAAGGCCTCCAACCAATCCAATAAAACCAACTTCAATCCCAGTGTTTGCTCTACAGCTCAGAGTATTTAGTTTGTGATTAATACGGCATAGCTCAACAACTTGTAATTGAATATTTGTCGAAGAATATAACTCAGGAAGTTTTGTCATATACCAGGTTTAATGAAAAAGAAGAAACATAAACAGGCTCATCATAACGTTGCAGGTCGGGTTTTTGTGCAAATGGATAAATATAAATCATCTCCGTTAAGCGATTTTAACACTGAGCTGCAACTGTTTGCGCTAGTTTTAACACATTTATGAGGGTTTTTCGCACGAGTCACGGGACCTTAAATGTTTTGAACATGTTAAAGAGTTTTACATGATAAACATCTTTACTGAAGAGCCAAACTTGTCACACAAACCCTTCACTTTCCGTCAATCAAAATGTGAGAAATCTGAGAAACTTTGTTGGGGTTGGCCACCAAATTTCAAACATGTTAGAGATAAAAGACTAAATAACAACAAGAAAATTTGTACGATGTTTCAATTTGTTGGATACAACGTGAACCATTAAAGTAATTCACAGCACCAATTACACTTAGGGCTGGGCAAAATATTCATATCAAGTTTTTTTCTAATTTATATTAACATATTAATTTATATTTTTATGGTATTTGACGGTATTTTATTATATGACCAATGTTATCCACATTATCTTCTAATAATTAAAGAATTACTGCATTAGATTGGTTTTAAATAGTCAGTTTTACTGTCATATGCACAGTACTATGTTTTTGTTGCACAGCCTGTTCAAGTTAAGTTGCTAGTATTACCGCCGCCCGCTACCGCAAATAATATTTGTTTGGTGAAGAAATTCCAGATTACAGATGTGGCTCATTATTTGGAATAAGTTGTTCTGGGTCAGTAATCTGCAGCAGCCATTTTTTATTCAAAACTTTATTTTTCACATGCGGTCTTAGCGTGTAGCAATGAAATCGGTCCCCACAGAAACACGTTCCCACTGCAAACGTTCCAGGTGTTGTCTTAGCTATTCACCAGTATAGCGGTAAGTGAAAAATTCACATCATAACCAAAATAAACACCCTCATTACACTTCAAACTCTGCTACCAAGCAATACACACCACTGATCCCACATAAACACAACGACTGGGTCTAAAGTGAAAAACTGAATTGGTGCATCTTCTTGGAGTGAAGAAGTCCCAATGGAACATGAGTCTGAAGATAAACGAACCACTTTACAATACAAGACAGGCACTTTCAGAATCTAATCTGGATTAGCGGGTCAAAAAATGTATATTGGAATTGATTAATTTATTTAATCAAAGTATTTATTTACCTAGAAAACGTACAAAAGTTAAAGTTTCCTGCCTTTCAGCCATGCAGGGTTTCAAACTGTATCATTCATCAACTAAAAACTGATATTGTCCATGTAAATTCAGTTTTAAAATCAATTAAGAGGATAATATTCTGAAAGCAGTACACATTATTGTAATACACTTATTGAATATCAGCCTATTATCTTTTTTTTTTTTTAAAAAAGCACCCAAACTTTTCCTTGAATAGTTGCTTCAAAGTGGCATTCATGAATTATAGCTGCTTAAATGCTTTTAGCACCTATTAATTGCATTAGGAAACCAAATTGGGCAGTCGAGCTTTGATTTATTACTCAGCTAACTAATTTTGTCATTCTGAGAATATGCAGATGGGGTTTAGGTGTTGGGATGTTCGTCATCAGTAAGATGGAGAGAGACAGCATGGCCAAACTGTGCATGACCCTCCTGACACGGTTTCATGCTAAACCTGGATCAAAGCAACAGAGTTATTAGATACATCTTAAAGTCAAATTCAAACTATAAAAGAAATGAGTAAGAACAATTAACATACTATACAGTAGTTGGTCATTTTTTAAATTTGGATTTGGCTATTTCTAGATTTCGAAGGTCGAACATGAAAGAAGTCAGTAAAACACTTTTGATTTGATTAAACAGTTTAGATTCAAAAGGTGTTTTTTATTCTCTAACATTTTAAGCTAGCATGAATTATCTTTAAACACACACTCCACTCCAGCCCATCAAACAGACTGCTTCACTCAGGAAGGATGTATCTATTAATTCTCTACTGCTTTGGACCCAATCCTTGCAGTCTCGTGTAATCCCCATCATCCCAGTCTCTCCGAGGAAAACCGCTGTGAGGAAAGCGCCGACGGAACTGAGCGCAGGGAGGAAGTAGGTGTTTGCCAAAGAACAGAGCTTGTCATGAGTGGATTTATGGCTTGGGAGACCGCGGCGGGGGGGGTGAATTGATGAGTGACACATAATCAGCCTCCTTATCACAACCTCACAAAACTGAATTGCATCCATGGGCTTGTGATCCATCCAGATTTGGCTAATATCTCCCACTCCTTCCATAAGCCAACCAGCTCTGGCTTGAGCTTCAGCTTTCTCTCTTCAGACTACTATCCTTCCACACCTCCATCCATAACCTATCCCATCCCGTCTTTATCTTGACACCATGTCAGGTGAAGAGGCATCTAAGGGTTTGTTGACGAGGACTTCCCATACATGTCGTCTTGTTGCATCATACGAGACTTTTCAGTAATATTTTACCTCTTCTTCATTCTCACAGCAACATTTCTTTAAATGGCATGCTCAAGAACACACATCAGCAGCAACTGTTTAATGTATTCCTGCAGAAACAGAATCAGACCTTTAATGTGTCACTGCTGCCGAAAACAACAACATTCATTTCTGTCAACTGATCTTGTTTGCATTTTGTAACTGAAGTTGTTTTTTGTCTCGGATGTTTAGTTTTTTTTTTCCACTGTGACTGGAGTTACAAAAAGCAAGAGCTCAAGGAAGAAGTGAATCACAGCTTTAAGTGAATCACGGTGGTTTCAGGGTGGTGGGGTTCAAAGTGGTTTGGAGAGAAACCGAGTTAATCTGACATTTTGTTCTGGTTACCTTGAAAGATCTCAAACAAAGAAAAAAAACAGGTTGCCTGGGGTAAAAAAAAATAAAGTTAAAAGAAACATATTGTTTGAAAAGATTAACTTGTTGTACAGACATCTTTACCCATTCTCTGGGTGTCATGTATCAATGTTTACATGGTGAAATACTTCATAAATACATGCATTTTTATCAGCTTTTAGAAGGTTTGTCATACAACTGAAAACCCCCCAAAACATGTAACCTTTAAAGATACTGCGGAGGAATTTTCTGAATTTTAGGAAAGAATCGCCACTATTTGGAAAAAACGTGCATGTGCAACCCTCAGTCATCCACATGCACGCTCTGTTTACAGGTTGCTGTCGGCATCACAGAACAGCTCACCTTTCTCTTATTCTCATACACTTTGATGACAATTTTTGTCTTGTGACTCTCAGACATTTTCAAACGACCAGGTGAGAACAGCCCTGTCACATGTAGGTTCAGCTGACTCAAGCTGATTAGTCTCCTGCTTATGACATGGACTCTGATCAATGGGTAGAGGTCCTACCTGTTCTACACTCAGTCATCGTTCCCACATCCCTGACAAAGAGCTCCAGAACGCCTCGTGATTTCTGTCCACGCCAGATTCTGACCATCGCATATTGTCTTTTCAAAAATAATAAACATATTTTAACTACTTGTCTCTTTTCTAGATGAGTGTTGCTGGACATTTAGCAGCATCGTGGCCTGAGAAATAAAGCTGCTGTAATACAACTATATTGTCTCCATGGTGACAGGAAGTTTAAAGCTGATATACCTCATTTCAGTTTGCCTATCTTAGACTGTCAACAAAGTTACAGAACTCTCAGCCCCTCCCGTCGGGTAGAATTCCTAAGCCACGCCCCCCCCAGGTTTGGAAACACATATATCCCCAGAAGACGACAGAGTGCAAGACACTGGTCCGCAGTTCATTCAAGTAATAAATGTGGAAGTCCGTATGGCTGGAGCGACTGTCCAATCATTCCTTTTGGGCCGAACCATTTAATTGGTTGATGTTTTTAGACAAATACTGGAGAACCACTTAATTATTTTGTTCGTCTTTTTTTGAATCTTCACAACATTTTTTCTCCATGTTGTGTTAAAATGTTTTTAATGGGCATGAAAAAAATGTTAAGTATAAGTATTAAGTATAGCAGCTTTAATGACACAGTAGCATCGTCATAACCACCAAGGACTGCAAGTGGTTAACATACAGAATTGTTTTACTGACGATGTCAGTCCCATTTAAATTTTGGTACAAAGTGAAAAAATCCCAATATGACAAAGCTCTGTGGCATTTTCCATGCTTTCTTGTTGGCAAGCAAAATGCAGACACAGTAATGAGTTTAACTGCTTTGCTTCAGAGCTAACATGAGGTTGGTGTTGCCAGGCTGCAGAATTAAAAACATTTACAACAGAGCCTCAGTAAACCTCAGCTCCTAAAAGACAACATACTGAGATCAGGCTTGAATGGCAGACAAGTTTTTATTAAAGCAGCACAATTTCTCATATTGATTGAAGGATCTTGTTCCGTAAAATAAATGTAAAATAAAAGTGACATTCACTTGCTATATCCACATACTTTCCATTGTTCGACTAATGCAGCTCTTGTCACAGTTTTAAAGCCAAAATAGAGCTAACGATGCAAATTTCTATCCACATTTCAGAAAATGAGTACAAGGAAACAATACTGTTTGCAGTATCCATGCGGAATGACAAAACACCACAAGTAAATGTTAGCATAATACAATAAGCTCATTACTCAGGAAATATTACATTTACATATAAATTGAGTTAAGTCAGAACTTACTTTGCTATTTGAGATTATTCCGTTTTATCTATCAAAGGGTTTTGTATTTTTTTTTAAAAGGAACCACGTTGACATTGTATTTTTTTTAGAAAAAACAAGGTGATTTCCTCGTAAGAGCCCCATCATCTATATGAACCAGCTGCGTTTGGCGAATGACCTTAAAACAAAGCGTTAATAGTGGATAATGCTTTTCGGATTATTTAAGATAAACATGGACCTGTTATAGGTTCAGTTTACATCACAGAATAAACAAACCATCAATGACAAATGTCTTTGTAGTGCTAGCCAAAACACACGTGTGCATGCTCGATGATTTAGACCATGTTAGAACATCACATTAACATTATTCACCAAACTATGAACAGTTCAAGTTCAAGTCTAGTGAGTTGTGAAATCTAGCAACAGAAAAAGGAGACAAAACCCAGATTGTTTCTTCTTGAGGGACAAAAGTCACAATATTGTGCTGCAAATTAGCAGCAAGGGAGGCTCAAGGATGTGCATCACCTTCAAATATAAACGGCTGGTTCTAGTGTAAAGAAAGGGAGTCTTATCTTCATGTGGTTCTGCACTAATAAAAGCATAATTACAATAACAGTTTCAGGTCTGTGTCAGTCTGTCATGCTTGCTCATGTAGCTCTAGAGCACCTGGAATAATGGGGGTCTGTTTAAGTTGGTTTCACTCTGTGGGTCACTTTAATACCTTATCTGAAGAACCGTTTCGCTTGAAATGTTCCATTGTTGCAATTTGGAAACCATGAGTTTATTCCTGCAGTGTGTGAGCTGGTATGTGTGTGTGTTTATACATGTTAATTGCCCTTTTTGTATAATGGATTTTGTGCAGTCTTTCTCGCTGATTAAATAGCTGCTTTTGAAGGGTGAACATTTGAAAATAGTAACTTGATAACATCTAGTGGTACGTCCTTATGATTTGTATGATCCCGCTTCCCGCCGGAAAAAAGATCACCTGGCTGTTGTGTCCTTGGGCAAGACACTTCACCCACTTTGCCTGTTTGGTGGTGGTCGGAGGCTCCGGCAGCGCTGGTGTCTGGCAGCCTCGCCTCTGTCAGTGTGTGTCCCAGGACAGCTGTGGCTACAACATATATGTAGTTTATCACCACCAAACTTGTGTGTGTGAATGACAAACTGTAGTATGAAGCGCTTTGTGTTGTTTAACTCAGAAGGCGCTATACAAGTGCAGGCCATTTACCATGATCTTTAGACATTAAAGGTCCTGGTATCACGCTAAATCAACTTTTTGGAGCTTTTAACCATGTTCTGATTCTATTTCCTTATTCCCCCCCAGAGTGGTTTTTGGCTAAATTCACACATTTCTCAGTAATTGTCCTGCATCCTGGGCTCCGAGCAGCTGCTCCACTGTCTCCTGGTAAACAACTCATAACATAGTGATGTAACACTGTCAAACCAGGAAGTGCCCAACGTGTCCACACTCTCCCTGCAGATTAAACACACACGCCCCCTTTTTCACAGGTGTGAGCTGCGTGAGTCCAAAGCAAGAAGCACCACCATTTAGTAGAATTTTACTTCTTAAAAATGTCTCAGTGAAAATGTTTATTTGGCTGCGAGAGTTATTCCTAAAGAACAGCCCAATCACCAGATATGGCTGGAGTTTCTCTCCAGAATTTCGCGTCTAACCAGCTACAGCATGTTTGTGTGTGACTGTCATTTCACTGATGGCTGCTTCCTGAACCTTGACCAGTACCAAAGCAGACTGTCAGAGAGATTAACTCTCACAGCCGGAACAACTCCAACAATAAAGACGTCTTATGGAGCGACCAGAACAGTAAGTAAATCAAAACGCTAGCTACATGCTAATGATAACGTGTGTTAACCATTTATGAAGTTTTCACTACAAATTATCTGTCAGACTCCGGGTCAAGACGGTAAGGCTCCACACTATGCTCCTCCATCGTTACTGAATTGTTTAGAAGGTTTTGGGGGCGTTTCAGTTGCCCATGATGCTTTGCTGCAGCCAGGCTGGGGCTCGAGGCTACATCACGAAATGGGCGGGACTCACGGGGGGAGGGGGGCAGGATTTTAGGTAAACTGAGGTTTTACTTCCTAGTCAAAGAATAACTCCAGGATATAAATTATATTTCAGAACAAATGAAGACTATACAACACCAACGGAATCATTTTATCATATATATGTACCTATAAGATGTGTTGGCTTGATCACATGGTCATCGTCCTTTTCCTTACCACAAACTAAATTAGAAAAAAAATGGCGTGTAGGTTATCCTCAACAAAAGCATTTCTTGTGAGCTGCTTATGTTAACAGAAATTCTTAAAAAAAATCTGGGAATGTGCTGCAGTGATTAAATGAGCTGGTATTAGGATTGCACATGTATCACTCATCAGTGGTTAGATGCAACATTGTTAGCATGTTACACACAAGCCTTCCTATAAACACGTTACAGTAAAGGTTTGTGTGATAACATGTTAAATTCGTTTGGTTTTTCTGTATTTCAATTAATTCTAACAACAGGAATCTTTATCACTATAGATCTCTGTTCTTCATTTCTGGCTCTCAGACATCATCTATAACATGTTCTTCACTTTTTTCAGTCGTCTGGATGAAACATAAAAAGGTCATTTCTGTCTGTTTTGTGTTATGGCATGTTTTTAATTTAATATTAGGATAGAAATGAAAACAAATAGCATCAGCAATTGCACAAACATTCACTTTGGCGGAGTGATAACCTAAAAAAAGAGAGAAAATAATTATTTTTTGTATAGGTCTATAACATTTTCATGACAAAAAAAGTGGATAGAGGTATTTTTTAAGGGAGCTCATGTTAAGAATATTGAAACCAAAATATTGGATTCCAAACTTGAGTATAACTAATCTCTTTAAAACATCTCAAGTCAGTTTTATATTAGAATAAAAGAAGTTACACTCTACAAGGACCATCCCACTTTGCCTTCAGCAGTCTGTATAAGTCTGACCTTGTGTTTCCTGAAAGGAGCATCTTGATAGAGAGGCTTATTGTTTGAAACTATGTAATTCCTTCTGGTGTTATTATTGTTTCTAATATATTGTAGTTTCTTTTTTCCCAAGGCTAAAAAATGATTGAATTCAGCTGTTTCAGTGTCAGAAAATAGGGTTTCATTTTCTTGAATGAGTGCTCCGTGACTGTCATTTATTATTAGGCTGCACATATTGATCACTTGGAGTGGTCAGCCTAGTTGGTACCAGTTTGTCATAGTTACAAAGAAATTCAACAAGATTTGCATCACTATAATGGACACGTAATGTGTAAATAAAATGGAATAAAAATTTAGGTCACAATGCTGTTCATGTGGGTAAACATAGATTCAAGAGCTCCTTCCAGTCAAGATGAACAATTAATCAAACACTTTGTGTTTTCTACTGAATCGGTATGAAAGGCCTTAAAGATATTAGAAGTTCCAAAAACTAGACAACATTTCACTTTTACCTTAAATAAAATAAAGCTTTGTTAAATAGATTTCAATGTAAATAAGGGAACATGAAAAAAAGTCTGTCAGTACTGCAGTTCACAAAACTTCAAAGATAAATAAACTTTGTGTGTTTGTATTTTAGGAAATGTTTCATTAAGTGGGTTGATCTATAGGACTAAACTTGAAATCTGAATATTTTGACTCCAGCTCCAACAATAAATATTAAATGGTTGTCATACACCAAATATCAATAAATGAATCCCACAGTCCTCTGCTAACTTTTGAATCTAAGGCTCATGGGAGTTTTATGGTGCATTCACACCGGCCCAACCATCAACTTTATAACCGGCAAGTTTACATGTAAAGTCTATGGTGGACGGGCGTCAGACAGACGTCAACGGCTCTGCGGCGCTTTGTGAGCATTATGAACGGAAACTTTTCAAGCTTTTCTAGCGTTTCAGGCGTTGACGCTTGAAAAGCTCAAAGTTCAGCTAGCTGAACTTTTGACGTTGATAACGCTCTTGAAGCGGCATGTCAACCAATCAGAGCGTCTCATCGTAGTGACATAAGACGTCACAGCACGTAGCCGGAAAGAAGCGGGATCAGCCAAAATGGAAGATAAATTAACCTCATCCAAACGTAGCTCCTGGAGCAAATGGTTAAACTCACCAAACTCAGAACGCATTTGAAAAATGGGGTGTATCCACAAACGGCGCTGATGCACCCGACGTCGATGTTGTCTAGATCTATGAAGTAAATAAATCCAAGCCACTGTCTCAATATGATCCGCAATAGCTCCGAACATCCGATAACAAAGGAAGCCCCGCCTTCGCGCTCTTTTTTGGTCAGGCTTTACGAGCTTTAACGCCTATACGCTCTGACTGGCAGGCGTTATGAGCTTCAACTTCAAACGTCAAATTTGGAGCGTTATCAGCGTTGCTTGACGTTGACAAAGTGGCTGGTGTGAATGCACCATTAGTGTTAAAACTTCCAGTGGCAGCAAGCTGAGCTGCAATGCTAACAGAAGTGGCATAAACAAAACTATTTGGGGTTTCTTTTTTCTTTCCAAGAGGGCAAACAGTGTTTAGTTTAACATCTCTGCTTGTATAGAAAATGTGCCTTCTTGTGTAAAGTTACACCCTTCTTTCCACTGAACGCATCGGCAGCATCTTGCGTTTTGCTCGCGCAATCAGCTGAGCGTTCCTTCCCACCGAGAGCGCATCAGACACATATCACTTGCATAAATCCAGCTGGTCCCAGGAGATGTGATTTCGTCAGTACACGCAACAAAAAGCAGGGAGAAAGACCACAACATGTATCCAGAAGGTATGTGGTTTATTTTCACAGCACCTACAGATTTCAAACCCGACATAGGTGCTGTGTTTTGTTTTTTGTAGTTTCACAAACGGAAATCTGCATGTGTCCTTTTATTTAGAAACTTCCGTGTATGAACGCCTGATTTCCTGTCTGGTTCAAACTAAGCTGCTGAGCTTGACGTGTTTTAGAAGCGTATCATGTAAAAAGTAGAACTGCAACGTGATGCCTGCAACGCTACGCTTCTGAGATGCGTCTCATGCGCGCTGCTTCGCGCAGTGGGAACGGTCTCATTGACGTTAATGGCGGCTATCAGCTATGTAGTATGCATAACTAACGTTGCACATCTGTTGCGCGTTCAGTGGAAAGTAGGGGTCAGAGTTAATTTGTAAATTCCATCAGCCACCACAAGGGGGCGGAATTCTCGACACCCTCCACTTCCCAAGCTAATGATGGAGGCCATCTTGGTCAGAAAATAAGACCTGAAATTAGTCTGCGGAACATTCAAAATACAATATTTGGTCATCATAAATAACTGAGTTAAAGACTCAATGCTGACTTTCAAAATCATTTCAATAAATTTACTCATTCATTAACTGCTTTAGTAATGCCACTCAAATGCAAGCTGAGAGTAAATGATTGTGAAAAAGACCCTTCAAACGTTTTTAGAAAAATGTTGCTGTCTTAAATTTTAAAAAACATTTCCAATGGGCAAAAATCAGATGAGTAAAACACCAGGACATAATTGAAACTACATCAATGACATGATGTAGTTTTAATGCTAAACTAGTTTAATATTGAATAAATAATGGAACTGTTCAATATTTCCTTGTTACTCTGTTGTAGGGAGAATCCAACAGTAACCTGAAGAGGTATTACAGAACCAACAACAACCCAACAAACATTAACATTTTCATTGTAGTCTCATCACTAAAACCCCCAGGGAGACCCAACCATGCGTATTCTATTAACAAAAGGCACGCCCAATGCTCCCAAGTCTCAATCCAGAAACATCCACAAATCCCTTGGCAAAAGCATTTTGTGTTCACTAGAGCCTTCAAGAGGGATGCAAATGAAGAAAAAAAACTGACAAAAAAAAAAAAACAGAAATGAAAATAGGAAGAAAAATCTAAGTCTTTACAACACTAGACAGGTTAATCTTCATCTGGGTATGTGTTGCTCCTTTAAGTTCCGCCCCTCTACTTCCATGATAGCATAGCCAATAGCAAGTGTCGGCTCTCATCTGTGCACACGTGCCACCTTTGTTACAATGGACACTTCATGGGCAAGTTACATTTATACAATTTACATGTTGCTGCTCTATGACTCGAATGTATTCACAGCATTGTAAACAACTTGTAAATGGTAGTTCTTCAGGACACGTATGTGCACATGCTTTGATTGATGTAATATGCTGATGGCTAATTGTATTGGCTAATGCTGGGTAGCACTCAGTGAAAATTAAAACCACCCTTATAGGACGGGGGGCTTCAAGAAAGAAAAAAATATGAAATATTTCCCACATATTACAGAACCGGGTCAAATGATCATACATAACTCCTGAAAAGGGGAAAACTCAGGATTGCAGCTTAAAACTACACTACTATCAAGTCAAGCAGTACCACACTGGTATGTTTTTGGGTTTTTCAAGTGAAACCACCATGGAAACTGAAAGTTTGAATCCTAGTCAGCATTGGTTTTACTCCTACAACCAACCAGAATATGTTTGAAAGCAATAAACACTAAAATTCCTAGAATAATTTATAAACATTGAATTCTTGTATGCAACTCAGATAAAAAAACTACTCAATGTGTACAAATATTAGTAATTGTAAAAATGTGAACTTTTTCCTCCTAGCTTAAAGAACAAGGTGTTGCTGTTTGGATCTGTGTTTGTCTTTAATCAACCTTTTGGATTCACTGGTAGGACCAACTTCCTTAGATAAAATAACATTTGTGTATCTGTTCTCTTTCACTTACTCAAGGGTCGGGTGTGGATGTAATTAATCCAGGAGGGAAACCTAGACATTAATCTCCCCAGCGATGCTCTCCAGCTGCTTCTGGGGGATCGAGGTGTTGTCCCTCCTGTAAGTTTATGATCTACTCCTAGCAGGATGTGACCCAGAAAACCTCCAAGGGAAGCCCACCAGGAGGCATCCTGATCCAATTCATGAACCATCTCAGCCTTCGATGAGGAGGAGCTGCAGTTCTACTCTGAGCTACTTCATGATAACCAAAGTCATTATCATTAGGATTGAGTCCAAACACCTAAAGGAGAGAGTCCTTCTCATTCAGCTCATTGGAGGATGGCTGGTATTTGAGACTTGGCCATGATTAGCTTGAAAAGTCAAACATGAGCTCACTATGTTTGAAGGGAGATGAATAAAGATCAAGTGTGATTAAATTTGGGTCAGCCTGAACATGTTCATAAAATGTCTTTAGATAATAATGTTCCAGGTTATTTTGATCACTAAGTCTAGAACTCTGCAGAACCTCCTCATCTCATGGTTTCTCATCAGTAAACAGTTTCCTCAGTAGCCATAAGCAGTTACCTTTACTCTTGCATAGATACATAAGAGAGGAAGAGTGTTCTGGGATCCACCCAGTTGCACCTGGCTGGGTGGATTCTGTTTTTTAACCATGTCAAGAAGTTAAAAAGGCCATTTCACACAAATTTCAGGACTTTGTGGTTATTTCTTAAGTATTAACCTGTAATATGAAACATTTTATATCTAAAAAACATCAGGAAACACTGATTAACAGACCTTTCAATCTATCTGCATCAAGATTCGGCTGGTTCTGTTAGGCTTCGGCAGCAACTCATTAATATTCCTTATTTTAATTTGCTGGACTCAGATTGGCTAACAAACTAGCCTATGAGAGCAAGGTATACTGTTTCCTGCCTCGCTGCGCATGGCAACATCAGACGTAGTGTCTTCCTGTTTGCTACGTCTTATGCTACAGCTTTTAGCCAGCAGCATGCTAGGCGTGGTTTCAACTGCGGGAGCTGCCGAATACTAACGAACAAGAGTTATGACGAAACAGATACAGGCCGTTTGGACTCGGGAGAACTCGGGTTTTATCGACACCTGCTTAGTTTAAGAGATTAAAACTGAAAGAGAAGTTATTGACCTGTTTTCACACCCACTATGAAGGTAAGAACACATGTGGAGCCAAAATATTCAACAGAAACCTCTGAAAAACCATTTTAATGGAAGGGCCTCTTGAACTTGATTACTGGACTCTGAGTCAGTACTATGAGGAATATACACACCTGATGGCTGATTCAGAATGATACAAACATAATCTTTAGGGTTCATTTATAGGTTATCAAGAGAAAATATCACTTTGTTTAGATAATTTTAGGTTACCATGAGTCTGTATAACACAAACAATGTTAATGTCTAAGTGACTGATTGTTACCTGCTGTATTTAACATGTAGCATTATCCTTAAACACAAAGATCTTTGCTGTCTAAGGTCATGTTTTCAATATTATTATTTATGATGTCCATGTGTGTGGAGACATAGTAGAACAGGCCTCCAAGCCGTCACATTATTAGGATAATACTGAAGAAATAACCAGAAACTAAATGTCGTCTTTTTCAAACCATCAACAGCAACAGGGTACAAAAAAAAAAAAAACTGATAAAATTATTTTAAAACTTTTAAAATCTCAATGTGACAATTTTAATTTTAAAAAAGTGATTTAACTGCTTATATATTTATATACAAATCTAAAAATCTCACAGAGATTGTTATATTTATTATTGATCCTCAAAAAATGTTTTTTCTTCCTGTTTAATAGTTCTCCACGTCACTTTTGTGCATATCTTTGCAACTTTTCTCTTCTTAAACGATATGAATGAAGGGTATGGTTTCCTCAAACGCATAGTTAACTTCACAGTAGGTACAAGTAGAGCCATGCAGAACTGCTGATGAAGGGAGATGTTCACCCAGCAGGGATGCAACACATCACTGACATTTACCTCTGTTCATTTGCACAAGGTCCTGAACCTGCTGTGATCCAGACCAGGCAAAAAACACAAAGTGGTGTTAAAAGTTGAAAAAACATTCTCATTTAAAGGCCGGTTCCTCACAGGAAGTAACAAAATATGCAACATGTTTCTGAAAATTTTATTTTGAAACAGTCTACTGAATTTCGGGTCCAACATTTTGATATTTTTAGATACCTAATCACGAGGCGCTTTATATTAAAGTCCAATCAGATTAACTTTAAAGACAACTGCACAGCTGAAAAACACACTTTGATCATTAAAACCAAAATAAAATCCACATCCGAGTTGGTTGCAGAACGAGTCCAACAATTTCCACTGCTGCTATTTCTGAGTCAAACTTTCTTGGACTGAGTTGTGCTCTGCGCCTGAGTTGTGATAGTGGAAGGTGTTTATCATGTAATAGTATCCACAGTGGAGCCACTGCAGGGTGCAGATAGTAAGCTGCTGTTTTCAGATCAGTTCTGTTCCAGCAGTCAAAATGCTTGTTGCTGTGATTAAAGATGGAGAGACAGTTCTTGGTCCTTCATCTTGTGCTCTCTCTGGGGTTGACAGAAGTTATTCATGAACACACACACACTCACATGAACAATTGTCTTTAAAAAGAACGCATTCAAAGACTCGGTCTTTCAGTGTCTAAAACTTCACCTCTTACATATGAGTGAGGGGGTGAACAGTTCCATCAGTAAAGGACAACATATACAGTGATGAAATTCTGTCTCTTGTAAAAGTGCATGATCTGAGGCAACACTGCCCCCTAGATGTAGAAAGTATAATGATGAGCAGGCCAAGGACAAATTTAAAGGCTACTTCTACCTCCTTTATGTATGTAATTAATATTAAATGTAAATGGATAATGAATGCATTAAACATGTGTTCACTTCTCTACATGTTGTTTCAGGCAAAAAGGTGTCACAATGTATGAAAAAGACTATACACAACATGGGGGGGCTGCTGGGGGGTTAAAACAACAGCTTTTAGGACTGCTTCTATATTTTTCTTGATTTATTTAGTGGCTAGCTGCACTGCTAACACTAGCTTGGGTTTATTTTAGTCCTCATCTGTAAGAGTGTAATCAATAGCACTCTTTTTCTGCTAATGTTACAGAAGAGGACAAACATTAAAACTACTGTAACTTTCCAGTTACTGAATCTGCGCTTGTTCCTGTTCATTTACAAGCTTATGTAAATAAAGCAGCTAACAATGTAGCTAACTTCTACAGGTGTAAATTAGTCCCATAAGCCTTCACTTTCAAAGTTTTGTAAAGACTCATGGGATTATAAACAATTTTAACAAATTTTTCATCAATGTGGTAATCAGTTAATAACTTTTAAAACTTTAAGCTACAATTTTGAAACTTGTCTAAGTGGATACTCCCCAAAAAACACGTTCAGCTTCATATTAGACACTCTCAACCCTCCGATGGCTTTACAATAGACTAAATAACCTCCGTAATTCGGGTCTCAGACGAATTACTTAATTGCTGCCCTGAAGAAAAATGCCGCCATAGTACGAATTTACAACTTATTTCATAATGAAATGTAATTCGAAGTTTATACAGTATTCTTGTTAATGGTGAGTGTTTCCTGTTAATTGTTTGAGTGTATTTTTATGATCCTTCCCAGATATTTTCTATATAAAAACCCTCTGGGTCCTTGGCGGCCATTGTTGGGCCCTTCTCCTCTGGGTGTGTCCAAACATTTGCCTGTCACTCTGACAATGCAAAGAAAGTAAATATAACATCATATTTAGTGTTCCTGTCCTGGAAGAATTTATTTGATAGGTAAAATGTATTTATGGAAAAATATAGAAACAAAAATTAACTATAAATCTGTTTATTGAAATCAAGACTGTGGAACAGCACATGTGTAGCACATCTCAACAGGTAGCATATTTCTGCTGAACACCGGTTCCAGCAACGGCTGTCTGAGACACGGTTGCGGAGAGGTTATTCAGTACTGCCCAGATTATTCATGCAGAGTGTTACTTTTGTTAAAAAATGCTCTGATAGCTGTAAGCTAGCAGTAGCGCTAGCATAAACAGACAGCTCTCAGCAACGGGAGGGGCGGGGGATCCTTCATGCCAACGGTTCCGCCCAAAGCACAGAGATGATTTGCTAATGAGCTACTGCTGCTATGCAGGAACTACTTCATAGAAAACAGCACAGGTTTTTTGATAAGAACCCACCAGTGATAAAGACCACTAAGCTGCGTTAAAATAGCTCAAAAGATGATCGTAGTGGGTCTTGAAACATTTTTCTCAGCATCAGCTATACTTTGTACATTAACAGGAAAAATACAGTTTCCTTTTGACACTTCTGTGTTAGCAACTCTAACAAACAAATAGTGTGTTATTGTGAAACTTTTATTAAATTGCTACAGTTACACCTCTAATAAAAACGACCTGTGCAGTCAGACAGACTTAGTAACAGCATTAGCGCAGTTTAAGCTGTGGAAAAACAGACAAGGCAATAACAACGGGCAATCCTGTCAGGGCCTTGAAGCAACACAACTTCTGATCACGTTAATGGAAGTTTTGCCCCCCGTCTCGCTCCTCTTGGCTCCTTTTATGTGGAATATCATGTCACTGTCAGTGTGGCCATTAAGGCAGAACGAGACGGGGGAGGGAGGGGAAGAGGGGTGCGAGTTTCTCTGCCAAATGGTCCACAGAAATGAGGATTCCATCAGGCTGACAGACCCCACGGTGGCTTTCTGAAAAGGTGTCATTTGCTTTAATTTGATTGTTTTTTTTTGGGGGGGGGGGGGGG
>SSNP01000043.1:3762227-3807747 GCA_006937955.1 Pachypanchax playfairii
GGGGGGGGGGGGGGGTCGTCAATAATATAGCTTTTATTTAGCCCACCTGCAGATCTTCCTCTCACTGCCCCTTTGGAAAATAGGCTTACATGTGCCTTCATGAAGATCCCCTGATGTAATAGTCTGAGATCTTACATGTTTATATTAAAGATTTTCTGATTAGACTCCAGTATTTTTTTTTAAACTACTGAATAAACGAATTCTTCACTTTGGGTTTTGATTAAAATATCCTTCATTAAGCAACGTGTTTAAGTCAAATCCATCAACATTTATAGAAGATAGACATCTCCATCTGTTTCTGTTATATGGAATTGAAAATTAGCTATTTACTGATGCTGCCGTGTTTTATTTTTGGAACTATTAACAATTAAATGTACTATAAAAATAAATATTTGTACATCAGTATATGTACATAAGAATAAAGAGTCAACACATTAATTAAAAACTGCATTTGAGGACTATTTTTAAATAACTAATTTGTTTAAATGGAGGGGGCGGGACTTAAAAATATGCTGCAGCCAGACACTAGGGGGCACTGATTCAATTTTAGCTTCAACATGTACACAAAACTTTTGTGTCCAGTTATTACATGTGGTTATTCATATGCAGAGACTTTTTAATACACCCCCAACTGGTTTGTGTTCAAAGTCTCATGCCCTCAAAGTTAAAATATTCCATTAAAAAAGGACCCCCTCCCTTCCTTTCAAGCATCAATTGTCCTTGACTGCTTTTATACAAACAGGCGTGACATCAGTATCACATACTGTAAACAAATGCTTTCAAACTGGCAAGAGACTTTAACATGATGACTAAAAAAACAAGTAATGCAGCTTTACCAGTTTAATTAATCCATGCCAGTAAAAAAAAAAATGTTTTCAAAAGAAAAAACATAAACAAGCCAAATTCTAATAAATCATTACAGATTAAAAGGGCTGTGAAGACCCTTCAGTAAATGATGGTAATGTTTCAGAATGTACGGTAAAAGTTGGTTCTTGGTCCTGCTCACATGAGGACGATGACCTGCAAATCAAGCAACAGGAAGCCAGTACAGAGGAGCTAAAACTGGACTAATATGATCCTCATCTGGCTGCTGTGGTTCAACTGAACTGAAGTCGACTGATGGGGTTTTGGAGACCAGTATTAGGTGCATTACAGCAATTTATTCATCTTAAAACAGAAGAATGAAACAGTATTGAAGGGTAACTGATCTTATATTTAGGTAAACAGGTGGCATTTAAAAAAATTTTTTGGGACATAAAGCTCATGTCAGGGTCTTAAATAAGGGTTAGGATTGACAATAGTACCTCATGTAGTACATTAGAATTAATCAAACTAAATCTGACAACAGTTTTTATGTCAGACATTTTAATAGTTGTTGTGAAAATAAAATATCTAAAACAAATAAAACACATTTGTAAGTTTATCCCACCAACACACACACACACACACACACACACACACACACACACACACCCACACAAGTGTGTTTTGGTATCCTTATGGGGACCGTCCATTGACTTCCATTGATTTTAGTAACTAGATTTATACCTAACCCAAACCCTTTTCCTAACCTTAACCATTACTGATCTATAACTAACCCTAAGACTAACTAAAACTCTATTCACACCATACCTATAAACCTAACCCCTAACCCTAAAAAGGGGAGTCCCCCTCATGGGGACCAGGCTTCGGTCCCCACAAGAACCCTCGGACCCCAGAAAGATAGTAAAAGTCAGGAAACGGGTCATCAGGAGGTCAGAAATACAAACCCACACACACACACACACACACACACACACACACAGAGAGTTGGGTTAGGTTATGGAGTTGGAGGACGACTGCAATGGGATTAGACCTTCACATGGTCACTGAACAGCAGCAAACACAGATATACAGTCTGTTTGTGGAAACAGTTGCTTGATGTTTTTTGTGGCTTCACAGGGAGCTTCAAAAAGTCTCCTGAACTACTTCAAGTTCTTTCAAACTTCAAGTTTTAAAAAGAAATAAAGAAAAAAAGACAAATCTGAGTTGGAATTACAGTGGAATTAGTCTATTGAACCTATAAAACCCACTCATCTCTGCTTGAAGTTACCGTCTTGGGCTATATTAGGCACTAACACAACCAAAACTGCAATGAAACTGTCAGTAATTAAATTGTATTATAGGCAGTGTAGGTCCCAGTTGTCAGGAGAAATGGGAATATAAAAGCATCTGGTTCAGCAACATTTATTCTACTTTTTCAGATATGTATTTTTAAGGCCCACTGAGAGATTGTAACGATTCCTCTGAGACATGTTGAGCCTGGAACCCATGATGCACCTCAGTCCACTCCCAACTCTTCCAATCAGACACAATCAGAACTAGGAATATAATCCAGGTGTGGTCAGTTTTCACCAGGTACAGGTTTCTCCTCATGTATCATGAACATGGCATAGTCATGGCATTAACTCCTAACATTGTGTATTGTTGTATAAGAAAAGCACAATAAAGAAAGCTCTTCTTTGTTATAGAACATTTCCAAGATCAGCTGAAAACTATCCAGTTTCATTTGACTTTTAAACTGTGATTAAGTTGGTTTTGTTTACACTGTTTTATTTTATTTTTTTATATTGTGGAGAACTTTGGGTCCTTATATCTGTGATAGGGCAGTAAAAAAATAACATGTACTTCATATTTCTCTCAAAATTTGACCAAGTTTTTTATTCTAAGTCTCATTGGAATATTTATTTTGGTCTGTTTTTTTTCCCCACTAAAACCAATATAGAGACTCACACTCAAAATCCCAAACCTACATCTAATAATTCATCCAGCCGTCTGTCTGCTGTGAACCAACGAACAGACAAACAAACTGAAAAAATGAGAAATCAGACTCCAAATTGAAGAAAATAGATGGTACAAAAAAAAATTAGAACTGTCTTATGAAAATAACAGTAGATTTGAGAGTGAAAACAGTCCAAACTGAACTGAATTAAGTTGTTGGAGTTGAGACTGAATGAACTGAGTGCTGCAGAGGGACAAACCTGCAGTCAATCCTTCAGGTTTGACTGAACAAGTCTGTCGTCGTCTTATGAACATTTATTCCCACAAAGCCGACAACTGACCGATACCCATCTAAATACACTATGAGCAACAACATGATTCAACCTTTAATCATGATACTGCTGTATGTAGCTTTAATCCCTGCTCCACCAACCCAACTGCACCGTGCATGTGTAGGTCATGAGTCCCTGACCAATCAGATCCACGCGCTGTTTACCGAGGCTAGATCAGGATGTGCATGTGCATCTTTGGGATTTATAACAAACTTTTCATGTACAGATTTATAAAATGTTACAAAACCACTGAGCAGTTTTCAGTGAAGTTTTAAAAAACAGAAACACCAAATAAAAACTATTAATTTTCCTGATATCACGAAATAGTTCCTTCAGCATTTAATGACGACTTAAGACTTCCTGCATCCAACTATAATAAAGATTGATGTAAAAACCTTCCCATCTCTCTCTCTCTGTGGCGTCCACCTAACAGCTTGCAGCAGGAAGTGAGTTAGCCAACTGGGCAATGATTTAGGGCAGCTTAGCTGTTACAGTTCTCAGCACCCTTCTGACACATTAAATTCATAGCTACAACCTCTTATTTTAATAAAGCTCTGACTGCTACCGGCCTGCACTATAATTCTTGTTAGGGGAAAGTTTAGGAGGGCTGTCATAATCAAATGCTGGGCCCATTATTAGCTCCTGATTTGTAAGGGGTTAGAAGGCAGTTCCTTTAATGTAGGCTGTGGCTGAGATGTGTGTGAATCACATAATATTCAGTCTTCAGAGGAAAGATGTTTTTCCACAAAGACAGAAAAACACTTGTAATTAAACAAATATTTTACAAAATAAATGTCTTTCATAAAGATGAAACATATTTCTGAAATCCATCTCTACTGGTGGTCCCACACTCAGGTCTCTACATCTACAGTGCATTATAACATTACTGCACGACTCCAGTGAAGCACGCCGTTTCTGCATTGTGATTGACAAGTATTCACTCTCGGGAGACCTTGTTGGTACACTCAGGAAATTAGAAAATGAAAACAGATTAGAAAAATGCCACAGGACTGTTCCCTTGCACGGCAGATAAAGTGGCTTCACGGTATGTCACTACAGTCACACGTCAGTCCTATCGACTTCACGCACCTTTCCACCAGAGCTGCAAGGCAATCTCAAAAACACTAACTTGTCCTACCTGCTGCTCCATCTCTGATGGTTCAGCTCGGTCTGTCTTAAGCCTGAGGCTCAAAAATGGCATGTTATTTGTCTTCTTCTGAAAATGTTCAAATACAACCCCTTTTAGTGGGAGTAAACATTAGAAAATACAATTGATACCTTTTGGGGTTTTGACACTGACAGTTTAGCCTGAAACTAAGAATAGTCTACATTAAAATTCAATTATGTTTCCCAAACTAATACAGTTTACCTGAAATTACCTGCCAGAGGATAGAGTTATATGTGCAGAGCTCTTTTAAAAAGCTGTCATTAGTTTTCTGACAAATTAGTTGTTAATTTGGTAGACAGTAGCACTTTTTTTTTTGCTTGGTTTCAACCAACTTTAGAAAGAGTTTAGTTCAAAAAATGTTAAGGCAAAGTAAATTTAGTCGGTTGTACATCTGGATTGAAATACTTTAGAATAAAGACAGCAGAGATGTGGTCTCCTACCAGTGAAAGATGTTTAAAACACCTATAGAGAGAATCCTTACCAGATAACCACCTCAATCGTTTTCTTTCAATGAGGAGGAGCAGCGACCGTGTGAATAGCTCAAGCACGAGTCCAGCTGCTCTGAAGAAGAAGCTCATTCCAACTATTTGTGTTGTCAGTCTCATTCTTTTGGTTATTACCCATAACTCATGACCTAATCTGGGGGTTAGAACATAAATCCAACAGTAAACTGACAGCTTTAACCCTTTCTTCACCACACCAGCATCACCACAAATCCACCCGACTCTCCCCACTCCATTGTATTCTCACTCATGGACCCCTAATTCAGGGCTCTTCAAATCCAGGCCTCAAGGGCCAGTATCCTGCATGTTTTAGATCTTTCCCTGATTTAACTCACTGGAATCAAATCATGGCTCGTTAACAGGCCTCTGCTGAGAAGGAAGTTGAAAAATTTGAATCAGCTGTCATCTAAAACTGGCAGGGCACCGGCCCTTGAGGCCTGGATTTGAAGAATCCACCTCTCAGGTTGAGGGACCGTGGTCTCAGACTTCGAGGTGCCAAGTTGAAAAGTTTTGTTGCTAAAACATACTACAGTTAATGAAAAAGGCCACATTTAATTTCTTACATTTAACATACTTAAAATTAATCCCATTGCTCTTTTACAGTGATTACCAGCTCATTCCTAAAGATTTGCCTCAGCTTTTAAATGTACAATTAGTTCATCTTTGAATGTCAAAATGTCATTATCCATATAAATATAGTTTATTTTTTTTATTACCAGCTTTTCCCTCATAAAAAACCTGAAAGTCCATCATTGTGCAGCTTTAAACCTTCCGTATAGCAGCAAGTTTAATACAACGAGCTCTTTATTGTGTTCGTTATCTAAAGCTCCAGGTCTGGGCCAAGGTTGCAGAAAGATGGGGGATTTCACTTATCTCTTGTTTATTTAAAAATATATATAATAACAATAATAACTGCCAGTAGTGGAGATAAGAAGTAATGAGCAAAAGTAATGGAGAGAGAGAAAAAGTTTCCTTTGCACTTTTATCATCCTCCTTTTTCCATACAGAAAAGAAATAAGGATGTGTCGGCCATCATAGTTTAAGACCTATTGAAAGCCAGAGAGGAAAATTGAAGGTTCTTTTGTGTGAAACGACACATAATGGAACCTTGCCCATGCACCAAGGTGAAGTGGAATATCAGGATATAAATGAATACCAACACACATCAAAATATATTATTTAAAATATAATATTTGTGTAAATCAATCAAAAATTCAGGGCTAGCACAAAGATGTGGAAAAGATATTAAAAAATTACCAAATTAAATGTTGGCCTCTTTGGTGTTTCGGATGTGACAATGAAGGATCTAACAAATTACAGATGATGCCGAAAAAAAAAATAGATCCACATCTGAATCATGATTCTTATTTAAAAAAAATTTAAATCGATCCAAAATTTTTAAGTATTGTTACATAAAAAAAGATGTTTTACAAATATTTCCAAGTTTCCACACTGCACGTACTGTTTTTCAGGCAGCGGCCTTCGTAGTGTGTCCTTCCAACAAGGGCCAGATCAGCAAGTTACCAACTTTAGTTAGCTAGCTTAGATGTTAGCCTGATGTTTCTGCATGGAGGAAAAAGAAAAAACAGCCACCCCCGTCTTCACTGAAGGCAAATGTTTGGGCACATTTTGGATTTTACAAGCTTGACATTGATGTATTCAAAATCTGCAAAATGAAAGTCAAGTTTGGGAACACTTCAAATGCCCGAGTTCCCGTCTTACACCATCACCTTGAGCTAAAGGATAAGATTCACCTCCATGTTCCACATAAAGATCAGGCACATTATCTCCTCATAAATAAATTTATTGTAATAAACAAATAACTAGGTTTACAAAATGTAAACATTTCATATCATAAAACCACAAATGTCAGTGCTGGAAATCTCTGACTGAATGGAGGATTTTTTTTTTCAAGTTTAAAGCAAATCTTTGATCACTTAGCTCTCGTAATGAACACATTCCTGGATTTGTCTCTGAATGAGTAAATCCCATTACAGCCACCTGGCAGCCAAAATGAGCTGATTTCCACTCAGTAAGGTGTAAAGCTCCCGTCCCATTGTGTTACATCAGATGACATATGTAGGGGCAGATGGG
Organism: Pachypanchax playfairii; assembly: GCA_006937955.1. NCBI lineage: Eukaryota > Metazoa > Chordata > Actinopteri > Cyprinodontiformes > Aplocheilidae > Pachypanchax > Pachypanchax playfairii. Next base: position 3,769,085 of record SSNP01000043.1, read on the forward strand.
ATGGGTAGTTCTCCCAGATTTATTTATCAGAGTTGTCAAAAGAGCGTTGTACCAGCTGATCGAGCCAGGTGCCAAATCAGACGGCGAACTGAAAGCTACTGCTGTAACGAGCATCTACCTGAATATGGAGGACACTGATAATTGTAATATGTTTAACAGAGTTGTTTTTATTTACAGTGTGGGATGGAATTTAATCTGGAGGAAAAACATGTTTCAAGCTTCAAAATCTAATTTAAAAGTTTCTAAAATTACAAATATCTGAATGTTTTTTGTCATATGTCAGGTTAAAACAAAAGTCAAAACTATTTTTGAAACTTATTACATATTTGAAACTTATTGATTTTTTTACTGGGAGTCGGCAATCTGTTTTGGTCTCTCTCTCTCTAGTGACAAAGATCAGATCCAAAAAGTAATTGTCCCACCATCTGACAAAAGCAGGCAATGTGTTATGTAACAACTTGTTTAACAGTTTATTTAATATCGATGTAATAAAACATGTTCAAATGATAAAGCACTGTCTTTTAGATGTCTCTAGATGGCTCTGTGTGGCCCCCAACATGATAAACCAGTCTGTGTTTATGGTCTCCATGGCAGCCCAAGCTCCATAAAAAACAGGATGTAACCATTGACTTTTAAACATTTCATCACCACTTTCATCTTTGTCTCATGTCTTGGCTCAAACAACAAAATTCCAGGATACACAAGTTACTCAGCGAGCTGCTGTGTCTTTGTCTGGCATGTTGCTATGGACACATGTTAAGTTATTAATAGGACCTTGAAGTCCTGAAGAATTAAATGCTCCTTCATGACAAATTGTAAAATATGTGTTGACCACTTCAGTGTTGGGAATGTTACTTTAAATAAGTAACTCGTTATAGTTACTCACTATTTGTTCCAAAAAGTAATCAAGTTAGTAACTGAACTACTCTACAAAAAAGTAACTAGTTACCTGAGAAAGTAACTGACTGCGTTACTAGAAAAAGTGGCACTACAGTGATTCCTCACGACTTAACGGTTCAAAGTTTATTTTACCAATTCATAGTAACACACTACATTTTATGTTCACTAACGATAACGGCGTTGTAATGTTGGAAATTGTAATTAATTATTTTATTCCGTTACTCGCGTAATGGCTTTACTTTAAAACTTTGTTATTCCAAACACTGTTCCTGACTATAACAGAAAAAACTCCAAGGTCAAATTCCTAAAAACTATGTTTAAACATGCATTGACACCCTGTTGAAGCCATAATGATAAAACTTCTTCATGGAAGTATTTAGATTCTGCCTGGTTTAAACCACTATGCTGTGAGTGTTCAGTTCTTCACAAGCTTCACACTTTGAAAATTGAAATAGTCAGAAAAGCTTCCAAGAAGTAGAGAAAGGGGTAAGATTGAAAAGGTACCAACCCCAACTAGAACTAGATGGTTTCATCATCCCTTATTTGTCACTTTGTAAATTACAGTTATTGACCATCTTTGTGAAAACGTCAGCAACTACCAAGAAGGAAGAAAGAAAATGCTACAGAAAGCTCACTGCAGCCAACTATTTAGTACTTTCAGATATTTAAGTGTTAAGGTTTTGTACAGAAAAATAAATTAATATTAAAATTTAAGTAGTTCTACTTTACAGTCAATATATCTCATATAGATCCGTTCTCTGGTGTCTAAAGATCCGCATGGACCATAGAATGAATCTTATCCAACAGGTAAAACATTCGACAGTATGGTTTTATTTTTTGGGGACTTTGGAACCATGTGCTCTTTCCAATTGCTGGTAATATTCAATCACTTGCCTTCTTTATTCAATAAATCTTCTATCTGATGTACACTTGGCAGTCATCCTAGAGTACGCCGCAGCCTTAATAGAATCTCTAGACTTCGCTCTCGAACTCGCCTTCTTCTTTTCAACCATCTTCCTTCAGCCACAAACACAGTCAATTGCTAAAAAATAAATAAAAATCCCACACATCCCACCTGCTCTCAAAATAGAACGAGTGTAGGAAGAAACCCAGAAATACAGCATGAGTCAAGTCACATGTCATGCTGACCCCTCCACAAAACAAGGCATGAAAATGGGGCTGTTATCCACCTACTCAGCCTTTAATCCAATTACAGCTGCAGTGATGAAGACGATAGAGACGGCCTTCCCATCTCCATCATTACTTCAGCTGTCGCACAAAGACGGTAAATTCTGTACAACAGTGATAACTGTGAATGTGCTGACTGAACACAGCAGCTAATAAAGTAAGTTATGAAGATTTTACAATCTTGAACCTGTTTTAGTCTTTAGAGGCATTAAAATATGGAACATCAGCCTCAGAGTTGCCATCGTGCTGAATCTTTTTAATGTGAAGGCAAGAATGAAAGAGGAAAAGGAGAAGATGATTTTTATCTCAGAAAGGAAGAATGACAGTTCCATTACCTGGGAGTCTCAGATGCTGCACGCAATCCAACAAGTACCCCCCCCAAATCCAATGAGTGCTTATCAATACTGAGGGCATGCCATTTTGAACCATCAATAGTAAGGGCTTTCATTGATCACACCCTGAAAAGTCAATCATAGCTTTTTAGTAATCAGAGACCTTAAAGATTTATGATTCACCTTTTTACTACACTCACATGTGAACCCCTCGTGTTGTGTTTAAATGAAACATCTGTGACAATACTGATCATTTTCCTCACCCAGCTCTGAGGTATATTTCAATAAACTAATTTAAAAACTTGAATACAGAACCTTGACAGTCTTGTAGATACCTGTTTGAACAGGGTTCAGTTTTATCCTGGTCATTAAAATGTTCTACAAACAACACATTTTATTTAGAATCATATAGAATCAAGACAAAAGAAAACAGGTGAGTGTACAGATCTTTAAGGTGATTAAATGAATATCTGATGCTGTAGATAACTTTGAATGACCTTAGTTTGGAGAAACAAACCAGATGGGCAAAATGCTAACAGATGAATGCTAGCAACAACAGTTTACGATGGCTTTAACATTAACGTCATAGGTTAGATCTTTTCAACTGGTTTCTGTGGTGTAATAATAATGATCTATTATGATTATTTATCTTAATTATTTGAATCCTACCTTTCGTTTGCTTTTTTGAAGGGCCTCAGTTTGCAACAATAAAGCAGTAATAAATTAAAAGAAAATCTTTTGCACAGTACTGTACATTTTAAATTTCGAGACCCATCAGTCAATACAATGTTTGTTTTAATAGTTAAATATTATCTCATTATAATGACCTTCATTTCAATCCATATCATTTCCATTGTTAAAGAGCTAGCAGCTTTAAAGTTTAATATCGATGAATAATTAAAGCTTTGGGGAAAGACCATTAAGCTGGCCGATAAAGGTTAAAGGAACTGCCATCTTAAATGCTGAAATCTTGAATTGGCTTAAAATAGCTCTCATTTAGAAAGTATTACATTACATTGATTCACGTCTTGGTCAATAAGGTTAAGAGCTATTAGTTCTACTAAGTAATGGAAGAGAAGATTCCCGGGAGTATTTAAATACCCATCTTCCCCAGTTAGAAGCAAACTCTTCTTGTTAAAAGCACCTATTTATTAATGCAAAAGGTTAATCTATTTTACTAACCAAAAGAATTAAAGTCCTGGATGAAGTAAAACATAAAATATTTAGGAAAATACAGAACCAAACATGTAAAGGGTGTATGTTTTTAAGCTAATTTCAGACCAACTACAAAAAGATTGCTCCAACTTTAGCCTTTTTAGGGTGTAGAGTTACACTTCTGTAAAGCCTAATGGTGAGAAATAAATTATATAGACTCATCATTGAAGATGGATGCCAAGTACCATTAGACACAGCAGGAGGACAGAATGACAGGGTCTTAAAGAAAACAAGTTAGCATTTGTGCTCTGGCCTAATGTGAGGATTCTGTGTCATCATTTTTTGCAAGCATTAATGACATTTGCCATCACTGGTGGGCAAAAAGAACTTCATTACACAGGCATAAATGCATAAAGAGCCGAACTTAGGCCGCTGGGTAAACAAGGCTCATTTTTTCCCCCAGTCAGATCTGTAATAATGACTGTTTTCAAAGCCAAATGCATTAGCTTGTGACATTAACGTTGGAAAAAAAAAGGGAAAACTAATTTAATGCATGTTTTTGGATACTAAAATTGAAAAAAAAATTCACTGCCATCGCAAACATTCTTTTGATATCTTTGTTTTGCATAGTCCTTTGGGCACTTGGAGAGAGCGAACACGCCAATGTAGACAGTCGGGAAATGCCGTGACGGACAGCTTTGAAATATTTTAAATCATTCTTTTTTCTTAATAAAAGATGTACGTTATATCATCTGTAAATCAGTAACCGTGTCAACCAGTCAGGTCTGGAGGGGGAGATCAGCAACCCACAAATCAATCAGGCATAAACAACGCAACAAGATGAACTCACCTCCGATAACAATTCCTAAAGAATACTGCAGCATAAAAAGGGGGATAATGAAAGCCAAGAAGAAGCCGAGCCAGTAATAGAATAAAGCTTATAAAAGAGATAAGCAATCAAATGAGAAGCTGGGTTCCCATAAAGGGGAACAATACCGGTTCTCATTCTTTCTGATGGCACTGGGAGGAGGGAGTGGGGCTGCAGCATCCTGAATAAAAGCTGAAATATGATCAAACTTTGAAGAAGAGTTTACTTAAAAATCAACTAAATAAAGAGGCCTGCTTACATGCTCATTTTTTAAAATCCATCTCATGAAACCCTGTGAAAATGCATCAGATTCTTCGAAAGATGGTATACCTCATCCCCACTGTAATATTGTAAGCAAACCCTGTGAAAAAAAAAAAAGTGTTGAAAGAGAACGTGTCGTAGACGGTGTTTGATATGACAGAGAGGAGAGAACTGACACAAAGGTCCAGAATCTTAGATGTGTAGCTGGAATCTGCGTCATCATCCTCACTCCATCAACTCCAATACAGCTGCTCAGATGATGCATGAAAACATATTTGTGCTACGAGCAGGAGGGGAGACTTCAGGAAAGACGAGGACAGATACAGTGGATGGATAAATGGATCTGAGACCACAACCGGTGGCCTCACCGAATCACTTGTATTATTAAACGCAGGACGTTCACTTTGGGGATTTTGATGGTATATCTGCCCAAGCTGATGTCAGATCTTGGCTGTCTTGATGACAGTCGGGAACGAAAGCTGTGGACTTACAAAATGTCCCTCTAGATTTAGACTTCAGTTCAAAAATCACATGAAAATCTTTATTTTTTATCTTTACTTGTTTGTACACTGGGCAACCAAATCTGATTTTGATGAAAAAACTTAGATAAATATAAACAAGTTAAAACTGGTTTATTCTGAAGACAATGTGGGGTTATCTCCATTCAAATGTTGAATAAAAGAGTAACATTAGCCTATAAATTTAGCCTAAAGTTTGCTTTATCAGAGGCTTGTGGCCTGTCAACTCTGAGCACAGATTATCAGTCGAATAAACAGATTGTGTCTTTCTATAAAATGAAATTTCGACTTTTAGCCTACTGCAAAACCATACAGCTGTCACGTTACTGTTAGCCAGAGAAAAACAAACTCAGGTTCAGTTTACACCGCTGCTGCTAGGTTTCTAGGTTACTTCAGTTTCATTTGTAAAAGCTTGCCACAGTGACAGTTGATTATACCTTCAAGAGGCTATTTGACACAAATTTAATGACTTTGTGGTTATTTCTGAAGTATTAACCGGTAATCGGAAACATTTTATATCTAAAAAACGTTAGGAAACATTAGCTACGTTTACATGGGCACATTTAATCGGAATAAACGCCCAATCGGATAAAAAATACGTCATGTAAACATGTCAATCTGAATGTTTTGATCCGATGCAGCCTGATCCGAAAGAAATTTACTTCCGATCGAGAGGGGTGGTTTTGTCCGATCTTCATTCGGATAGACGTGCATGTATACACCCATTCGGAAAGAAAGGGTGAAAAGAGCCCTTTGCGCATGCGTACAACTTCAGCGTGACGTCTTTCCACTTTCGCAGACCCAAGTAGAAAACATAGAGGGAGGTAAACAGTTCGTGGTCTGCTGGCGCAGTCATGCTGTCATCCTGCTCTCCTCTCCTGTGGTGGAGGAGCAGTAGCAATATGTATTCAGCCTCTAGCTTGGTTAATGCGACCAGTAAAAACCCAAACATAAAGGTAATCACCTGCAGAAGGTCCATATTGGGGATAACGTGAGTCAGATCGAGCACACGATGGGGCGGGAAAGACGTGCAGAAAGGAGTTTGTTTTTTTTTTTCTTCCCCCAGAAAGACAACTCGCTGTGCGCAACTCATTTAACCTGATTGAGTGCTTGGTGCATGTGTACTCATGGCATGATCAGATCATTTCAGTTAGTGTCCATGTAAACAGGGATTTGGAATTCCGACCGACCAAGATTTTAATCAGAATGGGGAAATTTGGCGCATGTAAATGTAGCTAATGACTACATTTACATGCAGCCAATATTCGGGTTATGATTGGGTTAAGGTCAGTATTCGGGTTTCTGAAATGTTCCAAATGCAGAGAGTTACCCCTGTATACATGAAACTTGTAATAACCCTATTTAAATGCGGATGTTGGGGTAGCCTGATGACGTACGGGCTACTGCAAGACGCAATATGCGTCATTTCTGATTCTTCTTCCTGTATCCAAAAACAGGAGTCTGATGACATTCAGAGGTCTAATAGTTGTATCAGATTTCCTATAAAAGACAGCTAAACAACAATATAGGCAGAGCCTCATTCCAATGTACCAACGTTTGTATGAAAACTAATTTCATGGTTGAAAGTAGATTCAACTTCTTTCCTTTCCAACTTACTTTGACTCTTGATTACGTTTGCCAAATAATACATTTTCCATTTTTTATAAAGATTTTTCCATCCACATTTTCTACCAAAGGTCCTGCTGTACCCACAGCACCAGGTGGCAAAAACATCAACAGTACAACATTAAAATACAGAGAATGAACATTCTGAGCTTAGCTAACGATTTTCGTAGCTAACGTTTGTTTACAGCTTTATTATAGTAATTTCAGCTCAAGATCAACATTTTTGGGGACAAGATGAGGATAACGAGAGAAAGATATAGAAAATAAGCTAAATAAAAGCTCCATTGTCATTTCTATTTATAGGAAACCATGTAGAAGAGAAAATGTGTGAAATAACTCTGCATCTAATGACTACACTGAAAAACCAAAATGCAGTTTTAAAAACTTCCATTTGTGTTTGTGGCAGCATTAGATTTAAAATACAACACACAAAATCTCAGCTTTAAAAGTATATTGAGTACATTCTGTCTGTGTTTTATGTTTTTATGTTTTACATTTTGTGCAAATCTGTTAAAAACAAAATTAAATTTTTAAACAACCTGCTGGTTCGAATATTTTATTATGATACTGTTTTTTATTGTGATTTTGTGTTCTCTGTGTATAATGCACCAATAAAAGTACTATTATATTACTATAGCTATAACATAAATTATTAAAGCAACTTGCTATTATTTAACAGCAGCAGTATGGAATGTAATTGGATTTGTGTTTTAAAAAATAAAACATTAAACAGATTATGTGACACATTTTGGCTGAAGGCAACTGTCAGAATCTCTCTGGAACCTTTTTACGGTTAATATGTTTAATCGTTCATGAACTCTCACTCACGGCCCTGTAATGGTTTCAGAAGAGAAGAAAGTGCAAGTATATGGGAGTTTGTTTATCAAAGCCCGGCCAGTGTGTGATCTGACTCTGTGTCAAAGTTCATTTATCTTGCTGAACAAGGTGGCAGAAGCTGACTAGGATTAAAGAAGCGGGTCTCTGGCTGACTCTCACCTTCAGCACTCTCTAAAACCGGAATGAGAGTGCTCCATCATTCCACGCTCTCCGTGACACCGGCGGGCCAACTGGGTGGAAAGAGCAATGGGGTGTCGTGCTCTCCACAAGCACCTTCGTTTTGGTGAGACAAGGCCTTCTTTGATTTCACCTCACACATCAAGTCCACACGAGCATCTCGGTGACTGCTTACGATCAAGGCCATTACTGCTGCCCAAAACAAACGAAAAAGGTTCTGTCTTTTGGGCCTTGTGTAACAACAAAACCAAATATATGCTTGTTTTTTTAGGGACCAACAGAAGAGAGGAACATTAGAGCAGCTAGTTTCATAGAAAGGTTCGACTTTCTACCCTTCAACTTGTTTTCCAACAAGTAAATACTTCCTGTTGTTTGCATCACATTCGTTTTAATTAGGGACTGTGGGCCTCGCAAGATGACAACATGCATTTTAATTTAATCTAATTACCTGGAAAGCAGGACTCTATTCATAACTGTCACTTTTTAATCAGGGTCCTGTTACAAGAGGAGCAAAATAAGGAAAACTGGAATTTCATCAGGATAACACCTCACAGGCAACATCAATGCATTTTGGGTAACAGTTTGTTAAATCTATGCTCTTTTAAACACATGCACAGCCCACCCAGCTCAGTCAGTAAAAATCTGAGACTTGTTATTAATTTTCAGCTACATGAAGGCACTTACATTAAGATAGAGAAAAAATTCCTGTCAGGAATACACGGAGAATTCTCTCACATCTGCCCCCAAACCGTCATGCTGAAAATCTAAGGCAAATTTTCATTTTACGGCCTGTCAGTTCCCTGATACAGAGCAAATGAATGCAGCTGCAAACAAATCTATCAAATCCTACATCAAAACAACTGAGCCCCCCCCCGTCCAACTTAAGGACAGCAACAGCAGGAAAGACGAGTCGAGGAGCAGAAAATGAACAAACTCAGAGGAGGACTCTATCGAGGACTAGAACCGTTTGGTAGACATGTCCCGCTTGCAGCTGATTTGGATTTTTCCCAAATTCTGACCTGCTTATTTGGGTTTTTATCTGATTTAATGCCTGTAAAATACAAGGAGTTTGAATAAACCCCGTGTTCCTTGGTACTAAAACTTTGAGTGGTGTTCAAAACTTTCCGTTAAAATTGTTAATTTTATCTATAATATTTTTTATTTCTGTGAGAATAGTTACTTTGTAACATAGTTTTAATATTGTTTTCTCAAGATAAGTCCATCTGTGATTCAGTGTTTTGTTATGCTGTGTTCAATAACTGGGAAATGGTACAATTTTTTTTTCTGGTAATCTTAAATAACATTGTACAAATCTGCTGATTTTAGTCCCTCCACAGTAATCTTTGTAGCTCTTATATTCTTTCAGGGACTACTACTCTACCAGAAAACATTGTTCTTACTTTTATTATCCGTGTCTCCTGGTGTTCTCTTGCTTCTTAATTTTTTTAGACAGACGTTTCATATCCCTCCTCACTCCTGGCAGGATCAGAGCTGCTTGTTTTAAAAGTAGGCACAGTAAACAAAAAAAACGGTTAGCATAGCTACATCCAGCTAGCTCAGAGAAAAGCCTCTCACAGACTGTTTTCCTTTTTCATTTGCCAGTAGATAATCTCGTAGTACTTAATGTGTTTTGGGGCGCTAGAAAAATTGCCCTTTGTGGAGTTATTTTCGCGAAGATTATTGGTTAAATTAAGTTCTTCCATTTGGCAATGCAGATCTGCTATTGGCTAATTTGATGGTAAATGGCGTGTACTTGTATAGCGCTTTACTCAGGTCCTACGACCCCCAAAGCATTTCACACTACAGTATGTCATTCACCCATTCACACAGATATATAAGCCCGCCTCCTGAAGGCGCTTTCTCCAGCGCCCCAGAGCTGAATTAAACATAAGAGATGCGAAGAAGCAGGAGGAAATCATATTTTACAAAGCAGAAATCATTTATACAATCTTCTCAGTGTATAAATGAATGTTTTCACTCTAAATATATGTAATTTTTATATTAAAAAATATGTTTGTTTATTTTGCACATTGTGTTTGTGGTAGGGAGGGCGGCGACCTTGTGCCCTCTATTGGCCAGCCGCCACTGATCTGCGCTCTCCGAGTGCTTTGCCGTGTCTGACAACACGAAACGCGCCTGTTTTGAGTTGATTGTGCCCATCTCACCAAGTTCTCTGCAAAATGTAAAAAGATGATAGTTTTTATTTTCTCAGGCAAACTGAGAAGTCTTTAAGATGCTCTTCAGCGTGAAGATGGCAAATTAAAGAAGAGGTTGGAGGAGCTGCATGTGCATTGACGTATACTGTGGAGCATCATCATTCCAGTTCAGCACCTCTCAGGAGGCTGAAAATGTCAATTTCATGCCATATAGACTTTGATTAAAGGGCCTAATGGATACCTGTCTGAAACATGACAGGTTAATCAGTTTCTTTTCATCAAGCTTTTTGTCTGTTTCTGCTTGAGCGTTCGCTTACCTTCAACATGAATGACAAAAAAAGAAATGGAGAAGACTCACACAAGATGAGACATTAGACCTTTAATTAGAAGGACACTTTAGAAAAGACTGTCTGCCTCAGTGATTCCTCTAAACACATGCTGTGTAACGACACTCGTAAAAAAACAAAAAGCTAAACATTCAGTTTGTTCTTGGTCCTCCAAGCAGAACAACATAACCAGGCCTTTAATTTGAAATGATACGGGTTCATTGAATGAGTTGAATGTTGAGATCACGTCCTCCACATGTATCCACCGTTCACACACGCAAACACACATCATTTCTTTTAAAATCACACATTTTTACTGTCAACACTGATGGAGAATGATTAAGATTAGACTCTTTTATAGCTACAGGTTGTCACTTTACTCTAACCCCTCCTTTCTACCGGATGCGTAAGCAGCACGTAATGTTATGGCACGTTTTACTCACAAACTCGCTACTCATCCCAAATGTGCTCCATCTAGGTGTTCCCAGGAGATCACGAGAATTGTGAAATCACGCGTGATTTCGTCAGTACCCACGACAACAAGCAGGGAGAAAGTCGACAACATGTATCCAGTAGGTTTATTTTAACACCACCTACGGACATCAAACCCATCATAGGTAATGTATTTTTTCATAGTGCTAATGGAAATCTGCACGTCTTTTAAAGGGATGGGTATTGTAAGGGTTTTAGATGATACCGGTACCAAATCGATACTGATTCCTAAACGGTACTTTGAAAAATAAAAATCACTCACACCCTAACCCTGAAAGATGTCACTTTGTTTCACATTTGTTCCTGAATAGGGATAATTTACTTTTCACACAGAGCCAGGTTGGTTTGGATAGGTTGTTTATTAAGAAATCATCATGTAAAAAAACAGTATTTTGGATTTACTCTTGATTTTAAAGAGGCCATTTCATACACATTTCAGGACTTTGTGGTTATTTCGTAAGTATTAACCAGTAATATGAAACATTTTATATCTAAAAAATGTCAGGAAACACTGATTAACAGACCTTTCAATCCGTCTTCGTTAAAATTCGGCTGGTTCTGGTTCCTTCAGTCAGGCTGCTTCAGCTGCTTAGTCAGCAACTCGTTCATATTCATTGTTCGAATTTGCTGGACTCAGATTGGCTAACAAACTAGCCTATGAGAGCAACTGTTTCCTGCCCCGCTGCACATGGCAACGTTAGACGTCAAGTCTTCCTGTTTGCTACGTCTTATGCTACAGCTTTTAGCTAGCAGCATACTAGGCGTGGTTTCAACTGCGGGAGCTGCCGAATACTAATGAACAAACGAGTTGTGACAAAACAAATAAAGGCTGTTTGGACTCGGGAAAACTCGGGTTTTATCACCACCTGCGTAGTTTGAGAGATAAAACTAGAAGAGAAGTTGTTGACCTGTTTTCATACACACTATGAAGGTAAGAACACCTATGGAGCTAAAATATTCAACAGAAACCTCAGAAAAAAACGTTTTTAATTGAAGGGCCTCTTTAAAGTATTCTTTTTGTTTTGAGAAATCTAAGTGTGAAAAAGCAAAAACAAAAGAAATACATTTTCACAGCTCTGTGTGAACACATTGACTCAGACTATTTACTTAGAAACAAACTCTACTGTGACTAGCATTTAGCTTGTTAGCGAACAGCTAGCTCTTTAATCTCCATTTCTACAAACTGAGGTGAGAGAAAATGAAAATTTTAACTTTTGATAAATGCCCACTAAAAACATCTAAATAATGAATCTACAGATGTTTTAACGTATTTGAATACAAGCTAGCAAACAACTCTACAAGCGAACACTGAAAAGGTTGCACACATTCTTCTTTAGCATGCAAACACACACTTTAATCATTTGGATTTTTCATTATCACCGCTTCCTCTTCTCATTATTCAAACTACTTCTGCTCACTACTGAGCCATGAACAGAGAATAATCCATCCCCTTGTCTTCACAAGATTCTAATCTCACCTGCCACTGATTATTTTTAACTCAAACATCTGACATTTTACTCTATTTTTCTCACAAAACTTTGCAAGATTAATTATGATACCTGAGCTTAAAGAGGAAATAGATGGTATAAACGCTCAGGTTAATACTATAAACAAAGAAAAAGGACTGAAGCAATTTAAATGAGTGTGGGAAGTGTGACTGCAAGGTGTCCATGTGGAGCTGCTTGTCACTCACACAGACCTGTGCCTACTGGCTCTGAACACCGTGTGACCGTGCTCAGCTTGTTCTTCGCTCTCTTCGTCACTCCACCCGTCCTAGCGCCTATTTCAGTTCTGCTTCAGCACATTTCACATCCAAGAGAAAACAAACAAGCAATGTCGTTCTTGTATTATTCTCCAGGAAGCCCACTACTCACGTCCTGACATCTGCATAATGAGAAGTGGATGTACACACAGTTCTCTCAGATGAGAGCTCTATTAAAATGATCTGCAGCAACAGCCCAAAGAGTCAGAAGAGCTTAAAGGATAAGGAATAACACAAAGATGTTAAATGTTTTTTTGCAAATATTTTTTGTGTATTTAAAAATTCAGCACACAAATGCCAAGTGATTCAGAATCACTTCCTTCTGAGTAACCGTCTCCTCTTAACCTCATAACACCAAATAAATCACGTCATTTGCTCAATTCTGAGTTTCTAAGAGTTTAAAGACCCACTTTGATCATCTTTTGAGTTATTTTAAAGCGTCTCAATAGTCTTTAAATTATGATTATGGCATTTTTACCCAAAATCACAAAACGTTTAGTTTTCTAGGAAGTTTCTGCATAGCGGCAGTAGCCCATTGGCAAGTCACCGCTCTGCAGAAGGCGAAACCGTTGGCTCGAAGGATCCCCCCTACCCTTCCCTGTTGATGAGAGCTCGCTGTTTATCCTAGCGCTTCTGCTAGCTTAGCAGAGCAGGAACTGTTGGCTCGCCCAGTGCCTTTTCTATGTCACAAACAGACACTTTTTTAAACTACATTTTTGCGTCCGCTCTTGATTCACAGCAATTTGAATGCAGAAATACTCAGAAGTACAATTTTGAGCTATTATTTAAAACACCTAAATCAAATCCTGAACATGTCTCCTGACTCCTGGTGGAGGATCTAAGTACTACAGATGCAAAGTGCTGATTTTCTTCTTCTTATATGTAGAGAAAATATTATTTTTGAACAAAGAACGTTGAAAAAACATGAGCCTTGACAAATTTCTGCAACTTTTACAGTGACTAAAATCTCAGGCAGATCAGTATAAGTTCACTCCCTTCAACTCTCCATCCCCAAAAAATTAATTGGGAAACTCTGGTGTAGGGTGTTTTTGACTTTGATCAATGACTGGGGAAACTCATTACCAGCGTGGGCCAGTGCGTGAGACATGCTCTAATTGTGTGCCAGTCTGTAATTCTGTGCTGTAATTGACAGCTGGATGAAGCAGGTGTGCACAGTGACACTGTGGCACGACAAGAGAGACAAAGGAGAAAGGGACAGAGAGATCACAGGGCGGAGTGAGGAAACAGGAGTGATTAAGGATTAAAAATGGCTGAGATGTTAAAGGCTCCAAGGGGACGCCAGTGGAAGATATTAAACAGTCTATTAAAATAAAATTGAGCTTCATATCATGATATTTCAGGGGTGTTTGTCACATAATAAGGATTCAGTCCAGCCAGATGTTGAATTCTAAATGGTTTGCACCACATAAACATGATCATGCTTTACTATAACACATTTTATTTAGAGGCTGATGAAAGCTAAATGCTCAGTGATCTGCAGACATCGTTTACTGAAGTTTTAAAATGAGAATGAAACAACGTTTCAGTGTTCAGGGATTTGCACTGTAAGATTGACGGATCAGGTCATTGGCTGTGACTGAAAAGTTAGCTAATGTTTACTTCTATAATTTGATGTGTGCTTTGTCCAAATATTTATTAATGACACACTGTGTGAATACAGAATTCACAAATTATTCAGAGTTTCTTCATAAAGATAAAAAATGTAAAGAGCTTCTCTTCTGTTAAGACTAGAATATGTGTGTTAGGAACAAATGCTAATGCTATATGTTTATAAAACATATTCGATAGAGGTTATAATCCAAACACAACAGGAATAGTTTTAATATTTAAATTGAACAGATTAGTCACCTTCCAGCTCATTGAAGCAACACTTTATTATAAGTGAATCAGATAAAAGTAATTATCTGATGTGAATCTGCATGGCTTTAGTATGTGATACAGTAATATATAGAATATAAGTATATATACAGTACAGGCCAAATGTTTGGACCTTCTCATTCAAAGAGAATGAGAAGGTCCAAACTTTTGGTCTGTACTGTACATTTTACAAATATATGCAAAAACACTTTGAACAGTTTTGTTGGTTCTTCTAAAACCATGATAAATCAAGCAGTAAAGTTTAAATCAGGTGTTTGATTACTCTGTTTAAAGAGAGACAAACATGCTCTTGGATTGTTTGAGTGCACCACACTGAACATGGACCAGATAAAGCAAAGACCAAAGCTGTCTGAGGAACTCAGAGAGAAGACGTTAGATCTCCATGTTAAAAGGTAAAGACTAGATCATCTCCAACCAGCGCCATGTTCCTGTGACCACTGCTGACAAACTACTAAAGCAAGGTCAAGGTACATCACTCTCTGATCACACATCCATCATATTTTCAACAATAATGAGCTTCATGGAAGAAGAACCAGGATACTTTTCTACTGACTGAAAAACACAAAAAAGCCTGGAATTCACCAAAACACACGTTGACGAGCTCTAAAGCTCCTGGAAAACGATCCTTAAAGACGCACACCGATGAAAATCATGTTTTTTGTGTTATTAACATGTTCTTGTGGCATTTTTCTGATGCTAGGGGATGTATTGTAAGAAAATAAAGCTCCAAATAGCATTTCTGAGTATTTCTGCATTCAAATTGCTGTAAACAGTAGCAGACTCTAAAATGTGTCTTCATTTGTGACACATAAAAGGCACTGGGCAGGCCATAAGCTCCTGGTGCTAGCTAGCTGTAAGCTAGCGGTAGCACTAGCATAAACAGAGATCTCTCAGCAAAAAGGAGGAGCGGGGGATCCTCTGCATCAACGGTTCTGCCCACACCACAGACACAAATTGTTAATGATCATATGCTGCTATGCAGAAACTACTTCCTAGAAAATGGCACAGGTTTTGTGATTTTGGGTAAAAACGCCATAATTTAAAGACCACTGAGACGCTTTAAAATAGCTCAAAAGTTTATCGAAGTGGGTCTTTAAAGCTTATGAGACAAAAGTTAGTGTTTTTCACTTATTGTGAAAGAGTGTACTACATCTATCAGCTGCCAATGACTTACTGCAGTAGAAAGCAGAAAGATCTGAGGTTGGAATGTCTGGAACAAGTTCTAACCTTTGTTAAACTCATAGAACTGAAAGTTTCAGTCAGAGGGACTGAAGGTCAGTGGAATGTCCAGGGAGGAACTGTTGAAACGACGCTGCATCAGTATGCAGCACACGCACACGCACACACACACACACACACACACATTGAAACCAGCTATGTGCTGAAACATCAGCTGAAAGTCTCTCCCACGTTAGTCAGGAGAATCCTCGTCTAATTGCTAAGCTCAAGTAAAAGGTCATGACGCATATTGGGTGTATTGAGATTAAATATTGTTTTGGAGTTTCTCTCTGAAACAGACTGGATGTTTTTTTAGATCTGTGCTTTATTTGATTAAAGAGATGTTGACTTCAGAATCCTGGTTTTGCGTGAGGTGATTTCAAGCTAACTGCTAATCCGTCTGGAGCCTTTTAATCTAAACACACAGACATGATCAACTGATTAGTCTTTATGGAACACTGTCCATTTAGATAAAATAACACATGCTGCATAATCATTTTCTAACGCCAAGATTCAGAGGATAAAATAAATAGAATTTAAGAGCTTGTTTAAGACTCTAGGCTTGTTAGCATTTAGCTTCATTCCTCTTCTCCAGACTGAGATTCTTCTGACTGGGTTCTACTGCAGATACATTACAAAAACCCACAGAACTCCTCTTAAAGAGACAGAAACAGCAGTCAGCTGTTACCAGCTTCATCTTATTATTAGCTAGAATATCATCTCCTCAGGAATCTTCCTTTAATGATATATCAAGCACTAAATATGCTTCATCCACGTCAGTGTTTTAAAAAGTGAATTATTGGTTATATTTTTTGCTATTTAACTTCACCCAGCATCCACTCATTACTTTTATATAAGTTTCTAACATATAAACCCATAATTTTTTTTAAATAGACTGATTAGGACAAAAATGGACTGATATATTTCTAAACTTTGTTTGAAGTCACATGAGTGCACAACACAAATACATCATTTTTACAAACACTAGAACAGATGCAAACATTTCCCCGACTCAGTTGAAAAGAAATCCTGCCGTACTTCCATAAATCTCTCCCACTCACCCAAAAATGAGGAAGAATTTAAACATGGAAAAGACCGAAGAGCCTGTGCTTGAATAGGATTTGCAGCTGGTTCAGCGTGAGCGAATCCGATTGAGGATTCAAACCATAAGGTGCTTCATGTCACCCGAAAACACACTGCAAACAAAGTTAGACACCAATAACACAACGAGGCTTTGTGGGATTTTTTCCCCCTCTATCTTCTGGCAAGCTCTTCCAGTCCAGAGGCAAAGAATGTTAAATTCAATCAAGCACAGCATAATTCCTCGCAGTGTACAAGTGGGGCTGACTCACAGGATTCTAATGACTGCTCATAATCAAGCACCATGATTAAGCACTCGGGGAAGTGGGCACATACTGAAAATCCTTTGGAGATGTCCTTTCCCTCAGAGCTAAGTACACTCATTACCTTGTAACAGCGGGTACGTGGGTGCTTCGTTAGCTTTTATGCCAATTTGCCTGTATTTGCTCCTGGTTTTTCTCCTTTCTGCGGAGTAAAAAGGTGCCTAAAGAGCCCTTGACTTGAAAAGTCTGAAGTCTGAACGCAGACCAGTAAAGTCTGAAACTGCAGGAATTTGAAGTTTCATTGTCTCACTCCGAGCTAGAACCCTTCATTTCAGCTCCAACAATGTCACATAATGCGCTGTGGTATTACTGAGGATGAAATCAAGTCTTTACACAAATGGACGGCCTGCAGCTCAGACATTACAAAAACTTTAGTGCTCCCATAAAAGCTTGCTTCTGTAACCGTCCCCGCAGACACAGAGACGCGTGGTATTTCATCAGATATGCTACAATCACAGCCTTTTCTGATCTATAATCATTATTATTACATTTTACTAGTCAGAAACCAATCTTCTTGCAGTTCCAGGGTTTTATGTATCATGACAAAAAAAATGATCTTTACCAAGTTATTCATATTTAATTCCATCATGTCGTTGTTTTTATTATTTATTATTGGGGCAAAATGTAAAACCCGTGTGTGTAAGTCCACCTCATGATAGAGGCCTGCGCGGGACAGAATTTCCAGTCCCGCTCCCGCCCGCTCCCGCATAGTACAGTCCCGCTCCCGCCCTGCTCCCGCATAGTACAGTCCCGCTCCCGCATAGTACAGTCCCGCTCCCGCCCCGCTCCCGCCCCGCTCCCGCATAGTACAGTCCCGCTCCCGCCCTGCTCCCGCATAGTACAGTCCCGCTCCCGCATAGTACAGTCCCGCTCCCGCCCTGCTCCCGCCCCGCTCCCGCCCCGCTCCCGCATAGTACAGTCCCGCTCCCGCATAGTACAGTCCCGCTCCCGCATAGTACAGTCCCGCTCCCGCATAGTACAGTCCCGCTCCCGCCCCGCTCCCGCCCCGCTCCCGCATAGTACAGTCCCGCTCCCGCATAGTACAGTCCCGCTCCCGCATAGTACAGTCCCGCTCCCGCCCCGCTCCCGCCCCGCTCCCGCATAGTACAGTCCCGCTCCCGCCCTGCTCCCGCATAGTACAGTCCCGCTCCCGCATAGTACAGTCCCGCTCCCGCCCTGCTCCCGCCCCGCTCCCGCCCCGCTCCCGCATAGTACAGTCCCGCTCCCGCATAGTACAGTCCCGCTCCCGCATAGTACAGTCCCGCTCCCGCCCCGCTCCCGCCCCGCTCCCGCATAGTACAGTCCCGCTCCCGCATAGTACAGTCCCGCTCCCGCCCCGCTCCCGCCCCGCTCCCGCCCCGCTCCCGCATAGTACAGTCCCGCTCCCGCCCCGCTCCCGCATAGTACAGTCCCGCTCCCGCATAGTACAGTCCCGCTCCCGCCCCGTGCCCGCAAAGGACTATGATTTTAAGTCCCGCTCCTGCCATATTTTGTACCGCTCCCACCCGCAATTCCCGCATGATTCAGACGTTCCCGTTATTTCTCACGAAAGTTCTTGTCTTTGGCTTGGGTAATAAAATGCTGAGCTTAGAGCATACCACTGACCGATCATTCACCAAGGGCAGTGGGGAAGGAACGCGTTGCCAACTTGGCAAGTGGCATGCGCAGCTGAGGCGATCCCCAACACACATCTGGAGACAACAGATTATTGAGATGGATGGTCGTGAGGGAGCTGGAGCTGCTGGTTGTCACAGAACCATCACAGCACAAAAAAACCAAACATTCAATCAGACTCCTGCTCACTCATTGCATAAATTTAGACTCAATCAGCCTGATATTGTGCTTATTATTGTGTTGTTTGGACGGTGGGACGAAGCCGGGAGAGAGTACACATTGTGTATTTTAGTTTTATTTTTAGTTTGCGGGACTGCAGCTTATCACCGCTCCGCCCGCTCCCGCATTGTGCACTCTCGCACCCGCCCCGTGCCCGCAATGAGCTTTCTCTATTTGTCCCGCGCCGCATTGCTTTGCGCGGGAGTGCAGGGCTCTACCTCATGATCCAGCAGCTTGTGGAATTACCTTCTGCAGCAAGAACTTGAACCGGCAGACTTTATCAGTCTCTCAGATCACACTGAAGGATTTTAGCTCATGCTTCCTTATGTTGCTTTAGTTCACTGATATTAAAGGAAATTCATTAATGTGCAGGTTGAGGTCTGGGGACTTTGACCGGCCTGATGCAGCAGCTTGGTTTCCTTCCTGTTATTGTATTAACACGCACCTGTATGCTCCAGACCAACAAACTAATGAAACTCCTGTATTTATAGGAGGTACCCTTCTTATTGGTTAATTAATCCAAGTGATCAGCAGCCCTGGCTGCTACTGTACCTTCCCTCACATGGTGGGATCTGCTGTGTGTTTGTCCACAGGGATCATTTTAGAACCTGGTAAAGATCATGATGTATAAACCCTGGAACTAAAAGCAGGTGTTTTTTTCCTTGTGATTGGACTTCTGTTTTTGGACTTTGTGAAAAAGTGAGCTGAAGCTCTTGGGATGTTCTGATTGTGGACTAATTACAATGTCAGCCCTGCCATAAGAGACTCAAGTGACACTATAGGCCAGACGGTAAATGACACTCTCCACATGGTGAGCTACATTAGATATCCAGACAGATGCTTTAGCCACACAGACTCATTAGTAAAGAGCCATGAAGGTTGTGAACCAGCTGAAACTTTGACCACAGCCATCTGTACACTAGAAACATAAAGAATTCCTTTATATAGCTTCGTTAACTTAGAGAGATTGTAATTTTACTCTTTATTAAATACATTTCCCAATCAAACCTCCAGCAATTACACCCCACCCTTTACAATCACAACATGAGACGTTTGCAGATTTAATATTGTAAAGCAATAATAAAGAAAATTCATCATTTCCCATTTTATGCATATATATGAGTGCATGCACACACACACACCTGCCCTGAGGAACAGTTAAAAACTGATTTTCTGCATCATATTAAAATTCAGAGATTATTGTTATTGGTAACAATAAGATTTGCCTGATTAGCTCTCAGTTCATTCGTGCATGTGTTTTCTGAGACGTGCTGGTGACGCCTGTCCCTTACACCTGCCAGTATGTTTACTCCTGTCATCATGTTTCCAGGTGATTGACTGATAAGGATTAACATAACATTTGTTTCAGAAAGCAAGGCCGTAAAGAAAATAAAAAAGTACACAGTCGAGTTGCTGTTTGACAAGAAAGACACCTTCCATCAGTTCTGATCCTCAAAAATATAGATCTGATGATACTCATCTCTCACTCCTAAAATAAGCAGACAGATGTCTGATAGATATCAGGACATTTGTCAAAGCAGCATCTCCTTGTCTTGTTTTTTTTCCTGTCCGTGCAGCTGCTGACAATAAATCACTGCATCTGATCCCGACTGTCGCAGTGTCTGCAGAATGCCACCGGTTTTTAGAAAGGCTAGGCGGTGCAGACAAACATCATGAGATGCATCTGTTGTGTGTAGGTGCACAGCTGAGGAAAATCCACACACAGATGAGCACAGAGAAGTGTGTTATTTGTATGTGCAGGTGTGTATGTGCAGGCTTATCCATAGAGGAATAAATCCAATCCATTACCTGACAGGGCTCAGGGCAGTTCAATCGATGGCACTCTCTGGCTGCTGATGAACTTCCCCTCCGACAAGGTGTATCATTCACACCTGTCTCAGAGCAACACTGTCTGCCATTTCTAACTTCCAAGGAAGCTCGTTGCTAAAAATCTAACCTGAAAGGATGAACGTTACTGTGTGAAAGTCTTCAGTCATCCATCGTTTCAAAATTTATCCCAATCTTCTCAAGTGGTCCTGATCAATTTCTGTGTAATCTTTCTGAAGGTCATTTAAAGTTCTTCTAGTCTAGGTCTTACCTGTCGACAGCATCATGTGCAGTTAGTGCATAAAAGTCAGGAAGTGGACAAGTGGAGGTCAGAAGAGCAAGTGTAAATAAATAAATAAATAAATAAATCTGAAAGTCATGACTAAAAGAAAATGTTAAGAAGCTAAATGTCATTTCAATGTTTCTCAAAGTGGAAATAACTCACGAAATACACAAACTACCAGTGTGTATCTCTTAAAGACTAGTAGAGTATGACGGTCAGTTATCAGCTGGACTAAAGCTGCAAACAGTCCTTTAAAATACAAAATCATCCCATAATTAAACTAATAATAATGATTATTATGTTGATTTGCTCCTCCTCTTTTCCCCGGTCTGTTTGCATCAATAATGTCCTACATTACATTATTTTTATTCATTTTTCACATATTAAAGTCAAAGAAAACAGTTTTCCTGTTGCTGCTAACTGGTTTGCTAAATTTCACTTTATCTACTAGAGTACGTGACCAATTTTAAACATTTTCAAGTCAAGAAGAGGATTTTGCCCCGAATGAGAAGCTTAACAGCTGTTTGTCGTTTTTGGAATAGTGCATGGAGGAGGATTCGCCCCGAGATCTTTGTTTATGATAGCGCTAATGCTAGCTTACAACTAGCAGAGTAGGAGCTTATGACAACGTCTACTGAATTTTCTACGTCACAAATCCAGTTTTTTTAGACCACGTTTTTACGTCTGCTACTGATTCACAGTGATTTGAATGTAGAGATACTCAGAAATGCAACTTTGAGCTTAAATTTCTTAAAGAGGCCCTTCCATTAAAAACGTTTTTTTCTGAGGTTTCTGTTGAATATTTTAGCTCCACAGGTGTTCTTACCTTCATAGTGGGTGTGAAAACAGGTCAACAACTTCTCTTTCAGTTTTAATCTCTCAAACTACGCAGGTGGCAATAACACCCGAGTTCGAACGGCCTGTATCTGTTTCATCACAGCTCCTTTGTTTGTTAATATTCATCAGCTCCTGCAATTGAAACTACGCCTAGCATGCTGCTGGCTAAATGCTGTTAGCATAAGAAGTAGCAAACAGGAAGAGAGTACGTCTGACGATGCCATGCGCTTCGGGGCAAGAAACAGTATACTTTGCTCTCATAGGCTAACATATGAACGAGCTGCAGCCAAAGCCTGACGGAAATAGCCGGGAACCAGCAGAATTTTAATGCAGACAGATTGAAAGGTCTGTTAATCAGTGTTTCCTAACCTTTGTTAGATATAAAATGTTTCATATTACTGGTTAATACTTAAGAAATAACCACAAAGTCCTGAAATTTGTATGAAATGACCTCTTTAAGTCTATGTCCTCTAGCATCAGAAAAATGCCACAAGAACATGTTAACAACACAATTTTATTCAGAGTGAGTCTTTAAATGATTTCAAGAAAATTTGACTCCTCTGAAGCAAAATTGCAAAAAATTTGGAGTGGTTTAAAACTATTTTATAGTACTGTAAGTGTCTACAGCAGCCATGTTCAATACTCAAGTACATTTACCATTTATCCTCCTAGTAACCAATTTAACTGCAGAGAGCTACTGCTGAACACACATATTATCAATTCATGCTTGGACTGAACATAAACTGTAATTATATTCAGTCACAGTGAATAGAAAAACACTGAATAATATTCCTTTGGCGTGTCGAATCTGTACTCATCTACAAGCATGTTTTCGTATCGTCTGGCTGCCACTTCCCTTCAGCCAAGAAAAAAAAAACAGGGATGGAGAAGCAGTGAGTGTGAAGGAGGAGATCAAATGGCAGGGCAGTTATGAGATGTGGGTCTGATGCCTTTTCAGACTGCACTGTTTTGGCCGCCACACCAGTCAATCACAATTACAATGGCGAGGAGAGATGAGGAGCAGTGGTGCAGAAAGAGCAGGAGTGATAATTACAATGCAAGGGACAAGATAATGGGAACACGCTGCACTCTCCCAATCATTTCATGTATCAGCCTCTGACTGACCCACCCCCACACCCCCACTGACAACCAGCAATCACAGGTCACATTTGTGAAATCCAAAATGAATTAATTTGACGACAGCAGCAGGGGCTGTGATCCGTCTCTGTGTACGCTCGTGTTTGTCTTCGTGCAGCTTTTTGTCAAATGTCAGAGAATATTTACCTCTCACTTCCCGTCTTCCCTCCAAAACAGGCACTGCATGGAATCTTACATGAAAGAGGGGGGTGTCAAACCTTACAGGAATTTTTCATTCTCAGAGAAATGCAAATCGACAATATTAACTACCTAATAAATACTATTCTAAAAACAATCACCATGTTTTATATAGCTAGAAAAACAGTATTTAAATGATCTCAAACTTTCACAGAACAGTATTTATATTTTATTTACTGCAGCTGTCACAACACAAATTAGTGGTTGTATATTTTGCAGCTTTATGAAACATTACGACTCCCCCCACGCAGACTCCGAGTCCGGGTTTTCCTCCACTAAGCAGAGCCCGTAATCCCACTGCTCCTCTTAAGGACAGTCAGCTGGGAATATTAATCACAGGGTCATAAAAAATAAATTTACCATAAACTGTGAAGAGGCTTCATGAAAATTAAGTTGTTTATGATGTGCATGATTATTAGGGTATCTGCTCTTTACTGAATTGCTTAAGATGATCAATCTGATTTAAAGCGTCAGAAGATGGAGGCTCTGATCTCACAGCGCACCCCCACGAGCTGTGATACCATCACACTTATTAAGGGAGTTGTTTTTATATATTCCATCTATATGCACTCATTTAAACATCAAAAATGTAAAATTAAATCATCTTTTACTGACAACTACGGTCAATATTTCCAGGCCTGCTCACCTGCACACATGGTGTTTTTAATCATTATTACAACTAAATAGATTAGTAACATTTAGATTTACATGAATCAGTAAGTAAAATGGTTAAAGTAATGTTTAAAAAAAAAAAAAAAAAAAAAAGTCCCATTCAGTGACATACAGTGGGCGGGACTTATAGATTATCCTGCAGCCAGCCACTAGGGGGCGACCATTTCAACTTCTGGATCAGATTTCTGTGTTAAGTTATTAAATACAGTGAAATCTCTATAGCGGACACGGACAGGACCAGACGTTTTGTCCATTTTGGTGGGGTGTCCGGGTGTCATCTAGAAATGTCCATAAACCATTGTCACGGACATTTCCTCGGTAAATCAGCCTATTTTACGAACTAGCACATGGTGAAATCCTCCTCTGAAGATATGTCTCAACTTCTAATATAATTTAATGTATACGTGTCAGTTTTAGTTTTTTTTTTTTTCCATTTATTACGAAAATACTGATGACCAATGTTTACATTGTTTAAACAAGGGAGACTGTTTAAAGTCATGTCAGTTTGTGCCAGTGTTAATTTCGTTAACTAAAATATTTCATCATAATTTTAGTCACGAATATATCTTTGCGGACGAAAACGAAACGAAAACTAAAATAGACGGCCCTATTTGAGACGATTATTATGACTAAAATTATGTTGATTTTCGTTGACAAATAAAAGACGACACAAAAATAGACAGTGACGAATCAGAGGAAAAGAAAGATGCAAAAAGCTAACAGCTAGGGCTACTGTGAAAAGAACCAATCAGAGCTCGGCTTATTGAGCGGTGAGCAGAGGCTTCCGTAGTTGTTTGAGATGCTCCCGGGAAGACGTCAGATGAAGTGTGGAATGGTAAGAAAATGTCCATGTACTATATTGCAGTTGTTAACTCTATAATGCCCCGTGTATCATATTTGCTACATAGTTTTGATCATTTCTAACATGGTTGCTCCCAGTAAATGATCCACTTGCCTTTTTTTCAGGTTAAATGATCTTTATTATATGGATGAATGCATTATTATTAAATCGTTTTTATATTACAATTAAACCGTAAAGACAGCCAATGTAATAAATGCGATACAAAAAATCTATTATAAATAACATGATACAGCAAAAAACATTTGTGAATTTTGTTCTAAGGCTTCGTAAACGTCTCAGTTCCAAATAATCAGAATTTTCTGGCTATTTTTTAATAAGTTGGGTCTTACAGGGTTAAATTAATACTTAAATGTACTTATTTTAGTCGACTAAATCTACAATTGATTTTAGTCGACTAAAATTGTGCCTAAAACTTTAAAGAATTTTAGTCAAAAGACTATGACTAAAACTAAATTAAAATTTCTTGCCAAAATTAACACTGGTTTGTGCCAAATGGCCACTTGCAGAGGGACCTGTGATCACTGTCCATTAGAGGGGTGAATTTTCATTGATTTTATTTTTTGGGTGGGCAAAAATTGTCCGATCTCCTGAACAGCGTGGTGTCCTCTCCAGAGGGGTTATATAGGTCGCAAAAACGCTTGGTCGGTCCAAAACCTGTCAGCTGGACATGGGTGTCCGTCCCCGAGGGGTATCCACAGGGTGGGGTTTCACTATATATCAATGATGTCTCCATATTGAGGAAAAGATATGAACGTTTTGATAAATCCATCACAACAACAAACAAACCTCAGAATATTTACACCCGTTAGTCGACTGAAAACGTCCCATTTATGCACTTGGATTGTTCGTTCACGTGTGTTTTGGTGATCTAGTGACTTTTCGTGGTTACTGCACCACAATAATTGTTTAAATTGAAACATCACTTCCATGTTTGTTTTTTACACACATGTATGTATCTCTGTGTACAGCTCAGACAGGAGGAGGGAAAGGAGAGACCACACTGTTGTCAGGCTGCCTGAGGGAGAAAGCAGAGCTAATCCACAGTTATCAACACTTTTAAGCCTGCAGACTTCAGAACCATTTGCAACCCCCCCACTGTTTCTACTCTGCTTTGGCTTTTTACATGAAGACGCTCCACCTGAATCCATGACGGGCTGCCTGCCACTGGCTGAGCAGTTATGGTTTCCAGGGAAACGGCAAAAAAGCAACGTCAATATGCCGGGATGCAACATGTCACACCCCATTTGGGCTCTCAGACAGAAACCGCCGAGCCGTCTATCCAACAAGCTTCTACTTGAACCTGTGTTTACCACGTAATCTCAGGCAGTTACCGAGGATGGTTCTGTCATCAGCAGATCCACGTCTCAACTCGCTCCTGAAATGTAGCAATTTAGACCCTTTACAACACACCATCTCCTGCTGTACTTGAATTCTCTTCATGACGTCTATTTCATGACCGCAGAAACAATAACAAGTCTTATTATGTGCTCAACAAATAAAAGCTTAAAGATAAACCACTTTTATATCTATATACACACGTGTTTTTTTTACATATCACATCATATTTTAATAAAATAAAACCTATTTTCAGCCCATAAGTGGTTGGTATGTAAACTGTAATCAAATTTTTAAAAAATTGAAAACTGCTTCATATAAAAATTAGAATTTTCATATTTAGACATCTATATATAATATCCTACCAACAGTCTGAACCATCGAAATTTATCTTATCAGACCGACATGTGATGTAGACGTCTCTGGGTAATAAAAAATATATAATGCTGCAACAAAAACAGAATTCAAAAGCACAAGTTTTGCTCTAACTTTCACTGACACACATCTAAGATATCTGAACAGGGAAAAAAAAGCGAGTATTCAAAAGGAAAATTAAGTCAAATCCGACCACAAACGACATGAATTTTCCCTCCCATTGAAAAACATGACAGCTCGTGTCATATTTGTATGAATTGGTGCAGTTTATGTTAACTGCACGGCTTAAAGATCAAGGAAAAAGAAAAAACATGGGAACATTTTCCTTTAAAAACTATCTGTAGGGGTCAAAAAAGCAACATGCAATCAGTGAGGTCTCTGAAAGGCAGCGGGATTATAGACGAGACATAAAAACAACCAGAAAAATACAAAGATTAACATTTTAAATCACAATTAAAAACATCCAAAAGTCACAGAGAGGAAAAGTTAACTGAGTACTGATTAAGAAGTCAAGTACTCAGTACATTTTGTTTGTAATCCTCATGCGAAGTTCAAGCTTCAATCATGCGTGATATTCATAACGAAGGCCATGATGTCAATTCAAACAACAAAAACAAGCAAGAAGTGGCGTCTGAATTCAACTTCAACAGAGTGGATTTATACAAAAACAAGCAGATGAAATATGTAAAAAGCCTGCAGCAGCAAAATACAATCACAAGCATCCAACTTCAGTTTATAGCTTTAATGAAAGAGACTAAAGTGACATTTTGTTGATGTACTTCTTGTACCTTCAGCACTGTCGCTGGAAAAGCCAATATGTATGCCTTCATCACCTGTACGGTTTGTTTCTCTTTGCTGTGCAGTCAGGGAAGAGACTTTCATTTAAAGGAGGAAAATGACAGAAAGTTGAGACTCAAACTGCAAGACTGAGTTTAAAAAACTCATTCAAATTAAATACTCTACCTCCCCCTAGTGGTAAATAATGATATCACTCCCTGTGTGAGAAATATGATATTAAAACCAGGTTAAAATAAGAAATTTGCTTTTAAAAAAAACCCAAAACACTCACATTATTTTGGTACCTATATATAAACATTTAAAAACAAACCAAACAAAGATTAAGATTCTAAAAACTCAACTGACCTCTAAAGTTTCACATCATTTGTGTGAAACCCAATATTTGTAAAAAGATAAGAAACAACTAAACAAGAGAAAGTAAGGAAAGAATCTGGGAAAAGAACAAAAAATTCTGCATGAAATTAAAAGTTTAAAAAGAATAATTAGCAGCAACATTCACATTTAGAACAACAATGCAGAGCAACCAAACTACAGCAAAACGAAATCCTCTCCGGTAAACCACTCCGGTGAATTCATCCACCAACAAAATGTCTGTCAACAAATCTCAGAGTTTCTAAAAGTCATCGATGACAACTAAAAAAAAATCATAAAAATTACACCAATATCTGACCTGAAACTTAATAACATGTCAGTGTTAGTCTCACAATAAAAAAAACTCACTCACCGGTAGAAGAAATCACTTGATTCCCTTTCTTCCTTCATGCTCCATGTTGTTTTTTTGTTTGTTTCCAGACAAAATAGCATAAAAAACACAAAATTAAAATTTCCAACATGATCAAAAATAAGTGATTGGATTTTAAAACTTAATGTAAACAACATTTTTATCTAAATGTATATAGAAGTATAATCTGTCTTCCAAGGATACTCTTAATGAGCTGGTAGTCACAGGTGTGACTAATCAACTGCAGTAAGTGTTGCATTCAGGGACTTTTGGTTAATTTGGAAGTTTTACAAGAGAGCAACAAAAAGTTCAACAAAACAAATATATCTGAGATTATTCTAATAATAATTAAAGAAAATAACAACAACTAGAGTCAGAATGTAGTTTTTATTGATTTTACCGAAAACCACGGTGGAGCGTATAAAAACATGTTAATTTTTAAATTCTTATTATTAAAACAGGGAAAATAGCTGTAAAAGGCATAAAAATATTAAAAAATCAGCTGATCATTTCCCCGATAACATTCAGTTAATTGGTGATTTTCAGTATTTTTTTTTATTTAGTTAATTATAGTGGATTTAAAGTTTTAATTGAGATATGTTTTCATTTTTAAAGCCTATTTGAAAATGTCAAGATACTTTATGCCACTGTATAACTAAAACCCTTGAGTAGAAGATTCACAGAACAAAGATTTATGATTCTAGAAAGGAATTTTAAAAAAGAGTTTGTCTGACTTGAGGGTTTACAGGGAGAGAGAAGATGCAAGTCCAAGAGCGGAGAGAGAAAAAAAATCTATAAATGAGAAAGGACTGAGTTAAGTTGACAGAGTGATAAATCAGGAAGAGAATGAAGTGAGCTTGAGGGACGGTTTGAATAAGAAAGACGGAGTGCAGAAACAGAATGAGTGCAAAGGGAGGAGAAAGAAAAAAAACCCAAGTCTGACTCTGACAGTGAAGCACTGAGCTCTGCTGATGGGCCCTAATGAAGTACGGCAGCTGCAGAGGAGGAGCTGGATCTGACAGTCCCCCCTCTGACTGATGCTGGAGAAGACACACCAACACACACTCATTCAGGAGGAAGCAGGAGAAACTTAAGCTCTACAAAACTGCAATAGACACAACCTTCCACATGAGGAGGAGCAGAGAAAAGCAAAATCATGCCAGGATTTTTACTTTCCGTCCTTCGGTGAACATCAGAAAAAAATCTGATGAAGCACGTTTTCCCCCCAAAGGATGCTTGTGAACTTCCTGCCATAAAGAGCTGAAAACCATCAGATTGTATGAACGTGGGAGAACTTGTAGAATGAAAAACATCAAGCATGTTGATGTTTGGAAGATGCTCTTAATAGAAACCAGAGATTCAAAATAAATTCAAATCTAAAACCAAAATATTAAAATGAACTCACTGGTTCATGAAGGTTATAATATAATAAAATATAATATAATATTCTACTCTACTAATATAATACATGAGAATTTTCAATATTATGCTTTTTAAAAATAAAATAATACCATAATAAGAGAACCTAAACAACATATTGTTTGCCAAAATTTCATGTTATTTTTATTTGAAAAAATTATTGATTCTTTTACATTTTTTGACTATATGCGGCAAACATGTAGTACCCTTTTCCACCACTAGAGTATAAGCTGAGCTGTTTTTGGTCGAGCCCCTGGTTTGCTTTTCAAGAAGAAGCCTCTTTAAAGGGAGCCGTATCATTGCTTGAGTTCACGTAAAAAAGGGACACTCACCCCTCCTTTCCACCGGACGCGGCAGCAGCACGTCATACGCAGCTGATAGATACCGCTGTAGTCAATAGAACCCTTTCCACTGCATCCGTCAGCAGCGCGAGTCGAACGCGTCTCAGGAGCGACATCTCGTGGCAAAAACGCGGCGGTAAATTTTTTTTTGCGCTACCCGTCTGAAATGCGTGTGAAACTGTGCGGCCCTGAAGTTATTACTAGCAGTCTTCTGTGTTTTTCCATCATTGACGATGAACGGCTGATTACTGAAGTGCAGAAGTACCAAATCCTGTTTGATTCAAGTCAAATTTTTTTATAAAGACAGCATCAAGAAGGATAAAACATGGACAAGATGGTGAGTTTATGCTACTTATTAACGTTATTTCGGAGGGAGCAGCCCTCTGGATCTTTTAATGTCCTTCATATTTACATGTCTACTCTATAGTACCTCGGATCGCCACTAACATTATTCAGTTGGACTTCAAGCGAATTTGGATATTACCTGTCTTATTGGCGATTATAAAACAGGCAGAACATAAAACACAAACCTTTTGGAGCCATGTTGTAGTTTTTCCCTGCTTGTTGTTGTGGATACCGACAAGCTCACACGTGATTTTGCTAATCTCGTGTGACTTCGTGCTCTTTCTGTGACGATTGCTTCCCTGCTGCTACGCGCCTCATACGTACCCGGTGGAAAGGGCCAAGCAGCAGAATACGCGAGCGAGACGTGCTGCTTCAGTAACGAGCTGCTGACGCATCCGGTGGAAAGGAGGGGTAAGAGTCACAGAACTGTAGTGAAAAAATGCGTGGCAAAACCAGAGTAAATATTGGTGACACATTCACACTTTGGATACAGTTTTGTAACAAAACTCTTGAACGCTGCCACTCTGTGTGACGGATTGAGGAATAATACTCATTTCTGCCCCCCTGTGGTAGTTAGTGGAAGTGACGGGGTTGTAATTTGGCTCAATACTGTCACCTGGTGTTGTAATTCAAAGCCATTATTTTCGACATATACCTTTAAAATCCACGGGTTTATGTAATTTGTTATTCAGATAATACATGAATCAATTCAATAAACTGCATTAAATATACACTTTGAATATTTTAATCCACATCTGATTTTGGATGTTTTGATTTAAAGCAAATTCAGTTTAAATGTGTTAAAAAACTGTGAGAACTGCTACATAATGAAAATCTCACGTGTGAAAATGATGAATATACTGGTAGTTTCCTCACATCAGAATTCAAATATAAGTAAATAATCTACATAATCTGTCTTTTTGTGAAGTTGTTTCAGAATTCCACAAATAAAACATGTGATTCTTATTATTATTACTATTTGTTTTGTTTGTTACATTAAGGAATCTTCCTAATAAAAGACTCAGCAAAAAGAGATGATACCTTAAGAAATGATTGTGATACACGACTCAAAATATGATAGTGATGAAAAATATACTGATGTGGGATCAGTTCTACATGTGATACAATAAGTCTAAATAACAGTGAGACGTCAAAGACAGAATAAGAGATAAATACCACATAAAAAGTGATATTAAATAAATAAAGTGATAAATAATTAACCATAAATGATAAGAGATAAAGCAACAATTAATAATTGATGGTTATTTTATCAGGGAATTACATAAACATCTTTCATAAAACATGTCCATAACCCAGTATAAATGAAAGTATAATCTGTTTGTTTTTTTAGTTAAATGTAATTTAACTAAAGAGGGGGGTTATTTGAGGAAATACTGTAATAATAACAGCAGGTGGCAGCAGATCATCATCTCACCGTTTCATTCGAACCAGATTCCAACCCTTAAACTCTACAACACATCACAGCTGGAAACACGGATACGGTTAAATAAAACGGTTTATTCTCCATTAGTTCATAAAAATAAAATTAAATGTTACAAAAATTGCTTTTAAAAATCAGACAACTGTACAAATCATGGCTCCAACTTCACTTTACTTTGATGTAGAAAAATACAAAGGCACTATGCATGAGTCTGGTGCATATAGAAAACATTAGAAGATTGATTCTGGATGCGGGTGTTGAACTGCGGCTCATCTGCATCCAGTAAGTGCAGAACCACGGAAACGATTTTATTCTTTTCTACCAATTAATCAATTTCACATGATTAAAAATCACCTAAAAACACAAACTTATTTTCACACATCTGTTAAGACTCTGAGGCAGAAATTTCATTTTATTTACCAGTAATCTCAGTTTGTAAGAGCTCCACGTAAAATTACCAAACCCGACAAACAAGACAAAAAATACACATTTCAACTATTGAAACTGATATTAGAAGTATTTTGGGATTTATTTGGACATTAAGAAACGTGCCTGAGATGTTTCGTTACATTCTAACATCTAATAAAACTGCAACCAGAACCTCTTGTGCTGTTTAAAACCGGGTCGTGCACCTCGTAACGCTGAACTGGGATCAGTAAAACTAATAAAAGTGTCTGATTAAGATATGAAAAAACATAAAAACAGTAGAAATAAAGAATATAAATAGTTTTAATCTCCTGTGTGTAAAGTGGCTTTTTGTGACACATTCCAAACATCCAGCTGAAGGATTTAAAGATTCTTTATTTTTGTACCTTTCTAGAACTTTTCTGTGCAAATTAACAAGTCGTAGCTTTCAGTAGCCGCGTGGTTAATTAAAGACAACCATCTTTAATTGTACAATCTCAGTGACGTCCAGTTTTATACTCAGTTTTCTGACACGCAGCTGCGCCGCAGTCGCTCCTCAGAGGAACCCGTGCTCGTCCAGGCCTTTTGGAGTTACTGGATTCCACTTTGCGATAGTTTTAGCTGAATAACCTGCAAAAACACAAGATGAGTCAAACAAGTCCTGAAAGTGAACTGATCTGTAAGGTGTTTGATGTGCTCGTGTACCTGGTTCTGGTTTGTTTCTTGAAGACTGAACATTTGTCCCGACTCTTCCCTCGGCGTCGCTCTCCCCCGACGAGGTGTGGTCCTCCCCTTTCCTGTGGAAGCCGGGCCTCTTGTGGTACTTGGCCCGGTAAGTGTCCGTCATGCAGCTGTCCACAGAGAAGAACGTGGTGGGGAGAACCTTGTCTGTCAGAGACGGGGAGTCGGAACCATCGTCAGGTCTGGGATTCGGACTCGGTAACCTGTCCTCGCTTTCGCTGGCTGACAGGTCGTTCCTGTCCTGGTCCGATGAGCCGGACTTGGAGCTGGCGTCAGATGAGAGTCTGTGCTCAGAGGGCGTCTCGATCCACCGGCGCAGGGAGTGGGGGGGGACAGACAGGCCGTTTCTTGGCTCGCTGCGGGGGCTCAGTCGGGGCTGTACCTCCGGCGGCGCGGCGCGGATGCCAGTAAGATCCGAACTGAAAGTCTTTCGAGGTAAAGGAGGCGGATGACTGCGAGACACAGAGTCTGTGTGAGGGGTGTCTTCCTGTTCAGAGAGGGGTCCGGTGAGGTCATCTGAACTGTTCCACTCAGAACTGCTGGTCTTAGTCAGGAAGGGAGGGACAGGACTCGCAGGGCTGCCGTCCTCCTGCTCACTGTCCGGGTCATTGCTCTTGTCCGAGAGTCCCGGCGTGTATCTAAAGGCTCGTTTTCTGTTAGAGAGCAAAAATAAATCTAAACATCCGACATGGTTCACGAATAATAAACAGGTTTATGGTACAGAAACATTAGATCTACCTTTGTAGATATGCAGCAGAAACATCCGAAGGATCCGGAGATTTTCTCCCTGCTTCACCTGAACAAAGACATAAATATTAAACCTGTGGAACAACAGCTGGTAAACTCTGTGATGAGTTTGAATAAAGCTAATAATTTATTTCCTCTGCGCCTCTGCAGCATGTTATCTAACAGGGGTCATGATGAGGGAGAGAAAGTACCAAAGCAGCTTGTCTGGCAGAGCGCCCTCAGGCCCTCTGTGTACCACTCTGTCTGATCCAAACACAGTACACGGCCCCTCGGAGGGGATTCGGGTTCATATCTGGGCCTCGTTAACTCAAAACCTATAAAACCAGAAGAATAAACTCAAACTGATTTAACACTTTCAGTTCGAAAAGACGAGGAGCAGCTTGAATTGAAGGCCGATGATTCATCGTTTCCTGATGAGATTTATCTGATTTACACTCCCGCCTCTGAGGTCGCTACTTAAACTTAGAAACAGGTCCGGTCCGAAGGCGGGGTCCGGGCTGGATTTACTGGACCTTATACAGGCTACAGCTGACACATAAGAGTGAGTAACTGAGAACTATCTGAGATGAGTCAGCATATTTTACATTTTTTTGCCTCCTGTCAGGATTTTCTCTTTCCCAAAGCATTAGTGACTAAATCCTTTGTACTGGCATGCAATTACACCAGACTGCAGACTTTAGACGCCCCCCCACCCCCAAAACACCACTGCATTTTTAAGTCACTAAGAACATGTGGGCATTTACAATCTGATGCTGCTGATCTGCAATGTTGGCAAGCAACTGTGACAATATGATTCTCTAAAACAGGAAAATCCCCCCATCTTTATGATACACACGCCGTTGCCAGGAGACCGCTGTCAGGAGGCGGGGTTGCAGAATGTTTAGTGATGCTAAAATAAAAGTTAAAAAAGACTAAATCTTTCCTACAATCAGAATTATACCAAAAACATCTTTAGCTCCACATTTCATCAGTCACATAGTTTCAAATAGGTTTTTTTAACTTGTTAGAAATGTCCAGGAAATAGCCACATCCTTTGTGATTCGTGATATGGTGAAAAGCATGTAAACAGAGAGCCAGTTGCCACAGTCCAGATGTTTACACATCTGTTGGTGTTAACACTCCCTGTTCTCACATCAGTCCCTGTCGTCAACCAGACAAGCAGCGCTCAAACTGCAGGTAATGGATCAAACTGTAGTCTGACTACAGAATAAACATGTAAATATTACAGCATCTTTGTTTACTTGTTTTTATCCATCTTTTAATTTGACCATTAAATGAAACAGTTCTACCTTTCACTGCAGGTAAACAATTAAAACAAACAGTAAAAAGCTCATTTTCAACATGAAGCATGAGATAAACTCCACTCAGGAAAGGATGTGGTTAAGCTGACTGACTTCCACACCGTCTCCCTTCAATCATGCTGTGACCTTAACGTTGCTGATGGAACAATAAATCAAGGAAACTACTGGCTGCTATCTTAACCCTGCAGGTCCTAATAACACCAGTTGGTCTCTAGAGGAGAAGTTCTCTTCAGTGTCAGAGTTAAAGGCCGTCTGAAGGACCCGTATAAACCATGTGACACTGTTTCACACTGAAGAGAATTTGAGTCTTGTGTTGCACAAACAACTGGAAGTAGAAGCCTAAATGAATCCGTGCCCCCGGTGGCTGGTTGCAGAATACTTTATAAGCCACGCCCTCTCCATGTAAATGATTAGAACATTTGCCTGATTTATAAAACAATATATATATATAATTTTTATTTTTCTGTGTTTTGACACTGTATGTTTTAATTTTCCCATATTTTGAGTAATAATCAGTTATTTGTGTGGGTAAGTGGGCGGGACTTTCACCCTCTAGAGCAGTGGTCCTGAACCTTTTCATCGCCGTGGACCGGTCAACGCTTGACAATTTTACTGCGGTCCAGGGAGAGAATCCGGTCTTTTTTCAAAATAAAACATTGTTCAGACACATAATACAAAAAAACGGAACCAAAAGATGGAGAAAATACCTAATTTTTCAAAATAAAAGTTTTTTCAAAATAAAAGATTGTTCAGACTCAGATAATACAAAAAATATAACCAAAAGACAGAGAATACCTAATTTTTCAAAATAAAAGCTTTTACAAAAAAAAAAGCTCATTCAAACTCAAATAATACAAAAAACGGAGCTGAGAGAATCAGGTAATTTTTCAAATTAAAAGCTTTTTTAAAATAAAAGATCGTTCAAACTCAGATAATACAAAAAACGGAAATATTTAATCATTTCTTGAATGGCCGGGGGGTTGGGGACCACTGCTATAGAGTTCAGGCTCTGTCCCCAAATACAACATGGCAGCACCTGTGAACTGGATATTCCTCTTTGTAAAACACGGATGTCAGTTTGTAAAAGCTGAACCAGACTGGAACTCAACAAACAGAGAATTGAACTCAGTTTATTAAAAATAAAAGATGCTTCTCATTAAAACTGATGCTAGTTCTGTTACAGAATTTGGATTTCAAAGAATGACCCTAAATTCTATTTGTCTCTGCTTTCAATCTTGTCCCAATGAACTGTAACAAAAACCAACCAACACTCACCGGTAGGAAAGGTCACATCATCACTTCCTCTGTGAAGAAACGGTTCCCTAAAATACAAGATAAAAAACTGCTTTTAATCAGTCTGTGAGAAAACTGATGCCATTTGTGCAAAAAGTGTAATAAATCTCATGTAGGTCAAAAAAATGTTTTTACATTAACTTTTTACACGTTTAGTGTTTTCAACCAGCAAAAAAACTGCAGAGCCTTATATTTTCTGCAAAGTCTGTGGATGCATGAATAAAGATAATAGAATGTCAGGTTCTTATTAATTATCAGGCCTTGTGTTTAATCAGATGTTTAAGGATTGAGGACCTGAAGAGGAACATTTTTTCGATGAATTAGGAAAGTGTCTTTGTGGTTTGGGGAGTCAGCGCTCTGCTGCTCTCTGCTGAGTACAGGAGCTGTCAGCTAGCTGGATCATTACCTTCAAACGAGACCTGAACAACAAAGCCAGCGAGTGACAGCCCAGCGTAATAAGATTCGGGTCTCTGCCTTGTATGCATTTAGGTTTAATGGGTCGGGTTATTCTTAGAACAGTTTGTGTTGTTGAATTATTTAAGAAAAAAAAAGGTTCTTCCGAGGCTCGACTCTTTAAATCGACAGGGTATTTGGGATTTTTGATGATGTAATCTAAGGGGTGTCAGTTCTTTTAGTTTTATTTGAAGTTACTTGGGTTTTGGACTTTTACCTCATGGGGTGCAGATCGGTTATAGACCGGGGGTCTTTGGAAGAAAGGCCTTCTACAACCGGAGAATCCAGATTCGTTGAGCCGTTGCTTAGTCTGTCACTGCTCTCGTATCCAGATTCGGTTCTCTGCATCTTCCAGTTGTCACTGCGTAGTTTAAGGGCAGCAGAGTTCTTGGATCTGTCTTTGCCCTGCGAGTCCAGTGAAGTTCGGCTGCCTCCGGTTTCCTGCCGCTGCTCATCCTCGTAGATCGTCATCAGGCTCTTGGGTTTACGGTCTTCTTGACCTCCCCGCGTGAAATCTCGGTCTTGTTTTTCCGCCGGCGCCTGAGTGTTGGGTCTCCTCTGGGGGCTGTGGTGCCTCCTCTCGTCTCTGGCGGAGTTTCCATCGTCAACCCTCCTCAGAACACTGTCCACGTTCAGTGCCTCCCGCGTGGGCCTCCACAGATGATTGGACCTGCTGCGGCTGTTCCGCTCTCGGGAGTCCTGGCTGCTGTCGGTGTCGTAGCCGTTGGAATGGTGATCCAGTCTCCACCGAGGGTGGTTACTTCTCGCCGTGGGAACGCTGGGCAGCACTTGGAACCTCGGATGGGGGTGAGACAGTTCGTGGGAGGACCGGCTGCTGAGGTGGGGCATTCGCTCGGCCTTGATGAGACCTTTACCTTGACTGCTGTACAACCTGGTCTCCAGGTGCTGCTTGAAGCCGTTCTCTGGAGGGGAGACAGAGCGGGAGTAGGTCCTGTCCTGACCCGGATCTGGAAAAACAAAATCATTTGAATAAGAATTTCAATCTAAAACACGACTTTAACCAAACATGCTTAAAAAACACAAACATGAGCTGGCTTAAGATAAAATAACCCTGTAACGTCTCTCCATCTACACCTGATACCAAAATGACGGTGGTATTAAATAACCCTGATCCGGTTGAACAGCGACCCACACTGACACCTCCACATCAAGAGAAACAAGCAGCTCACAGCAGGCTGTACAGACTGTAAAGCAAGGTCATGACAACAACAGCGTTAGTGGCGTTTATGTCTCCAGACGGCAGGAAGGTGTAAATTAAAGCCACCATGAGTCAGTTTTGTTACATAACACATACACAGAAGGAAGTCAGCTCATGTATAAACACATTAAAACTAGTGTTTTCTCTATAAATCCCAGCAGGATTTGGTCTATTGTGCATTTCATATTAACAAGGTATTTTTATCCATAAAATCTAAATATAAAACCCAGTTTTATATGTAGTCATGTGTCATTTATCCATTATACTTCCTTCATTCATCACGTCTTGTTGACATTTACTTCCAAATGGAAGAAAAACAAACAAAAACAGAGTTTAACATTAAATCTAAGTGTCAGTGTTTGGACTCGAGCCTGACTGACTGAGTCTCCATCACATCTGATTCTACTGACTGCGTGTCAGATTTAAATCTTTTATTCAACCACAAATTAGAAAATGAATCATGTTTTACATGTTTGTAACTTCAGATCATAAAGAAATCTGAATCTGTTTAGAAAACCCATCCGAACTTTATCAAATTATTTAACAGGTTTAATGAATCGGGTTTCAGGTTCCAGATGTGTGGCGGTAAATTGACACGACTGTAGTGTCACCATTCATCACCACAGTGACCTGCTCACACACCTGGCGTGTTGGTGTATGTTGTAAACGGTGCTTCAGATTTCCCACAGAAACACTTTATTAAAAGTACATTAAGGGTTGGAAACTTATCAGACTACGAGTATTTAAAAAAAAAAGATTTTTACTGCAGAACTTGGTGAAATGTGTTAACAGTGATGTAGACGACAGGGAGGGAGGATCATGGCTGGATCTAACAGACGTCAGAGCTTAATCCCCTTTCTGACACGTTCAGCTCCTGAACAGATGGTTATGTAAGAAGCTGATTTTTCTATCCTTACGCCTGACATTTCTCACATGAGGTGTGTGTGTGGGGGGGGGGGGGG
>SSNP01000043.1:3807757-3827263 GCA_006937955.1 Pachypanchax playfairii
GGGGGGGGGGGGGGGGGGGGGGGGGGGGGTTACCTGCATCTGCAAACTCCTATAAGATACATATAGAGCAGCACGCTCACCTCTGTGTCGTGAGTTCGGCCTCGGCTGACCGCTCCGATCAGCGTCTCTTCTGGATGGATGCACACCTCGCAGTTCTCCTGCTCGGTGGGCGACTTCTCTAGAAATCTCACGGCTGCGACTCCTGGGATCCACGGCGCCACTTTTACCTGAAATCGTTCATGAAATGTTGAAGATTTTAAACATTCAGGTGATTCCTTCCTGCTCAATAAAATCCCTTTGATCTCAGTTAACAGAGCAGCATCTTTTGTCACTACAGCTGTTCTATGTCACTGTTTTCTGGCACGTTGAGGCTCCGAGCAGCAGATGATGTCATGTTTTCTGCTACATATCGAGGACGATGGGAAGCGGCTTCACTCAGAAAGTCAAACAAGTTGAATGATGTTGCATTCAGACACTCACTAGTCCAGCAGATATAACACCATCTGAATAAGACTTTGACTCTGCAGCTCATGAAAGCTTTGAGCATCAGCTGACATTTGCTTTTCTTCCCTCCAAACCAGATTCAGAAGCAGATAAACAACAAAATAATGGTTGAAGGACGCTCGTATGACCAGCAGATAAACAGAGTGTGCAACATGAGAGAAGAAGCTGTTTCCTTGTGTATAATAAAACTACACTCAGCCTGGTGTGACCTTCGTCCTCACTGAGAGTCTCTAATCTCTTCAGTATTACTGAAATGGACAGATTTTGTTTTACAGCAGCTGTTTAATTATCACTTCCTCTGGTTGTGATCCCAGATCTCTGAGGAGGAAGATATTTCAAAATAAAGCAGGTTTTTCAAGTAAACAAACCACGCAGCAACTCATCCGTGTTGTGATGTATATTAGAAAAATAAAGAAATGTTTTCAGCAACATGCGCTGATGTTTGTGTTACCTTGTCCCCGCCCGCTGCTGATGGGCGCGCTGCCTCTGCTGAGGGTCCCAGAACTCTTCTGTTTGTGTGAATCGTGGCCCAGCATTGCCTTCAGATTCTCTTTGGTTAGTTCCAGCTTCTTTTGTAATGAAACGTGAGACTCAGAGTCTAAAGAAAAGAAAAGAAAAGAAAAGAAAATCTTACTTTCCTGCTAAAGTTGTTCAGTTGGTTTTTCCTGTTTTTTAACTTCCAGCACAGAATTTTTCCAGTAAACACACGAAGTCCACCTTAAAGTGTGATCTGAATTCTAAACATTTTTTTTTTTTTTTTTTTAAAGAACGGTCTCCTTTTGCAGGTCGCCTCGTCAGATCTGATGGGACACTGAGCAGCTGGTGCACGGCCAGCATCCCGAGCTGGAGGAGGATCTATGCAGGGGATAAAAAACCTCCCCGACCACACAAATCCAGTGATAAATAATCCCAACAGCTGATATGTTGAGCTGCTGTCAACAAATTATCATAACTGCCCAGCAACATGTGAGTAATATGAGTTTTAAATGCAGAAGAGCTGCTTTATGGTTTCTGTTTGCAATAAAAAAAAAGTTTGCATCCACACGAGTAAACATTTAAATAAAACTCTGTCTAATGTATCTAGGAAGTAAAAAAAATATCATGATCTATGTGATCAGAGAAAAACGTGATTTCACTGAATGTCTGTTGAGATAAACCTTCTCAGTATGGGAGAAATGTTTTGTCTCAAAACAGTCCCGGAGTCTGGAACCCGTCTCCTTTTAGTCCCTGAGATTCAGAAAGTCTGAGACGAGTGAGGAAGAGGTTGGAGCAGAAAAAAAAAAAGATTCTGACAGTCTGATTGTAACATTTTCTGTGTGGAGACATTTTCATTAGCTGCTAGCTAACACGTAGCTACATGTGGCTGAAGTGGATGAACGCTTCGGGCCACTTTTCAACTGGAAGACACACCACAGAGAATTTTAGTGTTTTTTTTATTTTATTGGATAAGTGAGGCGTGCAGGATGATGTATGGGGAGGACAGAGGATCTTAAGAGGGACTGCAGGAAGTTTTGGAGCCTCGGTGCAACTATGAACTCTTTGCCACGGACTGAATTGATGACTGAGCTTCAAACAGGTGGGAGCTGCTTTAATCAGAGTCAGTGTGTAATCAGCTGGGCTGGAGAGCATGATTAGTGAGCTGAACTCATGATATTTTATTCTGACCGGGGATCAGAGTGGGTTTGGTGAGGAATATTCAGCCAGAGCATCAGAGTGCACGCGTGGGGGTGGGGGGCGGGGGGGGGGGTAACGAGCCTGGCACCCAGATGGCTGAAGGCTTGGTGCCGTGTTACGCTATTCATATTACATAGACCACCTTTAACTCACTCAGTCTTTCCAGTTCAATACAACTCAGTTTGAGACACTTTGTTACAACCTTATTATTCAACACCTCCTTTCACTCATTGATCTTTATAAGCATCGCCATGGTAACTGCTCTTTATTATGATTCTCTATCCAACATCAGCTGGTAAATTCCTGAAGGTGAACATATTACAGAATAAGTGAACATGGTACCCGTCACGTCTCCGTTGATGGAGGTCTTGCTGTGGGAGTGGTTGCTGTTTAGTTTCGAGGCATCTTCTGTGATGATGGCACTCCCGTCGGGGTTGGCGTAAAAAAGGAGGAGGGGCTGGAAGTGACCTTTAATGCATTTGGTGACCACATCTTTCCACCGGGACCCAATCTACAGCAACAAAACAAAGAGTATGGATTGTGTTTGGGACAACAGTGACATGATCACGAGGAGCCGTGAGGAGGGATTCTCCTCTCGGGTTCCAGCAGGTCATGGATCACATAAACTCTAGTGTTAGGTCAATCAAACTTAAAGAAACTGACGTATTTAAATCACACTGATTTCAGTGTGTGAGCTGCTTACTAAGGTGAACAGATGTTTATGTGATCCTTAATTAAGTAAATGACAGAAGGAGCGCGGGA
This sequence comes from Pachypanchax playfairii, assembly GCA_006937955.1. Lineage (NCBI taxonomy): Eukaryota > Metazoa > Chordata > Actinopteri > Cyprinodontiformes > Aplocheilidae > Pachypanchax > Pachypanchax playfairii. Next base: position 3,810,698 of record SSNP01000043.1, read on the forward strand.
ACAAGTGAAAAGGAGGGATGGAGGTGGAAATAAAAGATGGAAACAGAAGTACAAGATCAGAATTAAGGAGTTAATGAGTTGATGTTACAACATATATGAGCTAAAATTTTTAAAACTTGTTAAAAAATAAATGAAACTGTTTTTGAAAGCTTAATGAAGAAAATTCAGAAAAACAAAAAACTTTATTATCTCCAAGGATTAAAATATTTGGATAAATCTGTGTTTTTACTGCAACTGTGAAACATGTGAAGTCTCCAATGCTTTTAGCTTCATATAATCTGTGTTACATGCTGCACTAAACAAGCTGTGACTGAACTAAACACAGCAGCTCCTCTGTAGTTCCTGCCAGGTCTTAAACCAGGTACTGGACTAGACATGAACTGAGTGTTGTAGCTCCTCCCCACCTCGATCAGGACGGTTTGCACACACAACATGTCAGTGATGGATTGACATGGCGGAGCTACAACTCCCAGGAAAATGATAAAAGATGCTGGTCTGACACCCTCGTCTTGTGCAGAGGACGAGGTTCTTATCAGATAATAATTATCAACAGAAAACAGTCTGTACTTACTTTGTGCTGCTTGTGAGAGTTAATCTCATATATTTTATGATTACCTTCAGTTTTTCTAAAAATGTACAATCCTCCATTTTTAGATTTTTGATTTGCATATGAATCTGTTGAGTTACTTCAGCTTTTTCCCCTTTTTTTCTAACCCTAAATCTCAAGCAGTTTAACAGATAAAACTGACCTGAACTCACAGAACGTTCAAACATTTTAGGAACTGAATGATCAATGTCTATTTCTTAAGTTCTGAGGTATAAAAAGGTACAAACTTGAACCTGGAACTTGCTGAACTGAAACTATTAGCAGTTAATTAGAGACACAAAACTGAGAGAAACCAAATTTTCAATTGGAATCACATTGAAATGATGCTGCAGATACTTTGCTGTATGTAACAAAAAAAAAAAACTTTAGTTTTTTAGTCGACTACTCGGTCGATGCCGTCTTGGTCGGCTGAAATTCTCATCGGTCGACCAGTCGCATATTTTTTCCACCAATAAAGAAATTGATTTACTCCTTGCTACTTATTCCTTTATAAGCAGTTATATATTAGGAATGTCCCGATCAGGGTTTTTTGTCTTTGAGTCCAAGTCAGAATCATTTAATTTTGAGTAATTACGGAGTCCCGTTCTGGTTCTATAATACATTAAAAAAAAACAATATTTTTTATTTAATTCACCCTATTTTAACAACTCTGTTAACAAACAGAGCACCTCTGTGAGATAACCCAAACAATTAATAACATAAATTCTTCATTTGTATCTGAGACCTGATCGAGAGGTAAGGTCCGATTCCGATTGAGTCTGAAACCACGCGATTCGCGATCACGTGATCGGCTCTAGACATCCCTATTATATATTACTGTATTCTAAATATAATTACTCTGTTTAATCACCAACTTTAAATTCTTTCATTTGGCTGTAGTTGACAAAGTGCCCAGCAGTTTTAACAGTTAGGTTTTTTGTAGTGTGTGGTGGTCAGGTGTGCAATTGTGATGTCACTATAGACTTCAGACAGAGCTCCTCACTTTGTTGTTAAAAAAAAAAAAAAACTTAAATTTTAAAGATTTGTACTACAGTATTTTAGTATAGTATTATAGTTTTATAAATGCTCGATGACTATTGTTTAATAAATGTTCTATCAAAATGCAAAACATCAAATTTTTTTAGTGGACTAGTCGTTGCGCAGGTCAGGACTTTGGTCGACTACGGCCCTAAAAACAGACGTGTGTGTGAATACTGCTCACAGTTTGTCACCAGCAGCTGCTTTACTTTTGTCTTGTAGCTTAAAACTATGACAAATATTACAAAATAGTAATACACATCTTATTACAACTAGCTTCAAAGCAATCAAAGGAAATAGCTCATTTTTTATTTGACTTAATACTTAAATTTGACTGTTTTTAACCAAAATTCAATAAGATTCGGATGTAAAAAGTAAAATTTAAAAAGTCAAATGTTCCTATTTCAAGCCCGCCTCAAAACTTTGAAACAACTTTATTAAAAAAATACAAAACTGAGATTAGCGTCATGTAATTAATTTCTGAGTTTAGCAGATTTACGCACCTCTTTCACTGTTGCGTCATCAAAGAAGACCCATTTGGAGGATTTGGTGTGGTAGGCGAAGGCACAGTAGTGTTGGCTGGTGTAGCAGATCATCCCCACAAGCAGCAGCTCCGCCTTTTTGGCATTTTCATCCGTTACCCTGTAGAAGAGCTGTCGTCCACACACAGACAAAATCAACATTTAGAAGTTGAGACATGTTAACCAGATTAAAATCGGATGGTTTTTAATTTGTGCTAATCTGTGTAGCCACTGTGGAACCCCCTGATTTTCCAACTAATATAAATGTTATTGTCTACTTTTTCTTTCACAAGTAGCACAAGGACAGTGTTTGTCTCTGCCATGTTTCCTGAACACTTAGCTCTCATACACACTCAAATATCAGCGTTCAAAGAAAATCAAAGGGGGCGGGGCCACACTTTAACACCCCATAAAGTCACATGAAATGCTCCCTAATGAATCAAAGCTTTTGTGGCAGATTATTATGAGGGTGGGTCTGACAAATTCTTCTGATGGCGTGCTTTAGAAGCGCTGCAGAGGGAGCTGTCAAGTACATGGTTTGAATCCTTGTTATGTAACATGTGGACTGTGTCCTGATCTGAACCACACTGATTGATTTTTCTTTTTTTAGTGCATCTAGTGCGACGTGAACAAGCTGCTGCGGGAAGGATATTTGATAAATCGGGCCACATTATAGGCTTTTGTTTCACTGTACTTGTGCAGGAAGAGAGGGAATTTCATGAAAAGAGACGCCTGTAAACTAAATAAATCCTCCTTTTTTTTTTCAAGAAACTCCATCCAACCCACATTGGAGGCATTCCCACACACATGAAGGAGAGGGGAGGGGCTTTCCGGCGGACAGCCGGGGCTTTTTGATCACTGGCGAGGCCCAGACCGAGCATTTAGTGTTAACTGCTTATGCAACAGTGCAGCCTTACAGAGAAACAAATCCCCTCTTTATTTCCCACATATGTTCGATTGCACCAAAATAAACACTGAAACACTCGGAGGGAGAAAAAAAGAACCACTAATACACTCGGGGTTTTAATCAAGTCTGATGTTTTGAAAGATCTCCCCCGAGCCATTTTTTAATTTAGTCAGACTAAATTAAATGTAAATGATCGGTTAAAGCGGGCTCACCGCGGAGAGGCGGAGCCGATGCCCCAGGGAGCGGATAACGTCCTCGGTGTGATCCGACTGATCGGAGTCCCACACAAATCCAATAGTGACTATTTCTGGGCAGTTCATGAGGACTTGTCTGATCCTAATTTTCTGGCCACATTTGCTCTGAAACATAAAGAAGAACAAAACAATAACATTATCATGTTATCAGACCTTATCTGAATACAACATGAGCTGGTACATTCATTAAAAACACTTACAGGACAGTCTCGAAGGTCTCCGATTGTACTTGCTCCTTGTAACACCTCCCCAAATGATTCGTCTCGGTGCTGATGTGTCTGTTCACTAAAACAAGATAATGACTGATGAGGTGAAGAGAGCAACAAAACTCCAGCTACCACCTTGTAATAAGTGATATCTGTGGGGGGGGGAGACAGACACTAGAATGTTTTGGTCCTTACCAGAGTGCAGTGGTGGAGATGTAATGTACCAGTTCTGTGTACGGCAGCGGGTCGGAGGAAGCCCCACAGCTTCGGCACACAGACTGAAGAGGAGAAGAAGAATTTACAAACCGAGGACTCGTTTTAAGATTTAACATGAAACATATTTACATTTTTATCAAGAGATCATATTTCACATGGAACTAAATCTAGTCACTTTAACCCAACAAGATTCAGGCTGTTTGACTCAGATTGTGTTTGTGTGCTGCTGGTCATTTATCTCTACAGTATCTGTACACACTGTGTAAAAGTCTTGAGATATTTTTACATTTTGCTTCCAAGGAGCCAGATTTGTTTCTAGTAACACTTTTTTTTTTAAATAAAGCCACTTAACTCTGTTCTACAAATTATTCAGACTCATAAAAGCTTCTAAACTAGTGTTTAGTTTTAACTTGGTAAAATTATACACTCCTAAACATCATCTGAAGCATTTTGTTTTTCAGATACAATTTGTTCTCACAGCTTGACGTAGAAAACATTTTCAATGAGGTAATTAACTGAAAGCTATAATCTTTATTAAAAGCTTTACAGTGATAAATTGTGTTATTCTGGTTCAAGTGATTCGTCAAAGCAGCATCTTCTTTCAGCTGTCAGGAGATCAAGCAGGACCTTAAAGGGAAGCAGTACTTCTTATGAGACCTGCCAGTCTCAGGAATCTGCATGACTCCTTGATCATCATGATACTACAAAGCTACATTTACAGTCTCCATGGTAACGCTTCTTTTAAAACCAAACCATCTCAAAGATCCATGAGACTCGGGTTACACATCCAGCTTCTGCCTCACTGTGCACAAAGATGCAGCCAATCCAGCTGCCAAGCTAAAGATGTTGCTATGGAGATGAGTTTTAGACCATGAAAAGTAAAATAATCCAGTTTGTTCATGCAAAGAAAAAGTAATAAATGTGTTGGTTAGCATCAGACTGTGTCCAGTTAACAGCTGGTTCCCAGATTCTGTGGATCTTTGTTCAGGTTCCTGCATTTCCAACAGTTTATCCAATCCACTTTATTTATATAGCACATTAAATAACAGAAGCTATTCCAAAGTGCTTCGACAAAAACAATCATAGAAAATCTGACAGATCATAAAATCATAAAAGAAAAAAAAACTAAATCTAAGAGCAAAACAGGTAAAAATACATAAAAAAGATCAGAAAAATAATAAAAACAATAAAATAGATCCATCCTAAACTAAAAATAGAAAAAACAAATAATACCCAATACAAATTATAAAAGACACAGAGGACCAAGCAACTCAAACAGTGTTAAACGCCGAGGAATAAAAATGGGTCTTAAGACGAGACTTAAAACACTCAACAGTAGGAGCGGTACGTATGTGGGGGGGCAGAGCGTTCCATAGCCGTGGGCCGACGACAGAGTACAGTTTATAGTACAGAATACAGTTTATGAAGCTCAAGCCAAACAACAACAACAACACATACTGACACATCATGAAGTCTGAATGACTGTCAAGATTGCAAGAGTCCGACTGCAAGGGAGGAAAATATAAAGAAATGAGGGCTGGTTGAAAACTTTTGCACAGGACCACGTATGGTGCTGCAGCAGCGATGCAGTGTGGCGTGTTCCACAGAGGGGGTGACCCCGAACAAAAACATGATGGATTGGACATCTATTATGTCCGGCAATGATTCATGTTCCCATCTGTCTGTGTGTGTGCATGTGTGTGTGTGCGGAGACACTAAATCCTAACCCATCGCATCGGAGCGCGTGTCCCCAGAGAGGCTGGACAAACACAAACATTAAACAAGGTTCATATGAACGTCTCCTGCTGAGACGGATCAAATTTAAAAATATACAAGCAAATTCTTTTAGTATTAAACTGACCTGCTCATAAAGTGACATAGCGAACTTCTGATGCGTGATACAGGAAGGGGAAGTGCAGGAATCTGTCTCCTCAGACACAATGTGCAAGTGGATCCTCTCAAGGATGTTTTCCTGTGAAAGAAGACAGACTGTGAAGTACTTCATCAACAGGTATTTTAATGAGAGCAGTAGAAGGGTCTCATTTAAAGAACTAGTTGTACTCCATATGTTAGCTGCTTCCTGTTTCCATAAACTACTTGAGTGTCTTGAATAATAAGGATGTACATAAAGTGTGCTCCATCACCCATCCTTGAGAAAAATAACAAAAAGTAACATTTAGCTCATGCTGCTGTTAACTACTTTGATTTAAAAACTCAATTTCAGCTCAGGAACAAAAATAAATTCATTTTTATCAAAATGTAAGAGTTTATTTCTAAAGGAGAGTGGAAAGCATTCAGTTTGAAACTGCATATCAGGACTTTAAAGAACATTTCTCTGTTATTAAAGAAATAAAAGCTGTAATCACAGTGTTTAAACATCCTGATCTGAATAACCAGCTGGATTCACTTGTGTTTTTAAAAAACAAAACATGAATCCTCACTTCTGCTCTCATATAATCGAACTGAAAACAGGATGTAAATAAATATTCAGTCTTTAGTTGTTTGTGTATTTAATCATGTGAGTTGAACTAAATCAGACAAAAAGTTAATCTTCCAGATTAACTATCAGATCAGAGATGTAGAAAGAAGCTACTTGTGCTGTGGAGAAAAGTCCAAGTCTAAGCTATACCAGTGAACAGCACCCGGAATGTTTGCAGTGGGAACGTGTTTCTGAGGGGACTGATTTCAGTGCTACACGCTAAGACCGCACGTGAAAAATGACGTTTTTAGTGAAGAGTGGCTGCTGACGGGGGCTGTAACAGCGACGCAAAACTGCTGGGCACGTTCCTGTGTCATAGAGAATCCATACGTTCCATGAGTTCTTAATATCTGATATAGAAAATCATTCTGTTCTGTTACTAACTGTAACTGTCGTTACCGTCGCGTCCATGTGCGCGCGTATCTGGTGCATCTGTTCCAGTGTTATATTGGATCCACTCTACGAGTATATAACTCTGTCTGTTTGAGAGTTTTATTCCCCTAATATATTGTAATGGTGTTATTACATCATTTCCAGTTATGTTATTAATACCGAACACATCTACCAGTGTTTACAGTCCAAATAACCACCGATGGATTTTGGCACCGAGGTCGTGCATATAACCGTCGACCACTGTATTTAGTAATCAGGTATCACTTTATCAAATCGAACACAATCAGAAAACACATTCATTGAGCACTGCAGTTGCTAAACAGATTACCAACTTCTGTAAACCAGCATAAATTCAGGGAAGAACTAAATGAACAATGTGAACAAAGAAACTGCTGAACCAGCTCCATCAGAGGAAATGATACAAGATTAGAGCAGCATACTATCAAAAATGTATCATTTTGTGATAAATCTGGACCAATGAGTCACAGGATTTTATAATCAAAGTGCCACAGATTCATGATCTCGAATCCAAAAATGTATCTGGTCGAATCAAACGCTGAGACATGCAGTGATGACAAGACGAAAGGGAGTGTGTGTGTTTTTACAGCAACTGAGATCATCAGAACAACAGCTGATGGTCAAGAAATGTTGTTGACATTTTTAGTTCCCATATAATTTCAATTTGTTTTTTCTGCTGAAAAATCATCCACACCATCAGACCCTGTGCACGAGTCAAAGTCACCAGTGGACATGTAACATGGAAATTAGACAAAATGTCTTCATCAGTGTCAAACAAGCAGAGGTATAAAAGCTCAGCAGAGCATCTGCTAAACGCACTCTGACACGCCCACATTCAGATGATTAACGATGCACCTGTGTGTGTTAACATGATGGATTCTACAGCATATATTCACTATCTGTGTAAATAATATTATGGAATTAAATACAAAACATATATCCAGATTTGTATTTTTAAATACGATTAAAAACTAAATCCAAATGTTTACACTTTAACTTTATTAAATATTTTATAGTATAAAATGATTTAGATTTATAGAGTTGCTTAGATTCTTTGATATATTAGTGATCCTCACACAACTCATGCTTACATAAGCCATGACGACATTTAGTGCCATTGTGGAAGGAGTTGATGAGGACGTGGGGGCAGAAGCTCTTTCAATGACCTCGCCAAACCGTTTGTTTTAACGTATTACCCTCACTGCATGGCAAGAGTCACACACACACACACACACACACAGATCCCTCTCAAGTTGCCACGGGAACTTACAAAGCACTCGGCAGCATCATCCATGAAGCCCAGCTGGAAGCGCTGCTCGTCCTTAAAGGTCTCTGCCAAGGCGTGACGCAGGTTGTCTGAAGGCAGCGCGCGCTCTCGACTCTGCTGGAACTGGGAGAAAAGACCCTGATAGAAAGAGCAAAAAGTGTCAAATTTAATATCCGCGGCCCTGTCAGGATATGTGACCTGATGAGTGTCACATCTATAAGGATCACCAGGTACTGGAGCTCTTTCTCATTAAATATGCTGCTGACAACTTCTCACCTTTAATGCACAAAAAATACACGAGTCTCCGAGACAGAAATGTCCAGGTAGCTGTCTCAAGCTGCGTCGGAAGATGTCCAGATGCCAAAGTACCTACAACAAGGAAAAAAGATGAACAAATTCATCTCTAATCTCACATGATTTTCTCTCCTTACAAGTGGAAGGAGAGACAAATCTTATCTTGGTTTTGTGTTACACATGGAAAGTCTCCAAGGTCATGAGAATTAAGTCTTTTTTCCTCTCCCTCCCACAAAAAAACCATCTTAAGGCAACAATCATGTGGAACCAGCTCATCAGCTGTCTCGCCCCCTGAGTCACAGTCCTCTTTGAGACTGACCTAACAGTGACTGCTATAATGAATCATCTCACCAGCCAGAACTACAACTGGTCAAATGCAGCCCTTCAAGTACATCCGTGAGCTGTCCGGAAACTTGGACAGATTTAGACCATGACAAAACTCTGAAATTTCTAAATAAATGATGGTGTAGGAGGGTAGAACAAATTGTCCAAATGTACAGGATGTCAATGCAGCTGCTGCCTGAAACTCCAACATCCACACCGACCCTGAGAGGATCTGAGAGCGATTTAATGTATAATCTCAATCTGTACGAACAAACTTGTGGGCATTAGAAGAGTTTATTTGCAAAACATGATGAATTTTAACAGTTTCAAAGTTTGAGTGCAATTTTCAGTTTTAACATTTCATGGCAAAAAAAAAAAATCATAAACAGGGACTGTGTAAAAACTGTAAGCGATATCCAAGTGCCAGTTCAGTCATGTGTAGTCCAACTTCCTGTCACTCATTCAAACTCTAAATGAGTTTGTTTCATTTATAGAGCTCCAAAATGGATTGGGTTTCTCACCTGTTAAAGAAAATCATGGTTTTTTTTTTGTGTTATTAACATGTTCTTGTGGCATTTTTCTGATACTAGAGGACATTTGTTAAGAAAATTAAGCTCAAAATAGCATTTATGAGTATTTCTGCATTCAAATCATTGAATCAATAGCAGATGGTAAAATGCAGTTTGAAAAAGACTGGATTTGTGACATAGAAAGGGCAGTGGGCGGGCGGCTGTGTGTGGCGTTCACGTGGTGTGATATAGAAGCGCTCCCGCAAAAGGCTTTAAAAAAAAACTCCCAGCAACCATACAAATATTTTATTTTAAAATACAATTGACTGTGGACAATGGCGACTTCCTCCACAAGAATCAAAAATCAAACCAACCAAAATGAATCACAGACAGAGCGCAAAGTACAAAAACACGTATATCCGCCATTGTTGTTGTTTCACGCGCTGTGATGTCGCGGACAAAGACTTTTGCGCGCCACTTTTCATAGCCAGATGGGCACGCCCATATCCCCACTTACGTCCGCTTTATGTTTCCACCTACTGTACCGCTCTCAAGCTCTGATTTGTTGGTGGAAAAGGGGCATATCTGTAAGCTAGCAGTAGCACTAGCATAAACAGAGAGCTCTCAGCAACAGGGAGAGGGGGGGTCCTCCATGCCAACGGTTCCACCTACAGCACAGAGGTGATGTGCTAATGAGCTACTGCTGCTATGCAGAAACTACTTCCTGGAAATTTTTTGCATAATACAACACTTATTATGGATAGATCCAGATTTACCTGCACATTGTGATTACGTATTGCTGTTGTTTGATTTTGAAAATGAAGACAAATAATGACTGAACAAAAAACAAAAAAAAAGGGCATTTCCAGATTTTTGTTAATAAATGTTGTGCAGTAATATTATTATAGTGAAAAGTGATACTATTAAGCATACTTGACAGCAAAAAACAGTCACTTTGTTTGAGAAATATTATATCTTTTAGACTTCTGAAGACTTCAAAGAAATGTTTGCATATCCTGCATTTCTTGTGCCATCTGCAAGAATCCCAGCTTGTAAAAACATTCCTGAGTGAGTTACGGTCCAGTTTGAGCTGTTTTCTACCATTTGCCTTTCTAACAGCTTCCAGTTCAGTCAGACTCTCGTTTACACTGTGAGCACCTGTGTACACTGTACTCAGAGGAGATCTTTGAGTCCACAGACTCTTTTTAAGTGGTTCTGGTCAGGAATTGTAAAGAACAGAGTAAACCACTTCAGATCGCCTAAAGTAGATTTGTTTAGGATTTAAAATCTGTTGCATTTTTCTCGTGTTTTCAGATGTGAGATATTTGCTCTGACAAATTGCTGGTATTTATCTGAATCTACTAAATTGTTTATTTTGCTACAGGCTTTAAACATGTTTCCTTTTATAACAGAACACATATTTTAAAGCAGTACTAAATAACATTTCTGCAGCCGTGTCTCAGACGGCCGTTGCTGGAACTGGTGTTCTGCAGAAATATGCTACCTGTTGAGATGTGCTACACACATGTGTCGTTCTACAGTCTTGACTTCAATAAACAGATTTATCAGTTGTTTTTGTTTCTATAATTTTCCATAAATACATTTTACCTATCAAATAAATTCTCTCAGGACAGGAATACTAAATATGACGTTATTTATACTTTCTTTGTATTGTCAGAATAACAGGCAAATGTTTGGACACACCCAGAGGAGAAGGACCAGACAATGGCCGACAAGGACCCAGAGGGCTTTTATACAGAAATTATCTGGGAAGGATCATAAAAATATGAGGGGCTGGGTTTCCAAAAATTGGAACTCTGATTCAGCCTTAAAAAATGCTATTGGTACATTTTAGTTTTTACAAAACCTTGATAGACATCTGATTGGATTCAGTCCATTAACAGAGGACTTAAAGAACTTTACATAAAATTAATTGTTGCTGTTAAACCTAATTCTGAAGCAGACGAAGAATTAAGACACGAGTAAAAAGATGTCTCGATGTTTTGCTTTCTCTCTAAACTTTAAGTTAAATTGTTTAAAACTAATCCTAATTTACTCTAAACACATTCCCTTTAAAAAGTTTTTAAAACTATCTAGTATTTCATTTTAGGTCTTTAGGTAACTAGGTAAATTTCTACCAAGTTTACTTTAAAAACCTTCATCCTTCTACTGCAGATAAACAATAGCTGATCAACAACCTGCGTACCTGTACAGCACTGTTGAGGAAGCAGCTGTTCTGGCCCGGTTCATTCAGCAGTCCTTTAGTAGGGGCCAGAGACATCATGCTCCCCAGCTGGTACGACTTCCCCAGGTTGGTCCCCGGTTTCCTGAAGAACTTGTACCATGCCATTGGTTATCAGAGTCTGCCTTGAGACACGTGGGATAAATGAAGGAAAGGGGAAGTGGCCCCAAAAGTCGGAGGCTAAGTAACTTCACAAGCTGCTGCAGCTGCCCTGCAACACATAGGGCAGCTTCTAGTCCAAGTCAGCAGCTCCAGAAGAAGCTCCAATCACTTCTTCTGCAAGTCTTCTGAATAAAAAACTTGAAAAAAAAAGTAAAGAAATTCAAAATAAATCACAGTCCAGGTTTTTGTTTAAGTAGTCCTTTGATGAGAAGTTGTCTTTTCCTCCTATAAAGATGCACTTTGCAGTAAACTGGCTGGATCATCTTGTGAAGTTGCAGCTCAAAGCTTTACAGCTGCTTCCTGAAGGGACTGAAGACCCTCAGCAAGGCCAGCGTGGTCCTGAAGCCCCCAATGTTTCAGCTGCAGCTCCTCATCTCACTCACAGTGGAAGTTTATCCTGGTAGAACATCAAACACGACCAGGCTGCATCTACAAGAGAGAAGAAGTTAGACGGAGGGGAATGTTTTTAAAACATGCAGCAGATTCTAAAATATCATTTAGTTTGGGACCCGCTTGTTCCACTTTAATGTCAAACGGAACTATTTAAACATGTAAACAAAAGCTCAAACATTAACTTTTACTGATAAACTTTGCTCTGGAGGTGTGTCGAGCTAAACTCGGCTCTAATTTAGGTCATTTTTTAACACACGTGAGATTATTGGTTTCCTTTTCCTGCAACAATAAGTAGAAGAACAATCACAGAAAGTAAATTCAGTCCTTTTTTCTCTCATAATAAAAACCAATTAAAATATCTCAACTTTAAATTATACATGTCACAATTTACTTTGATTATTTAGTCATGATAACAGGTGCACACAGGTCAGTGGTTTCAATCAAATTAATGCTATTTAATTATTGGTTTTCAGTTAAATGAAACGTTCCTCGCTGGTTTGATGAAAGTAAAAACAGCGAAGGATTAATTATGTTACTGAGTAAAACAGTGAATACAGTGTAATTATTTCAGTTCATGTAAGTACTTCCTGTCATTTACAACAGTTTTAAACACCATGACACTAATGAAAACATGATAAACATTCATGAAACCAGATGTTCCTGCCTGTCTACATCCAGAGTCAGAAAACCTTTTGTATTTATAAGATCCAACTACTTCCTGTGTATTTATGTACCTACATGAACTACATGTGTTTCAGTCTAATGATGAGTCTTTCCTAGATTTTATAAAAATCCAAAAAACACCACTAAAATTATCCGTCAGCTATTTGTAGCCTGAGAAAAGTACTTCCTCTAGTTGTTCTTTTTTTCTGACTTTGTCTGGCTCTGGTATTCTTTAGAAACTAAACTACAAAGACACAATGATCTGACCCATTTTCTATTTTTATTTATTAGGATTTGAGCAGCAGAGGACATTCCACTAAATATGTGCTTCAAAAGAACGACGAGCAGCTCCGACAAAGAGTCAACGTGCACCAAAGAATAAAAAGGTTGAAAAACAGACTTGTTTAAGAGGTTTGATGGATGAATCGGTTTGTGCTGAGCGAGCAGCTACATGTGGGTTATTACATCAGTGATGAAATCCAAAAAGTCTTGGAACCTTTGAAAGGTTTATTTAGGGATGGTTATCAGAAGGGTTTTATACCATACCGGTACCAAATCAATACTTTCAAAACGGTACTTAAATTGGTACCTTAAAAAGTAAAAATCACTCACACAAACAGAGAGAATGTGTTAATATGTTAAAATAAGATATTTAAAAACGCTGAAATAATACCAATAAAAAGAAAACAATTTCATATTATACTATACATTAACTCTATTATCTGTTTTTTGAAGTTTACAAAATATGTATTTATCTGATTAACCCACCTGGCTGAAGTATACAGTACCTTGTTGTATACTTGCACTTCCTTGTAAAAGTAAAAAAGAAAAAAAATTGTGATTGACTGAGAAAGGTTTAGTGCACATGCACATAAACCTGCACATGTGCTCATCATTCCCTTTCAGGGTTTTTTTAACTAACTATCAGATGTAGCTTATAACGACAGACAAACCAAACATTTTGTTAAAGAGGTCATTTCATACACAATTCAGGACTTTATGGTTATTTTTCAAGTATTAACCAGTAATATGAAACATTTTATATCTAAAAAACGTCAGGAAACACTGATTAACAGAACTTTCAATCTGCCCGCATTAAAATTCGGCTCCTTCCGTCAGGCTTCGAGCAGCAGCTCGTTCATATTCATTATTCAAATTTGCTGGACTCAGATTGGCTAACAAACTAGCCTATGAGAGCAAGGTATACTGTTTCCTGCCCCGCTGCACATGGTAACGTCAGACGTCGTGTCTTCCTGTTTGCTACATCTTATGCTACAGCTTTTAGCCAGCAGCATGCTAGGCGTGGTTTCAACTGCGGGAGCTGATGAAAACTAATGAACAAAGGAGTTGTGGTGAAACAGATACAGGCTGTTTGAACTCGGGAGAACTCGGGTTTTATCGCCACCTGCGTAGTTTGAGAGATAAAAACTGAAAGAGAAGTTGTTGACCTGTTTTCACACCCACTATGAAGGTAAGAACACCTGTGGAGCTAAAATATTCAACAGAAACCTCAGAAAAAACGTTTTTAATGGAAGGGCCTCTTTAAAATACACTTTAAGGAGAGACCAATATATTTACAATATAGTTCAGTAATGTTTACATGTTTTTACGATCCTGCAGCTAAGAACATTTATTTTTCATTTAAAGTTATAAATTATTTGCACAAACAGATTTAAGATTTAGATGTTCCTGTTGTGTTTAAAGCATATTTATTTAGTTTTATATAGTTTTGGTATTTTCCAGTTGGATATTTATTCTATTTATTTTATTTAAATGTATATTTATGTTCCTGAAAATCTTGAATAAAAAGTTGAAAGTTTTTCAACTGAATTTGACTTTGTTTTTCGTTTGTTTTATTTATTAATTGGTTAATTTGATTTGAATTATGTTCAGCACACAAATTTGGTTAAATAGTGTGACATTTTAGCATGCTAACGTATATAAAACGCTGAGATATCGACTAAAAATCGGCATTAGAAAAACCTAATATCGGTCGACCTCTAACAGACTCCACTAAACAGAAAGGATGAACCTTTCCTGTTTTCTAAAAACCCACAGTAGTTTCACTTTAAACCTGTTGAGCAGCACCTGCCATGGTGGAATTTTAGAATCCTAAAAGTGATGATGTTTCCACCGTGTGCCATTTTATTTACCACCGTCACGTGTTCTGAATAAACGTGAAAGGAAGAGGAACATTCCACGGCGATCGCTTTAAACATCAAAGTCACGAGCTGCTGGTGTCGGTGCTTCCAACATGAACTACAAGGAAATTTATGGATTCTTTTTAATTAAAGGAGATAAATAATCTATAAAAAGATAAACAAGGATCCAACGTGATGTTTAACCCGTGAATGAAAACATCATACGGATCAGATTATTCAGACTCAGAGAGCGTTGCGTGACGCTGCTGACAGCAGCAGGAGTATTTATATACCTTTTTGTGTCTGGGACTTATTATATTCCAGTAGTCCATTTAAGAAACTGCCATCCTCAGATATTTTCTAACATCCCTTTTGTCTCAGCAGAACTCGCCGACTCAAAGTCGGTCAACGTTTTCATTCATTCAAAATCAATTTTTAATGCTCAAATTTAGAAACGAGCCAAATTCCAATTAGTTTTTTGACAGTATTTTCACACTGTAAGGGGAACCCAGCATCTGAAAGTACTACATCCCATGTAGGCTCAGATAGACGATGCTATTATGTGGAATTTCAGAAAGAAAAAGCTACTTGAAATAAATGACAAGCAGATGTTTTTATGAACATCGGACGAGGTGACTCAGCTGTTCACACCCTCCGTCTCCAGTCAAAGGAGTGAGTTACATCATCTGATTTGTCGCAGAAACATTATTTCCACAGAAACCCTCTGACCTCATACTGAGAATGTCATGAAATCAGATTCATTCAGCCTCTTTATTTTTACAGCGGATTAATGTAACATACATAATTAGTCTTGACTCTGTTGGTCCTGACCCTGCATAACAAAAGGTTCTTCTATAATTGAGTGACAAACGCTCACAAACTGAATCTCATTATTCACGTGTAACTGTGACAAATTGCAACCTAGAGTTTGTTTGATGTGTGATAAGAGGAAATTAGGTCAAACGTGCAGCAAGATGTAACAAAACCGAGGAATGCTGAACCAACATGACTTAATGAGGTGGGATGTTCAACTTTTGACCCCATAAAATTAGCGGGAATGCAATAATTTTCTTTTTTATTTCATATCTATGTGGAAAATGTGATTTAAGAATGAAGTAAAAAAGAAATGAGTGATTTAAAAGGGTAAAAACTACATTAGTTAAAGAACAAATAATAAAAAGGAAAGTAACTTTTATTTACCAGTATTCAGTCTTGAATAGTAATAAAATCTTAGTAAATTTAAATTGTTGCTTATTGTTGTATTCTCTCTGTTTTTATTCTTGATTTTCTGTACAGCTCTTTGATCAGCTGTCAAGCTGTATGTTAAAGTTCTCTATAAATAAACTTGACTTAATATCTGTGAGAATTTAATGCTACAAGCTGATCATCATTATGTTAAAACTAACACAATATTTATGATGATTAGGCTGATTATCTCCATGTGCAAGACTTAAAAACATTCCAGTCAGTTTTCCCTCATGTGAAGCACCGCTAAATGCCCAGTTTTTCTTTGTAAACAAAGGGCTTTCTCAGAACTGTCAAGTCCAAGAAAGACTGGTGTTTTCCAAGTAATGAGGGAAAAGCTTAAGCTAGCACCTTAAAGCTCTCAGCCAGAGACTGTCAGCAGCTTCGACAAGCCTGAAGAATCTGTGAAAAGTGAACAAATTTGATGTCAAGTGATTTATCTATCAGTGATAAGGTTGATGGATGGGCTCATCAGGGAAAATTTAATTAATGCCAAGAGCTGCTGCTGAATCAACTTGTGGGGTGGTGGTGGCGGGGAGGGGGGGCTGTTGGAGTGTTTGAGAAATATGGAAGAAAACAGTTAAACAGCTGCTCAGCTGTGGACAAAAATGAAGACAGGATTGTTTAATATGAGCTCAGAAAGTGTTTACTGTGCTTTGAGACCAGAGAACTGCCTGAATGTTTTTTTTTTTTTTTTTTTTTTTTTAA
>SSNP01000430.1:8807-96978 GCA_006937955.1 Pachypanchax playfairii
AAAAAAAAAAAAAAAAAAAAAAAAAAAAGAGAAAACATAGCTATTAGAAAAGACTATTTATCAAGCCATTCAAATATAAGATTACTGTTTTTGCAGTTCGTTTTCTCAAGATTTAATCTGGGCAATAAAAAAATAACGCTTAATCAATAAAATATTAACATACAGTAGCAGGGATAGGAAGTAGAAATCAAGAGTGTGGTAATCTTATTTCAAGTTAAAAAAAACGTGGCAAATTTCAGTGTATAAAACAGTCGCTTCGTAAAATAAAAAAAAATAAGAAATCTTTAACTTTACCTCTCCCATTGTCACGCGTTTTTTTCAACCCTGTTGTAGGTTGCACACTTAAAAAGAGATTTAAACATTAATAACGCGACATTGCCGACCACCTTGTGAGAAGATAATATGTCCGGCAAACCGCTCATGCTAATTACAGATGCTAATACAAACAATTTGAAAGCACCGCTGCTGATGAATCTGCGTGCTACGCGTTCCTGACGTATGATGGTACGTAGGTTGACGTATATATATTTTTTTCATTTTACTAAGGTCCGCCGCCGCCAGCAAACGTTCCTTCCAATAAGTCGCCGCCACTTCGACGCGGGTGTTCGGTCACCAGGCTATATTAATCCCATTCAAAAATTAACATTCAGACGGCGACGTGAGGTTCGCGTGCGCCTTATCCCTTGTCAGGTTAGCCTTTTCCGTGGCAGTCCTGGCACTTCATATAAAAGCAAGGTTTTCTTGACACTGAAAAACACCACAGGAGGAGGACAGCGTCACAGCAGTGAGAGTAAAAAGTTACTTTAGCTGTGACAGCAAGGGGTGTCTTTGTCTTCAAAATCAAGACAAATACCCACAGCCACAGCTGAAAGAGAAAAGAATGAAAGTAATATAAAATAAACTACATGTTTTGCCATTGATAATAGCTTAACTGCTTGTATTTTTCATATCAAATGCACTAAAGCTTCATAGAATATTATTTCTTATTGTGACACAGGTCCAAGAGACGACTTAAGAGAAACTGGAGGAAGTTTGAAAGGGAGAACAGATTCGACTCAGGGACTGAAAACAAGTGATTCAGTGAAATTTAAGATTAGTAGTGGTCTTAAGTAGTATTTAGTAAAACACAACAAATATAACAGAGAAGCATAAGTTATTAATCAGTTATTTTACTGAATGTTTTTAGTAATATTATATGCAGTAAAATTAAATTGGAGCCATTCCAAGTATCAGTGAATAAAAGCAGTTTGAAAAAGATATATAAAAGCTAAACATATAAAAATATTTGCAAAATATATACCAAAAGTATACACAATATAAACTTGGAGGTGATGTGTGAGTATAAATATATGTTCCACAAGATGTAGGTTTTCTATCATTATATTATAGTGTATTGCTCATTGATTAGAAATAACTGCACAGAGGTTTTATAAAATATTATTTTACAATACAGTATATACATGATTTAACATAAGATCAAAGTAGTAGTAATACATGCATGTATAAATACACACACACTAATATACCAGTCTTGAGGTTGATGACTGTGATGCATCCTGTGAGGTCACAGATCGGCTTGTTTCAGCTCTAGATGATTATTGTGGAAAACCTTCACACTAATCAGGCGAGTGAATTTTATCAAAAATGATTTATTATAAAATCATGCTGATTGAGAGCAGTCAGTCAAATGATCATAATGAGGCTCTAAAGTGTGATGCTTGTTGGGCTGTTTTATAGTGATGCTGATACAGAGAGGCTATCAGAACCCTGAACATCATCAGATCCCTGGACGTCATCAGAACTCTGTGTTTAGAATGTCCTGATGAGATGATGAGAATCTAATTTAAGTACTTGTTGATGAAGAAACTAAGAACAAGATGTCTTAAGTTATAATTATTTGTAACTGTGTCATGGTTGTCATGAGGTAAACTGCAATTTCTTCTATAATTCCCACTTTTTTTTTTAACTATAAAACTTCTTTTATAGTACCGGTAATCAAACGTCACCGGTAAAGAGAGATATTACATAGTATGATCATAATCACAAAATAATCATCAAAATGCAATAACCAAACACATAACCCTCCAGGAAAGGAGATGAACCCCAAAATTAAACTTTTACTTTTTTCTGTTTAAATTAAAGATGAACATTTTTTAAAAAGAATATACAGTTTATTGTTTACAGCATCTGTTCCCATTTAAGTTCTGGGGCACTCAGGGGTTGATGTGAAACATCTGCAGGGGAGCTCAATATATGATACTACTTAAATATAAATAAATAATAAATACATAGATAAACAGATAATACAGCGGGGAAAATAAGTATTGAACACGTCAACATTTCTCTCAAAAAACCTATTTCTAATCGAGCTCTTTAAATGAAATTTTCACCAGATGTCGGCATCAACCCAAGTAATGCACACATAGAAAGAAATCCAAACATTTATGTCCATAAATTAAGTTATGTGTAATAAAGTGAAATGGCACAGGGAATAAGTATTGAACACATGAAGAAAAGGAGGGGTAAAAAGGTCTGGCAAGCCAAGAAACCTGTTAACCTGTCCCCTATTAGTGCAAAGTAATATCAGCTGGTGTAGTCCTGATTGATGCCTTTTAAAAAGGTTTCTCACCAGCAAGGTGTTAGACAAGAAGCATTGCATGATGGGTAAAAGCAAAGAGCTGTCCAAAGACCTACGCAACCTTATTGTTGCAAAACACACTGAAGGCATTGGTTACAGGCGCATTTCTAAACTTCTGAAAGTTCCAGTGAGTACCATTGGGGCCATCATCAGGAAGTGGAAAGAACACGGCATTACCATAAACCAGCCACGGCCAGGTGCTCCTCGCAAGATTTCAGACAGAGGAGTCAAAACAATCATCAGAAGGGTTCTCCAACAGCCCAGGACCACTCGTGGAGAGCTTCAGAAAGACCTGGAATCAGCAGGTACCGTTGTTTCAAAGACAACAATAAGTAATGCACTCAACCGCCATGGCCTCCATGCACGCACACCACGCAAGACTCCATTTTTGAAGAAGAAGCATGTTGAAGCTCGTTTGGAGTTTGCGACACAACATTTGGATAAACCCATGACATTCTGGGAGAACATACTCTGGTCAGATGAGACCAAAATTGAACTCTTCGGATGTCATAAAACACAACATGTTTGGAGGAAAAATGGCACCGCACATCACCCCCAAAACATCATACCAACAGTCAAGTTTGGAGGTGGGAGCATCATGGCGTGGGGCTGTTTTTCAGCATGTGGTACTGGTAGACTTCATATCATTGAAGGAATAATGACTGGAGAAAAGTATCGACACATTCTTGATCAGAATCTGCTGTCATCTGCCAGGCTGCTGAAGATGAAAAGAGGGTGGATCTTTCAGCAAGACAACGATCCCAAGCACACAGCCAAGGTAACACTCAACTGGTTGAAGAAAAAGAAAATAAAGCTGCTAGAATGGCCCAGTCAATCACCAGACTTGAATCCAATTGAAAATCTTTGGAAAGAACTGAAGATCCGGGTTCACAGAAGAGACCCCCGGAACCTTGAAGATTTGAAGGCAGTTTGTGTGGATGAATGGGCCAAAATCACACCTGAGCAATGTATTCGACTCGTTTCTCCATACAGGAGGCGTCTTGAGGCTGTAATCACCAACAAAGGTTTTTGCACTAAGTATTAAATAAATTTCAGTAAGCGTGTTCAATACTTATTCCCTGTGCCATTTCACTTTATTACACATAACTTAATTTATGGACATAAATGTTTGGATTTCTTTCTATGTGTGTATTACTTGGGTTGATGCCGACATCTGGTGAAAATTTCATGTAAATAGCTCGATTAGAAATATGTTTTTTGAAAGAAATGGTGACGTGTTCAATACTTATTTTCCCCGCTGTAAATAAAGAGAATAAAAAGAGTTTTAATACATGACATGAAAACAGGGTCTTATGATGATACAGCTACTCCTCGAAGATGAACCAGAAAGATGAAGATGGATGGAATAACTGCATCTCTCAGTCTGATGATGTGACCAGTTGAATTAAAATCTTCTGGTTTGAAATTTTCACTGCAGAGAACGAAGACTCTGGAGCTGTGAAACCTTCTCTTCTTGAGGAATCTTCCCACTTCTTTCTGATACTGATTTGGAAAAAATCAGTATCAGAAATCAAAAACCAGAGATTTTAGAGTCTACACAAAAAACTGAACTATGATTTGGATTTCAAGTCAAATGTCTTATGGTGCGTTCACACTGGCCCAACCGTCAACCTCAGAAGTGGCAAGTTTACATGTAAAGTCTACAGTGGAGTGCGTCAGACAGACGTCAACGGCTCTGCGGCGCTTTGTGAGCGTTATGAGCGTCAACTTTTCAAGCTTTTCGAGCGTTTTAGGCGTTGACGCTTGAAACACTAGCTAGCTGATCTTTTGATGCTCTTAACGCTCTTGAAGCGGCATGTCAACCAATCAGAGCGTCTCATCGTAGTGACGTACCTGAATGAAGCAGGAAGTCTTCAAACAGGGTACGGAACAGATGGAAGTAGTGCTGGAAGCAAAGCTCAATCATATGTAGCTCCTGGAGCAAATGGTTTAACTCCTCAAACTCAGAACACATCTAAAGAATGGAATGTGTCCACAAACGGAGTAAATAAAGCCAAGCCACTCTCTCTATATGATCCGCAATTATGGGATTTTCTGCAGCGCACATGCGTATTTAACCGTGCACGTGCAATCCACAGCACGCGCGTGAATTCCCCCCACACACCCGCATATGATTCATTACACGAGTATTCATGAACCATGCGTGTGGATCTCCATACAGGTGCCTCTACATGAAGCTCTCATACGAGCGTGAAGGCAAACCAGGAGAGGCTGCACGCTCGAAAAAAAGTTTGCCCACGCAAGTAAAAGTAATTATGACTGTTTGGAGGAGGAGACTAAGGCCCAGTGTGATCCTCATGTGATTGGTCCTTTTATATCAGTCACCGCCCACCGAAAGAACCAGCGGCAGCTTCCTGCTAGTGGTGGAACAAGAACCAGCCATAGAACCAGCTGCTGTCGTCATTTTTTTTAAATCAAAATTTCTGTACAATACAAAGAACAACCAAACATTATTGTAAAATCTGGAGCTCAAGCTCCCCTTGCAACTGTTGAGAGGAGAGGGAGAACTGTCACTCCAGGGTGGATGACAGGACCCTGTGCTTGTCCCTCTCCCCAGCCAGAGTGCCTCCAAACAGGCTAAAACTGCATCTGAAAAATGGGGTGTATCCACAAACAGAGTAAATAAAGCCAAGCCACTCTCTCTATATGATCCACCATAGCTCAGAACATCTGATAATAAAGGAAGCCCCACCTACGCACTCTTTTTAACGGTCAAGCCTTACGAGCTTCAATGCCTACGCGCTCTGACTGGTATGCGTTACAAGCTTCAACTTTCAAGCGTCAAACTTGGAGCTTTATAAACATTGCTTGATGCTGACAAAGTGGCCGGTGTGAATGCACCATTACTTTCACCAGCAGATAATGGTGTTGCGCTCTTCACCTATAGGGCTTTCTCACACATAACATGCTTAAAGTAAGTGTAGGACGCATCAACAGCCTCATTTCTGATTAATTAAATTGGAGGAGAGAGTGTGTGTGTGTGTGACTTCCTCTGCGATGTGGGAACCTTAGTTTCACATTCCTTGGGGTCATAAAACTACCCAGCATCTCCCCTCTCTGTGAATGGATTGTGTCATTCTCGACACTTACGACGGTTCACTCGAGTCTGGCAACACCCCCCCTCACTGTAAAAACAGTTTTTAGCAAAACCTGGTCTGGAAAAGTCTTTTGAAGCCAACATATCCTGCCAAGAGAATTTACAGCAAATGCGAATGTGTTTAGAAAACCTCCTTTTCGTGTTTGTATAAAGCATCCTGGGTTGCTTCAAACGTCAGACAGAATGGCTCAGAGTCTCACCCAAAAACACCCCCTCTTCAGCCACGATGACTGACCCAGACTGCTTCAATACACATATGAACTATTTAATGTGATCACAGCTAATTCAATCACTCCTTTTTTTCTTTACAGGTTTCAAATCAGCATCTGTGCTCTGAAGGAATGTTCACCCAGTTTAACTACAGTGATAAAATGATTTGATGTATATCTGAAAACTATATTCAGTGAAACTCTGATAATAAGCATGTGAATTTCAGAATTATTCAACTGTGATCTGACCAATGACTGCTAATCAAAAGTCCTCTCCAGGAGATGTCTAAGGAACATTCTTCTTTTGACAAGAGTATTTCTACATGAACTAATGATACATTGTTCAGTGCATAAAACGAAATGTGTTTAAATCACTTTCTTCAATTCAGCCCAATCGGCTGGTTCCTTAGATAGAAAATGTTTTATTATTAATTGGTTGATTTTTCTGTGAAGTGCCTTTAAATGACTCTGTCATGAACTGGCGCTTTATAAATAAATAAACTTGAAACTCTTCAGTAAGTCGCTATAAAGAGCAATGTAATCTAAATTGATTTAAAATAATGCTTTGATTAAACATGTTACAGATCTCAGGATATATTGAATTAACCTGCAAATCCTTTCTTTACTACTCAGGAACAAATACTGATATGTGTAAAAAGTAATATGTCATCAGAATAAGGAAACACTGTTCATTAATTCTTGTTAAAAGATAAAATTGATGGCAATGATGGTCTTACAAAGAGTGGATGAGCAAGCGTTTTATTTGACATAATAAAATCTGTAAATCTACCCGAGGGGCCGTCCTAACATTCGAATTCCCCAAAACGTATTTTTCATTGGCTAAGAGCCAGTGATAGTCACGCCTAGAGGCGGGGGAAAAGAGTCTATAATTGACCCTTATCGAAGGTTCACACTTCACTTCTTGCACTTCTTTTATACTTCCTTCACACTTTTTATACTTCTTTTTTTTATACTTTTACTTCTTTTTTTCACTTCTCCCTCCGTTTCGTTTTTATCATTTTTACCTCGTTTTGCGAGTTTAAAACCTTTTTCTTGATTTTGTTTTGACAAACTCCTCGTTTATTTGACACTTAAGCTTTCGTTTTAACGCGCGATTTTCTTTACCCTCAAAGTTCATTTTTCTTTAAATTCGACGCACGTTCAAACACGCAAAGCATTTAGTTTGAATAGTTTAATTCCACAAAATCAAGACTTCACGTCGCCAGCTGGAAGAAGAAACTACAGATCCCAGAATTCTTTCCGTAGGCCTTCGACACGTGACGAGTACCTTCCAGCGACAGATCTCTACCCTGCTTGCAAAGCAGACGTGCAGCCAAACCCAGGAAAAGTTCCGACATTTGGAGAAAAGCCGCTTCGAAACAGACGGAACTCTCTGGGAACTAAAGGAGCGAAAACTCCCAACCGTGCTGCAAAGAAGTAAGAGATCGATTTAATTTAATCCATGACAAGGATTGAAAACAGCTGTGTTGGTATCTCAGTGGCCCGGAAGTGAAATCTGTGCCTCCATCCTCTTTTTGTCCCCTTTCTCTCCCTCCAAAATTAGAATTTTCCTTAAATTCAAAATTATCTTCCGTGTTAAAAGAGCATTTTCCGTTTCCTCACCCACTCTTACTAGTGTTTAAGATTCTTGAAAATTAGAAACTACTTATTCTAGAAACATACTAAATCTGACGTAATTTCCTGTTCATAGCATNAAGAGACAGCGTTAATTCCATTCCGTGTTTAACTGTTTATTTATTTGTCTGTTTATTGGTCTGTCTTCCTTGTTGTTCAATAAATATTCACCTTAATTTTAATTGGCCGATTCAGTGAGTTTTTATGTGTGATTTGAGTCACTATCTGGACGGACATGCGATTTCATATTATGAGACTGAAATAAACTGATTAAATATTCTAATATTTAATTCCTTCGAAAGAAGGTGGTGCCCCGAATAACACGTATTGAAGAGGCAAACTTTCATAATACGTGTTCCCCTACACCCTTATTCTGTGTGCGTTCTTGAGGAACTGTTAAGTGCTTTCCAGTTCTTAGTTATCAAAAGTTTGATCATTGTTTCAGTCTGTTTTATCCAAAGACCTGTTTCAGTAATATTCAGTTTATGTCAGGTTCTCAGCAGCTGGTGTGTGGTGTTTGTGTTTTGGATGGACTAACCTTCTCATTGCAGGGCGTGGCAGCAGCTGATCAGTGGTTCCAGGTGTGGCTCGTTACCCAGCCCTCTGTGGCTGGGTATTTAAGCAGAGGAGGAACTGGAGACAGACGCCAGTTTTTTATAACACTTACAGTGGTAACGTGTGGCCTGATTAGTAAAAGCCTGAGCACAACTTTAGGAACTAGTGTACTTACCTGATCCTCTCCTTCCCGTCTCCTAGTCCTGGTCTTGAGCGCCTCCTTTGCGCTGGCCGTCTGCCGCGCCGTCCGGAGGGCTTCTGGTTCCGTCGTGGTCCGGCACGACCGTCTCCGTCTCCCTGGTCCTGGTCTGTCTCCGGTCCTCTCTGGATCTCCCGCACCTGCGCTGGTCAGAGTGACAGCATCGCTGTCACCCCTGCCTCATCTTCAAACCCGGAAACTATCACCGACTCTGGATTACTTTCATCATCTGACTGGGTTCACATTAGAATTCTATACAAACCTACAGGCATGACAGTTTACCTTTACTTGGCTTGTACCTACTGCAGCTAATTTGAATATGGTGATTAAGCATGTTTTGCTTCTGTTAAGGTTAAAGAGGCCCTTCCATTAAAAACGTTTTTTCAACTCCTTTGTTCGTTCATTTTCGGCAGCTCCCAGTTGAAACCACGTCTAGCATGCTGCTCACTAAAAAGCTGTAGCATAACAGAGCAAACAGAAAGACAAAACGTCTGGCGTTTCCATGCACAGCGGGACAGAAAACAGTATTCTTTGCTCTCATAGGCTAGTATGTTAGCCAATCAGAGTCCAGCAAATTCGAACAATGAATATGAACAAGCTGTGACGAAGCAGCCTGACGGAAGGAGCCGGAACCACCCGAATTTTAACCCAGACAGATTGAGAGGTCTGTTACTAAATGTTTCCTGACGTTTTTTAGATATAAAATGTTTCATATTACTGGTTAATACTTGAGAAATAACCACAAAGTCCTGAAATGTGTATGAAATGGTCTCTTTAAAGTTAGAACTTGTATCATCTTGTATAATGTTTAGGTAGCAGTTTGCACTATTACTGGTGAACCTTGAAATTGTATACCAGCTTATTTAAGTGTTTATTGATTTATGTGCTGAATTACATGTTATACATTTTGTAATACCATTTTTATTGCTTTTCTTTCAGATCACTCACATGCATATACACGCGTTATGTTGTGCAAAGATTGTAAAGCTCACTAATCTTTATGATCTCATTCAGTGCCATTGACGTCTATAGAAGTCAAACTGGATCCGAACGCTCAGTGCCATTGATGTCTTGACGTCTCTACAGCTTTTATTGGCTTAAATCCCGCTAAGCATCCTGCATTTTTTCAAATGTTAAAATTGTCTATAAATGACTATTTTTAGACATAAAATAAACTGTCAAAAGTACTTTTTTTACTGTTGTTTTTTTTATTTTCATAGTAGTAATACATACTTCAGGTGTTGCATGAATAATTAAAAAATGAAATATTTACATCAAAGTCACTGATCTGCTTGAAAAATCTCTTCACACAAATAGCTTGTTATCTCAGCTTTTTGTCCTGACACAGGTCAATTTTCATGAAAGTTGCTTTTTTGTACAGCAGATTACTAAATAACAGAAAGAGCTAGAAACATTTTTTTGCTGCTGAAAGAAGAAAGACTAATCTTTGTGATGGTGGTTTCAGAATTCACATAGTCATAGGAGAAAATATTCCGTGGGCCTTCAAAAATCAGTAAAAATGCTCAATATCTCTGGCACTGAGGGGGATATAAATCTAAAAATGGCTGGCACTGAATGAATGAAACTGATCTCTCTGTCCAAGTGCCTTGGTTTTTTAACTGGAATCATAGTCCATAATCTGCCACCTCAACCAGCAATCCTGTTTTCTGCGGTTCTCCCTCAAACATTATGAGTTATTACATTTTTCTTAAATAAAGTTGTAAAAGCATTTTTGGATCACTGTGACTATCTTTTAACTAGCACATTAAGAACCTCTCAGCAGCTTGTGCTTGCCCCTGCAGTCGCTACAACTGTGACAGTAAACCTGTAATGTTTTTTCTGCTTTGTGAAGAAACAAATTAGGAAGAAAGTTCAAGTTCACTAGTCATTTCAAGGCACTTTACAGAAACATCAACCAATTAGCAATAAAACATTTCCTATCTAAGGAACCAGCCGGTTGGGCTGAATTATTAATTCAGTGCAATCCCCCATCCTAAGCAAGCATGATTGGTGACAGTGGAAAGGAACAACTCCCTTTTAACAGGGAGAAACCTCTAGCAGAACCCGTCTCAGGATGGGCAGCTTGAGCTGACTGGGGTCTGAGCTGACAGGAAAGAGACACAGACAAACACTGATGAATTTGAGTCAGTCGTCATGTCTATGGAAAGATAAACAGAGAAATAGTTAATGGAAGCAATAACAATCAGTATAAACATGGAGAGTAAGAGAGACAGAAGAGTGAAGAAATGTGGTCAGTTTGTCCCCTGGCAGTATATAGCTATAGCGTCATAACAAAAGGAAAAGCTCAGAAAAACCCAAGCTAACCCTGACTTTAGGATTGTGCAAAAATGAAATATTTAAGTCTGTTCTTAACTAACTTAGCTAATGAAGCTTGTGTCTGCCTCACGTTAAAAGTGGAAGCTGGTTCCACAGGAGAAGAACCCCGATAACTGAAAGCTCTTTCTCCCATTCTACTTTTAGAAACTCTAGGAATCACAAGCAGACCTGTAGTCTGAGAGTGACGTGCTCTGTTAAGAAAATATGGAACTATAAGATCTTTAATATAAGATGGAGCTTGGTTGTTTAAGGCTTTATACGTAAAAAGTAAAATTTTAAACTTTATTCTGGATTTCACAGGGAGCCAATGAAGTGATGCAAAAACTGAAGAAATATGGTCTTTCCTTCTAACTTTCATCAGAACTCTGGCAGCGGCATTTTGGATTAGCTGCAGGCTTTTAAAAGCATTATTAAAACATCCTAATAATAAAGAATTACAATAATCAAGTGTAGAAGTAATAAACGCATGAACTGTTTCTACATCGCTTTGATTCAGAATGCTCCTAATTTTAGCAACTTTACGCAGGTGGAAGGCTGTCCTGGTAACATGCTTTATATGAGAACTAAAGGAAATGTCCTGGTCAAAGATAACAACACCAAGGTTGTTTACCTTCTTGTTGGAAACCAAATTAATGCCATCCAAAGTAAGTTAGTTATGATCATGATTAGTCATCACAAGACTTTGCTCCAGTGTGTTTGCACTGTAGGAGTCTGTGTTTACTCTTGATTATTCATTAACCTTGGTTAGTCAAGACCATAGAACCAGAAGTCCTCTCATGATCACAAAAACTGTTTTTGATGTGTCTCTTAGGTGTTCTGAACTAGCTGCTCCTTTTCATCATGGGGATATTTAATCGTGCGCTTCTGGGTTTATGTGCTCTGCATCTGCTTATTAGTGGTTGCACAACTATGAATGCATCCAAAAGGCCATGGACTAACAGCAGGTTCAGTATTTTTAACATCATTAGCACTCACACCCAGTTTATAATATGATGTTTGAGTTGGCGGTGCTGCCACTATTTGATACTTTATTGTTTCCCCATATTTAGAAAGACCAGGGATGTAAGCAGAACGGTACCCATCAACTGTAGAATGGGAAGCTGGTCAGATTGGACACTATGTGACTCCTGCACAGACAAAAAGGTTAAAATAATGTTCTCCCCACTTGCACAAATAACTGAGAAAGTTAACAATTGATTTTATTTGAGATGACTAACAAACATTGTATTTTATTTTGGGACATGTAAGAAGTGATTTTTAACACTTTTTAAGCTCTGTCTCAGGTACGGTTCCGACACTTAGAGAAACCCTCACAATTTGGTGGGACAATGTGTGTTGATATGTTATGGGACAGGCTGGCATGTCCGAAGGCAACCACGCAGTGTCTAGTACCCGATTACTGTGGAGAGAGCTTCACTTGCAAAGGAACAGGCAAGTCTCACCCAAGTCCTTCAAAAACCCCTAAACTAAACATTCTGTAAACCTCAAGGGAGATTATTATGGACTTGTTTTGCAGCACATTATATGTCATGGTCCATTTTGGTACAAATGTACCTGTTTATAACTCTAGGACGCTGCATCAGCCAGTCCCTTCGCTGTAATGGAGAAATGGACTGTGACGATTTTTCTGATGAAGATCAGTGCGCAAGTTTTTACCAACGAGAGGATAAGTGTTCCACTCTAATCCCAATTCCTGGAGCTGCACGAGGCACCCAGGGGTAAATATGATACAGTAATTACTCAAGACTGGAGCTTTTAGTTTATTGACACATGTTTCACATCTATGAATAAAGGTAAATACCCTGCTGTAATTATCTTCATGAACTTCTTCAAAGATGATGTAACCCATTTTGAGTAAAATTCCCAATGATGCAAGAAAAACAAATTTTTAAAAATTAAATGATCATTTTGTAATTATTCTATAATCACTTTATTTAAAGCTACAATATCCTGACTAGAGACTTTGCGAATCAAGCGCTTGACCCTCAGTACTTTGGTGGGAGGTGTGAATATGTCTACAATGGTGAATGGAGGAAATTCAACTACGAAGCCTTCTGTGAGAGCCTACACTACAATGAAGATGAAAAAAACTACAGAAAACCTTACAATTACCACTACTACCAATTTGTGGTATGTACTTATCTCTTGTTTTGTGTTAATTACAGAATTAATATTTTTGTGAAAAAAGTCCTTGTATCAAAAATTGAATCTTATTACAGGCTGAAGCCACATCAAAAGGTTCCCATGAATATTATGAAGATATGCACAGTTTCCTGAGAGCGAGGCAAACTATGTCATCCGGCATGGGTGGTGTCACAGTCGGGGTCGGTTACGTGGAAGTCGGACTGGAAGGCAGCCATGAATCAGAGTTTCTAAGGAACATAACAAAATATAAAAGTCAGGTATAATTCAATATTTTTTACGTGGCAACAGATTTTTTGTTTTCAATAATTATTTTTAATGCAAAAATACATACATTAATTCAGTTGTTTGTTTTAGTAAATATTTGTTGCCTTAAACCACAAAAAAACAAAAGAAAATGAAAATATTCATGTTTTTATCCTAATGTAGCAAGGTGCACAACGCTTAATTGGTACATACATATTTTCATTATTTTACTTTTTGTTTTAAAACAATATTTTGCTCGAGTGATGTCTAACTGAATTTTTAAAACAAAGTGGCCAAGCATTACATTCATAGAGATAAATATGCTCCTCGTTTACCTGAAGTTCAGACAGCACAATGCTCAGAGAAATAACAGTTCAGTCTCTACACCCCTAAGATAGCAGGATAAAAATTAAAGTTTATGACAGTAAAAAGGGCTGCATGGCAAGTGTTAATTTTGTTGACTAAAATATTTCGTCATAATTTTAGTCACGAATATAGTTTTGCGGACAAAAACGAAACGAAAACTAAAATAGACGGCCCTATTTGAGACGATTATTATGATTAAAATTCTACAATTGATTTTAGTCAACTAAAACTGCCAAATATTTTCGTCGACTAAAATTAGACTACAATTAAAACCAGTTTAGTGACTAAAATTGAAAAGAATTTTAGTCAAAAGACTATGACTAAAACAAAATTAAAATTTCTTGCCAAAATTAACACTGCCGCATGGTGCAGTTGGTAGAGCTGTTGCCTTGCAGCGAGAAGGTCCTGGGTTTGAATCCGGGCTGGGACCTTTCTGCATGGAGTTTGCATGTTCTCCCTGTGCATGCGTGGGTTTTCTCCGGGGACTCCAGCTTCCTCCCACAGTCCAAAAACATGCAAGAGGTTAACTGGCAACTCTAAATTGTCCCTAGGTGTGAATGGTTTTCCATCTATGTGTGGCCCTGTGATGGACAGGTGACCTCTTAAGGTTGTCCCCAGCTTCTCACCCAAAAACCGCTGGAGATAGGCACCAGCTGTCTGCGACCCAAAACAGGAAAAAGCAGGTTAAGAAAATGGATGGATGGATAACAGTAAAATAAAAAAAAATAAAAAACTGAACAAGTTTGGTTTGTTTGGAAGGGTTGAAGTAGAACGTTTCGTCACTCTAAAAAGAACAAACAAATGGCAGTATCTGAAAAAACTGCAAGACTTTTAGTAGAACCTGGTAAAGATCAGGGGTCTCATTTATAAAGCTTGCTTACGCACAAAACGGGGTTGGAAAACTGTGTAAGCAACTGTCCGTGCAAACTTTGGGATTTATAAAAAAAAAAAAAAAACATAGCGTAAAAATGTGCGCAACTTTAAGTTGATCCCCCCCCACACACGCACACACACACAGCCCCCGCCCCGACAAGCGTAAAATCAGTTGTGGGCCAGGTTGAAACAAAATGTCATGCGTCGTTTATAGGATCAACACAGAAGGCATGATTTTTTAATTTTTTTACTAATTCTTTAAGTGTGCCTGAAATTTCTGTCAGGACATCACATATTTTGTGCAATTCTTCTTGCACTTCGTTCACCACACTAATCATGTCCCTCTGTGCCTGCTGGACAGCCCAAGACGCACTGGTGGTACAGGCCGACCCTGCTAGTCGCCACCTGGCATGCCTTGTTGGACGCTTCGTCCAGAATCACTGGGGGGGACAACGAGATTTGGTTTTGTCTTATATTTTAATGACAGACACATTTGATCTGTATTAATAAAAGGCTTAGTCTCCTCTACATGGTCAGTGTCTCCCTCCTTCTCCGGCACGATGCCATGCACGCTTGCCGGTCCGAGTACTGCTAAGATCCTAACGGCAAGCAGTGGGGGATCTGGGGGCCAGGGCCTCTGCCAGTGGTGGAAGCAAGCCATCGTTTTTTTTGCCTCCACCTTCAGATTGAACCATTTTTTTATATCTGCCACAGATGTCTCTGAAGATCTCTGTGAAGAACTCACAGCATTAACGGCTTCAGCAAAGCTGTGCCACTCCGTGGATTTTCTTTTATTTGTTATGCCACTGCTGTGACTTCCAAAAAGAACTTCCTTTCATTTTTCTACCTCACACACAAGTACCTAAATTTTTGCTTTGGTGAAGTTGCGCTTCCTTGATCTTCCTTGATCTGCGGTCGCCATCGTTATTGGTGGATGAGCCGGCTTATTTATATGCATGAGATCCACAAGGCACTTTGCATTGACCATTTACGGCAGAAAGTGGGTGTGTTGAGGGCGGGATGTGATCCAGAAACACCTGAGCACATTTCTAGGTAAAGTGTGATTTATAAAGAGGAGATTGCGTGCAGCTGTACGTACTCCATGTTGTATAGGTCCAAAACTTGCTTGGCGTAAGTAGAGTTTTTTTGCTGCGCTTAAGTACAGTTTTAGTAAGGATTCTACGCAAAGTTTTATAAATGAGACCCCAGATCCTTTTTATTATGTGATGATATATAAGGGGTGAAATGATATCAGTATTACTTATCTGGCTTTATTCTGGTTTTTAGGATGTTGGATTTGTTAGACTTTGGTCCAAAGTGGAAACAGCCCACTTCAAGATGAGGACAAACCAGCTAATGCTTCATGAGGATTTCTATGTTTTACTTATGGAGCTACCAGAAGAGTATGATTTTGGCATGTATTCCCAATTTCTAAACATGTTTGGCACCCACTATGTGACAGAGGGAACCATGGGTGGAACTCTAGAATATGTTTTTGTTGTTAACAAAGCATCTATGGCACAGTCAAGTAAGGAACCTTTTTAGTTCATTCAACAATGATGTTAATGGTGAGAATTATTATTTTTAGTAAACCTTGTTTGATTCTCTCCCTTAACTTATTCAGATATGAACAGTGAAAAATTTCAATCTTGCTTTGGTGCCTCTCTTGGCATAAGTGTTCCAGTTGGTGAGAACACAGGAACACAGAACGCGGGCGCTAAGATTAAAGGGAAAGTATGTGATGATTACAAAGACATTTCTGAAGGTGAGAAATCAAAAATCTTTTGGTAGCTAACCTCTCTTTTAATGTTCTATTTAGGGAGATTACATTTTCTTGTTTTAGATTTATTTTTTGCTCATTATATTTACAGTGGGGCAAAAAAGTATTTAGTCAGCCACCAATTGTGTAAGTTCTCCCACTTAAAAAGATCAGAGAGGCCTGTAATTTTCATCATAGGTATACCTCAACTATGAGAGACAAAATGAGGAAAAAAAATCCAGAAAATCACATTGTCTGATTTTTAAAGAATTTATTTGCAAATTATGGTGGAAAATAAGTATTTGGTCAATAACAAAAGTTAATCTCAATACTTTGTTATATCGCCTTTGTTGGCAATGACAGAGGTCAAACGTTTTCTGTAAGTCTTCACAAGGTTTTCACACACTGTTGCTGGTATTTTGGCCCATTCCTCCATGCAGATCTCCTCTAGAGCAGTGATGTTTTGGGGCTGACGCTGGGCAACACGGACTTTCAACTCCCTCCAGAGATTTTCTATGGGGTTGAGATCTGGAGACAGGCTAGGCCACTCTAGGACCTTGAAATGCTTCTTACGAAGCCACTCCTTCGTTGCCCGGGCGGTGTGTTTGGGATCATTGTCATGCTGAAAGACCCAGCCACATCTCATTTTCAATGCCCTTGCTGATGGAAGGAGGTTTTCACTCAAAATCTTACGATACATGGCCCCATTCATTCTTTCCTTTACACGGATCAGTCGTCCTGGTCCCCTTGCAGAAAAACAGCCCCAAAGCATGATGTTTCCACCCCCATGCTTTACAGTAGGTATGGTGTTCTTTGGATCCAACTCAGCATTCTTTCCCCTCCAAACACGACAAGTTGAGTTTCTACCAAAAAGTTCTATTTTGGTTTCATCTGACCATATGATGTTCTCCCAATCCTCTTCTGGATCATCCAAATGCTCTCTAGCAAACCGCAGACGGGCCTGGACGTGTCCTGGCTTCAGCAGGGGGACACGTCTGGCACTGCAGGATTTGAGTCCCTGGCGGCGTAGTGTGTTACTGATGGTAGCCTTTGTTACTTTGGTCCCAGCTCTCTGCAGGTCATTCACTAGGTCCCTCCGTGTGGTTCTGGGATTTTTGCTCACCGTTCTTGTGATCATTTTGACCCCACGGGGTGAGATCTTGCGTGGAGCCCCAGATCGAGGGAGATTATCAGTGGTCTTGTATGTCTTCCATTTTCTAATAATTGCTCCCACAGTTGATTTCTTCACACCAAGCTGCTTACCTATTGCAGATTCAGTCTTCCCAGCCTGGTGAAGGTCTACAATTTTGTTTCTGGTGTCCTTTGACAGCTCTTTGGTCTTGGCCATAGTGGAGTTTGGAGCGTGACTGTTTGAGGTTGTGGACAGGTGTCTTTTATACTGATAACGAGTTCACACAGGTGCCATTAATACAGGTAACGAGTGGAGGACCGAGGAGCCTCTTAAAGAAGTTACAGGTCTGTGAAAGCCAGAAATCTTACTTGTTTGTAGGTGACCAAATACTTATTTTCCACCATAATTTGCAAATAAATTCTTTAAAAATCAGACAATGTGATTTTCTGGATTTTTTTTCCTCATTTTGTCTCTCATAGTTGAGGTATACTTATGATGAAAATTACAGGCCTCTCTGATCTTTTTAAGTGGGAGAACTTACACAATTGGTGGCTGACTAAATACTTTTTTGCCCCACTGTAAATGTATATAAAAGATAACTATACTGTGACCCCAAGTTTTAAAATATTATGTTTTTGTAGTTAAGTCCTCCAGTTCATCCTTGGTTGAGGACATTTTCACTCTGGTGAAGGGGGGAATCACAGAGACCAGCTCTGGTGTACTGGCCATCAGAAATGCAGAGATGTACAAAAAGTGGGGAGCTTCTCTCAAATACAACCCAGCATTGATTGATTTTGAGGTAACACTGAACATTCAGCAAAGAGAGAGACGGACAGAGAGAAAAATGTTATACTTAAAATCTAATTTCTGATGCCACCTATGATTTTGTGGTCTTTATGATGCTACCATTTGGTTAACTTTTGTCATGTTTATCTTTCTGACTCCTGCTATATTAACTCCTAGATTATGCCAATTTATGAGCTTGTGCAGTTCAGCACAGCTGCTGGTCACGCTGGAATGAGAATTGCTAACTTGCAGAGGGCTGTAGATGAGTACCTGCAACAGTTTGACTCATGTCGCTGCGCTCCCTGCAGAAACAATGGGTTCCCTGTCCTCTCGGGCACATCCTGTAGCTGCATCTGTAAATCAGGTTACCAGGGAATGGCCTGTGAGCAGACACTCAAGAAAGGTGAGATTCGGCTGTGAAAGCAATGTCAATTAACATATTCAACCTCTTTTAATTACAACTCACCCCCTCCAGATTATAACTCCTGCCCACACTTGCTGTTTTAAAAAATACCTCAAAAGGAGGTGTTGCCTGGAGGACCAGCGCACACACGGAGGAATGGTGGGCTGGGCTGTGATTGTCACACTGACAAAGATGGCCAGAGAGGGAACAGATGGAAATAAAGGAAGCTGCATTTGCAGACAAGTCGAGTGGCCCTGATCCATATTGTTTCGAGCTGATGGTTGCCCTGCAGTGACTGAGTGGAAAAGAATGGGTTAGGTCTTGTTTGTCAGCACTAAAGCTAAATTTACATTTGCTTTAGTAATATTGTGTGACTCTGCCTGCAGCCTGTGTACCTTGTTATCCACAAAAGAAAATGTGTGTTGCAGAGAGGTGCCCAAGGTATAAATCAAAGTATCCTAGCATGAAGAGAAAATCTTTTTTTCACATTTTTTCACACAATTACAGATATTGCACTAAAATGAACTCTGATAACATTTGCTATTTAAAATTTACCTTGCTATGGAGGTGTGGCCAAGACAGAGCTCGTTTTATACTCCACAGTAGCAGAATGCTGACATATTAAAAAAATTAGGTCTCAGCTAATAGCAATGCCAAATTCTAATTCAAGTGCAGTGTAAAGTTTAAACCTGAAGACGGTGCTCCACTAACAGTTTTTGGTAGAAAATTACGTTTTCTTAAAATGTGCTAAAATACCAAAAAGAATACCCAGAAATGTAGACAGCAGTATTATGGTGTGTTCACACCGGCCCAACCGTCAA
The DNA here is from genome assembly GCA_006937955.1 of Pachypanchax playfairii. Taxonomy (NCBI): domain Eukaryota; kingdom Metazoa; phylum Chordata; class Actinopteri; order Cyprinodontiformes; family Aplocheilidae; genus Pachypanchax; species Pachypanchax playfairii. The sequence goes on from SSNP01000430.1 coordinate 28,027, forward strand.
CGTCAGAAGCTGCAAGTTTACATTTAAAGTCTATGGTGGAGTGCGTCAGACAGATGTCAATGGCTCTGCATCGCTTTGTGAGCATTATGATCGGCAACTTTTCAAGCTTTTTGAGCGCTTCAGGCATTGATGCTTGAAACGCTTGAAAAGCTTGAAACGCAGAAAGTTCAGCTAGCTGAACTTTTGACGCTCTTAACGCTCTTGAAGTGGCATGTCAACCAATCAGAGCGTCTCATCGTAGTGACATACCTGAATGAAGCAGGAAGTCTTCAAACAGGGTGCGGGACAGACGGAAGTAGCGCTGGAAGCAAACCTCATCCATATGTAGCTCCTGGAGCAAATGGTTTAATGGTGCGTTCACATCAGCCCAACCGTCAACGTCAGAAGCGGCAAGTTTACATGTAAAGTCTACGCTTAACCGTAACGCTTGACCGTTAAAAAGAGCGTGAAGGCGGGGCTTCCTATGTTATCGGATGTTCTGAACTATGGAGGATCATATAGAGAGAGTGGCTTGTCTTTATTTACTTCATTCGTGGATACACCCCATTCTTCAGATGCGTTTTGAGTTTGATGAGTTAAACCGTTTGATCACTCAGGTCCATGATAGCTGTTGTATTTTCTCCTTCTGAGATGATGGTAATGATCTTGATCATGTAGCCTCTCTTTATGAGGTCCTCGGTTGCTTCTGTTATTGACTCGTAGATTGTGGTTCCATCATTATGCATCACGCAGAGCTTGGAAGGGAATAAAGTTTGAAATTGAACCTGTTTCTCTTTCAAGGCTCTGCGAATCTCAGCATTTTCCTTCCTTTTAGCAATGACAGGTGGTGGGTAATCGTGGTCAAGATTTATGTGGTTATTTCTGCATTCAAGTCCTTTTGTTTGCCAAGACTTACATGGTAGCATCTTCTTCTTTCTAAAGCTCAGGAACTTGACTATTATGGAGCGAGTGGGTGTATTTTTTGTTGGCATAGGACCCAGTGAGCGATAAGCTCTCTCAATCTGCAGATCTTGCAATTCCTCAGGAAGCTGGAGGCACTCGTGGAGAAGTTTGTCAACAAATGAGACCATGTTAACAGAGTCCTTTTTGGCCTCTTCATGGACTCCATAAATCCTTAGATTTTTGCTTCTGCTGTGGCTTTCCATCTCTATTAGCTTCTCGTCCAGCCTCTCGCATAGCTTTACCATCTCCAAGGCTACCTCCTCCGATGTCTGTAATTGCTCCTCTGTCTTTTCAATCTGATTTTCTGCCTTGTCCAGTCTCTTAGCAATTCCCATTATATCCCTCCTCAGTTCTTTGAAATGTAGTTTATTTTCTTGTCGGAATTGCCTCAGTTCTTGTAGAATCTCGGAATCTGCCATCTTTCTGTTACAGCTAGCTGTTATTTTTTTGCTTTGGTCCTAGATGAAAAAGTTTGTGTTATATTGAATTTGGAATGAAAATATCCATATGTGTGTCTTGCCCCCTGCTGTAAAATTGATACGGTTAATACGGTCTTTGGTTGTATTTCTTGGGTTTCATTGGGAGCTCTCTACTGTGCTGCCGTCATGGTGGATGTTCCGATCGGAAGTCAATGACACTATCTTTTGAGTTTAACCACAGATTAAGTTACATACTGTAGATAGGACACGTGCAGTGTTATTAGTAACTGGGTCACACAATTAATTGTGGTTGATTTTGTGTCATGTGATCATCTGTCAATAATCACTAAATATGTACTTTACAATGCAGAACTTGACCGATGGTCAAACATGATCTGCCATTGGAATGCCCCTTCCATGCAAGGCAGCCTCAATTGACCTTTCACCGAGCCCCTAAGTTACTGTTGCTACATCCGACAGACAAATGGTCAAACACGACCAGTGCAACAGACTGCCATCACCGGAAGAGGTAGATCTTGTTTGAAGGAGTCAGCAAGCTTTCAGTCGGATTGGTTTTAAATATCACAAAAATGGTAAATTTGCTTTTGTGTAGACTGCACACATCCTGGTTTGACATCCATAACAAACATGAATGACTGTGCTTTCTTTGAAGTGAATGACAAGGCTTGCTGCACTGTTTGACTCACTTAACAGCTCCAACTCACAGCTACTGCTACAGCTTCAGAACAGCACTTGCAACACTGGTGCGTGGCGATGGACTTCCCACTACCATTAAGCATGTTGCAAAAGTGTCGCAAAGGTCCATACATACACCTGATTAAATCAAAACATTAGTGTGGGTTAACACTGGATATGACATCTCTCCCTTTTTATGAGAATCAAATTAAGATAGCAGTTAGCCCAAAATATAATGAATAAACGTCTCCAGCAGAACTAACATAAGCAAGCAAACAGGGTTTCAACTTGACCCAGTAATACTAATTTTCTTTTCCGTTTCAGGTCATAAGGGCAACAATAAGTTCAGTCTCTCAGCCGGCCTGGATACTCGACCCAACCTTGTCACAGTCTGGTTAGGGAAGGGAGGGTCGGCCACCGCAGCCGCCTGGCTGGCTGGACCGGCTCCTGCCTGGGCAGATGTCAAGGGCTGACTGTCTGTCACAGGTGGTGTCTGTGCGTTATCAGGCTGTGCTGCAGCAGGGTCATAAGGCGGCTCCGGCTGCAGGTGGCATCGGTTCCAATGCAGCGTGTCTCCATCCTGCGTGCGTAAGATATGGGATCTCTGGTTGATGCTCCCCCCTATGATGACTGCCGGTAAAGCCCATGACTTCTGATGATCCAGCTTGGACAGTACTCTGTCCCCGGGGTGCAGTGGTGATAGCAATCTGGATCCATGGCGACGATTGTAGTAATAGGCTTGCTTTGCCTTTCCTCTCCTGTCATTCTCTCTCACCACTGATTGATCCGGCCACTTGGGTCGCAGATTTTCTCAGAGGATGGGGAGAGTGGTGCATAACTTCCTTCCTAACAACAGCTCCACTGGGCTATAGCCTGTGGTGGAGCAGGGTGTGGATCTGTAGACCAGCAGAGCCATCACAGGGTCCTGCTGCTTCAGTATCTTTTTTGCAGTTTACACGGCCCTTTCTGCATGGCCATTACCTTGTGAGCGGTGGGGGCTCGAGGTGCAGTGCTTGAAGTCCAGACTCTTGGCGAACTCTCGGAACTCTGCACTCGCAAACTGAGGCCAACTGTTGCTCACCACCTCGTCCGGGATGCCAAATCTAGCAAAAACAGTATTTAGGTTCTAGATAGCATGTCCGCTGGTGGTTGCAGGGAGATGCAGTATCTCTCAGAACCTTAAATAATAATCAGACACAACTAGGAAGTTTTGATGATCGTACTCACAGAGGTCCATGGCAACTCGCTTCCTGGGTCGATCAGGCAGGGAATTGAAATGAGTGGTTCTGTCAGTTGTGTTCTTTTCTCTGTGCATTTCTGGCAGGTCCTCAGAAGCAGGTCCGAGTATGCCCTCTTTCTACATTTTACAAGACCCTAGTGACCCTCATGGATGTTCCTCAGCACTTCGCTTGTCAATGATTTTGGCACCACGATCCGATGACCAAGGAGCAGAAAACCATCATGCTCTGACAGTTCGTTCCTGACTTGAAAGTACTCTTTGGCTTCCGCCGGTACACTCTGCAGGTGTTTGGGCCACCCGGACCTTCTGAGCTGTATCACAGTTCTGAGCTCCAAATCTTGTGCCGTTTTGGTCCTTATTTCTTCCAACTTACTCGCTGACGTGGGAATCCCTTCGACCACACTGCATAGAAGGCGACTTCACTATCTGTGATTGTTGCGTCTTTTGTGCTGGTTGATGGGCAGACAGAGTGTCTGCAACTAGATATGTTTTCCCTGGTGCATACTCCGCCACGGCATTGAACCTCATTAGTCTCATGAGGAGACGCTGGCACCGGATCGGGACTTTGTCTAAGCTGTGAGAGTTAATAAGGGGCATAAGCGGTTTATGGTCTGTGATTAGCTGGAATGTTTCTAGTCCAACCAGATATTTCTGGAATTTTTCACAAGCCCATACACCTGCCAGCTGCTCCTTCTCAATTTGGGCGTAGCGGGTCTCTGCCTCCATCAGACGCCTGGAACAGTATGCAACTGGTTTACACTGATCATTGTGGAGCTACATTAGCACCCCCCGAGCCCATGGCTGCTCGCGTCGGCTGACACTGCTGTAGGTTTGGACACGCTGTAATATGTCAACAACGGCACCGCTGTGAGTAGCTCTTTAATCCTTCCGAATGCTGCGTGCTGTGGGGGTCCCCAGCTCCAGGTGTTCTTTTGCTTCAGCAGTGTGTACATGGGATCTCCAACTGTTGCTTGGTTGGGAACATATTTCCCAAGATATTTCACCATTCTTAGGACTCTTTTCAATTCCTGCACATTTGTGGCTGGAGAGAGTTGTTGTATGGCGTCAATTTTGTCTGGATAGGGCTGGACTCCAGATTGGTCGATGAGATGCCCCAGGAAACGTAGTTCTTGCTGTTTGAAGGAACATTTGTCTCGGTTGAGTTTTAAACTGGCGCTGTTTTTGCACTGTAGCACCTTGTTAAGTCGGCTATCGTGCTCCTCTTTGGTAGCACCAAAAACCTGAACGTTGTCCATAAACACCTCCACGCCTTCCAGTTCCTGCAGAGTCTCCATCATCTTCCTCTGGAAGATTTCGTGCACGCTGTTTATTCCAAAAGGCAGTCGCTTGAAGTTGAACCTGCTGAATGATGTGATAAATGTTTGCAGTTTTCTGGGTGCAGTGGTATTTGGAAGAATCCAATGGCTGCATGGTCGGGCTTGTTGGTAGATTGCCTCCTCAATTCTTCTCACCAGGTTCATCTCCACTGATGTTTCTCTGCTCAGCAGGTTGTTCACTGAACTCCCCCGTGTGAGTGGATATTTCTTGCCTTTGGAGGTGACTGAGCCCTGGATCCGGCCGACAATGGAGCTGGACTACAGGATACACCCCCAGCGACAAGAAGGGTACAAATTCTTGTAACTGGGTGTGTATTCTGTAGTTCAGGTCCATTGTTGTACCTTATGAAGTTGTTCTAGTAAACAGTAAAATTATGCCACGTTTTGAAGTCTAAAACCAAAATGTAAACCATAATATTGAAATTGATGGATGAAACTTAATAAAACTGAGATTAACCAGCCTTGGCCAGGCTTGCCAACAACTGAAGTTAGAAAAACTATAAAAAGTTGCCTTTGGAGCTTCTTGTGTTTGGGGAGTTGGGACATCCTTCACGCAATATGAACTTGTACAGCTGAGCATTGACAGGTAAGAACATGTCTATGAACTAATGGCATTAATCTTCACCTCAAAAGCTTATGGCCCAAAACTGCTTCCAGGATGAGATTATGAGATATCTACATTTTGATGACAACGACACACGCCAGAGAGTAGAAACTGACACGTTTGCTGCAGTCTCAAATGTTTGGCAGAAGTTTGTTACTAACTGCGTCAAGTCCTACAACCCAGGCCAGCATATCACCATTGATGAGTTGCTTTTTCCAACATAGTCTTGATATCCTTTCCAGCAGTATATTGCTTCCAAACCGGACTAGTTTGGAATCAAATTCTGGGTCACATGTTATGCTTATCACTTATCTTGGCAAGGACCTCAATCATCTCTCTGGGGAGAGACTTTCTGAGAATTTAGTGATGACGCTGATGGAACCATTCATGGTTGAAGGAAATGATACAATTGACAATAATTCACGTCATCAGTTTCTTGACAACTGCTCAGCCATAAATCTTCACTTGTTTGCACCACAAACAAGATTTGTCCGGAGGTTCCGGTATTAGCTAAACAACCATTGGAGCGCAACAAATTCACCATCCTGGTATGTTGCAGTGCTTTTTCTTTTACCATGCAAGAGCTCCAATTTTGTTTCCCTATAGTGTCAGGTCTTGGGTTTTGCTTTGTTTCTTTATTATGTCTTGTAGATATTCTTCCAGACTTATCTGCGATTTTGTGTTTGGTCAATTCTTAGCTCCTCATGTTCCCACGTCAGTTGGGTGTTTTGTATTTCCCTGTCATTTAGTTCAGCTTTTATTTTGCCCCAGTCTAGTTTCCTGTTTTGCTGTTATTTTGTTATCTATTGTACTTCCTGTTTCTCCCCCATGTCATTAGGTCTCTTTATGTCGGGTATGTCACTTCCTGTTTAGTTCCAGTTGTCAGGTGTCAATTCTGCTGCTGTTTGTGTGAGTGTCTTCACCTGTGTTTCAGGGGCGGGGCAGCCATTTACCGGCAGGTGGATCCAGTTACCATCATCAGCTGCTGAGCTTTAGAGAGGAGTGGTTGCAGAGAGCAGTCGCCAGATCGTTCCACTTTGATTTGTGGATCTCCTCAGCTGTACCTTTCTCCTCGCCACGGTTCCCATACTGTGGTCTCCCTGATCCAGCCCCTGCTCCTAACAGCTCCCAGGCTGTCGTCTCCTGCATCGTGGACCTCCTCAGTGGTTTCCATTCCACCTCCGTTCAGGACCTCCCAGGTGACGGTTTCCATACTGGTCTCCTCCCCGTCTCTCTCTGGACCTCTTCTGGCTTGCTTCTGCGCCGCTCCTCCAGCTCTCAGGATCCACCTGCCACACTCAGAGCCTGTCTGTCCGCCCGCCACTGACACTCACACACCAGCCTCAGCAGACTGGCACCTGCTCCTCCAGGACTCCTGCAATTCATCGCCACAACCGGGCCGTTCCTGTCAGCGGCTGCTGACCCGCTCCTGCTGCACCCGCAGAATCATTTTTAGTTTTTGTATTATTTTAACTATGACTCTGTTTAACCTGTGCTAGAGTTATTAAACTCTCCTTTTTTTGAACTTTCACGTCGTGTTCGCTGGTCTGGAGTCTGTGGCTTGATTTAGAGTCCATTATAGAAATTGATAAATCATGACACCAGTGTGTTTTACCTCCCAGTATTTCCCTTGATTGATCTCAGGTGTTTTGAGTTTCGGTTCCCAGGTGTTTCTAGTTGTGTTTTCAGTTCTGTTTGTTATTTAAGGGGATTCAGTTCAGTGTTGTTTGGGGATTATGTAGGTCACTGTAGTTCGGACCTGTCGCTACTCTTCACTCATGTAAGTCTCGCTGCCAGTGAGCCCTTATCCATGACCATTAAACTCTTCATTTTCAATTTCATTTTGCTCTCCGTTTCCTGCATTTGAGTCCTCCCTGCCTGCAAACTACTAAACGTGACAGAATCCCCGAACAATAACATGGACTTAGCAGGAACCACCTCTCACCTTATAGTGGTGTTTCGGGAGCTATTTCTGACCGGGTACGCCGAGCTAGATGCTAGCCTCTTGATGCAGTGGCGTACTCGGTCGACATTTGGGAGCAGTGGGAGGCCATGCAGCGTATCCTCAAGAACTTCACGGAGTTCCCATGGCTGCGTGACACCCCCGAACTCAAGGAGCTTTATTGGGAGGCCCGGGAGGAGATCCAGGCACTATCTCCGCGGTGCTCCGGCAGGACCCGCTCGACTCGGTGCGGTTGCTGAGTGGGGCGCTCAGCACGGCGGAGGCACCGGGCCACACCACTCTTCCTCCCGGGGTGTCTGCTCCTCAGTCGTTCCATGCTCCTCAGCTGCAGCTTCGTCAGCCTCCGGCTCTCCAGAGCTTCAGTTCCGGAGGTCTCCAGAGGTTTCCAGGCCTCGTTCTCCAGAGGGTCCCGGTTCCAGAGTTCCAGAGGGTCCCGGTTCCAAAGTTCCAGAGGGTCCCGGTTCCAGAGTTCCAGAGGGGCCTGGTTCCAGTCCTCCAGGGGGTCCGGCTTCGAGACCGAGCTCCAGTCCTCCAGAGGGTCCGGGTTCCAGACCGGGCTCCAGTCCTCCAGAGGGTCCCGACGCCTCCAGTTCTCCCGAGGGTCCCGCCGACTGCTGTGTTGCCCCTGGGCTCGAGGGCGTCGCCGTCTGCGACGGTCGTCCAAAGCCGGGGTCAGGGGACGTCGCCTTCCACGACGGTCCTCCAACACTTCAGCCTGGGTCCGAGGACGTCGCCGTCCGCGACGCTCCTCCAACGCCAGGGTCCGAGGACGTCACCGTCCGCAACGGTCCTCCTACGTCTCCGCCTGGGTTCGAGGACACCACCGTCCGCGACGCTCCTCCAACGCCAGGGTCTGAGGACGTCGCCGTCCGCGACGGTCCTCCAACACCTCCTCCTGGGTCAGAGGAAGTCACGGTCTGCGATGGTCCTCCAACGCCAGGGTCCGAGGACGTCGCCATCCGCGATGGTTTTCCAACGCTTCAGCTTGGGTCCGTGGACATCATCGTCTGCGACGGTCCTCCAATGCCAGGGTCCGTGGGTTTCGCCGTCAGTGACGGTCCTCCAACGCCAGGGTCCGTGGGTGTCGCCGTCCGCGACGGTCCTCCTACGTTCCCTCCTGGGTTCAAAGACGTTGCCGTCCGCGATGCTCCTTCAACGCCAGGGTCCGAGGACTTTGCCGACAGTCCTCCAATGCCTTCTTCTGGGTCAGAGGATGTCGCCGTCTGCGACGCTCCTCCTACGCCTCAGCCAGGGTCAGGGGACGTCACCGTCTGTGACGCTCCTCCTATACCAGGGTCCGAGGACGTCGCTGTCCACGATGCTCCTTCACTAGCTCCAGATCCACCGGTTCAAGACTCATCCACGCCAGATCCGCCAGCCCCAGTCGGTTCCAGTTGCTGCAGTTCCAGCTCCAGTCGCTGCAGTTCCAGATCCAGTCGGTTCCAATCGCTGCAGTTCCAAGTCCAGTCGCTGCAGTTCCAGTTCCAGCCGCTGCAGTTCCAGTTCCAGCCGCTGCAGTTCCTGTTCGAGATGCTGCAGTTCCTGTTCCTGTTCCAGACGCTACAGTTCCTGTTCCAGACGCATCAATTCCAGCGCCAGACTCATCAGTTCCAGCGCCAAACTCATCAGTTCAAGCGTGCGTCAGACTCATAAGTTCAAGCGCCAGACTTATCAGTTCTAGTGCCAGACTCATCAGTTCCAGTTCCAGTTCAAGTCCAAGTCGCTCCAGTTCTAGTCCAAGTCGCTCCAGTTCAAGTCCAAGTCGCTCCAGTTCTAGTCCAAGTCGCTCCAGTTCCAGTCCAAGTCGCTCCAGTTCCAGTCCAAGTCGCTCCAGTTCCAGTTCATTCGCTCCAGTTTCAGTTCCAGTTCAAGTCGCTCCAGTTCCAGTCCAAGTCGCTCCAGTTCCAGTTCAAGTCGCTCCAGTTCCAGTTCAAGCCGCTCCAGTTCCAGTTCCAGTTCAAGTCGCTCCAGTTCCAGTTCAAGCCGCTCCAGTTCCAGTTCAAGTCGCTCCACTTCCAGTTCCAGTTCAAGTCGATCCAGTTCCTGTTCCAGTCACCACAGTTTCCTTTCCTCATGGTTCAGGTGCTGCATTGAAATGAAATGAAAATGAAAAATACTTTATTTATCCCAGAAGGGAAATTCAACGTTGTAGTAGTTTTTTTTTTTTTTTTTACAATAATGAAGACAACAATATAATAATAACGATCAAGGTCTGTTCTTGTTGTGGAGGCTAATGGCTGCAGGCAGGAATTATCTTTTGTATCTTTTGGTCTTGCATCGGACCTGAGGAAGCCTCTCACTGAACACACTCTGTTGTTTGATCACTGTGTCGTGCAGAGGGTGAGAAGAGTCCTCCATCATCTTCATCAGCTTGTCCAGCATTCTTTTTTGTACAATCAGCTCCAGCTGCTCCAGAGATACTCCCAGAACAGATCCAGCTTTCCTAATCAGTGTGTTGATTCTCTTCAAGTCTCTGGTTCTGATGCTGCTGCACCAGCAGATGGCTGCAAAGCTGATTGCACTTTCCACAACAGACCTATAGAAGATTTGCAACATCTTGGTGCAGACATTAAAAGATCTCAGCTTCCTTAAGAAGTAGAGTCTGCTCTGACCTTTCTTGTAGATGTATTCTGTGTTGCATTTCCACTCTAGTCTGTTGTCCAGCTGAACTCCAAGGTACTTGTATTCCTCCACCACCTCCACCTCCTCTCCTAGGATGGAAATACTGCTGTGTTGATTCTTTCTTTTCCTGAAGTCAACAATCATCTCCTTGGTTTTGCTGCTATTTAAAACGAGATGATTGTTACCGCACCATTTCACAAACTGACTGACCAGTTCTCTATACTCAGCTTCTTGTCCCTCACTGATGCACCCAACAACTGCAGAGTCATCAGAGTATTTCTGCAGATGACAGGACTCAGAGTTGTACTGGAAGTCAGAGCTGTACATCGTGAAGAGAAATGGTGAGAGTACAGTTCCTTGTGGCGCTCCAGTGATGCTGACCTCCATCCCAGACACACAACCCCCCAGTCTCACAAACTGTGGTCTGTTTGTGAGGTAGTCATAAATCCAGGAGGTTGTGGAGGAATCCACCTGGAATTTATGGAGCTTCTCACATAACAAAGCAGGCTGAATTGTGTTAAAAGCACTTGAGAAGTCAAAGAACATAACCCTCAAATTGCTGCCTGATTGGTCCAGATGAGAGTGTGCTCTGTGAAGCAGGTAGATGATGGAATCTTCAACCCCAAGCCCATTACGGTATGCAAACTTTAATGGGTCCTGAAAGGTGCTGACCTGCTTGTTGAGGTGAGCCAGTAAGAGTCTCTCCAGGACTTTCATGACGTGAGATGTCAGGGCAACTGGTCTGTAGTCGTTTGGTTCAGCTGGTTGTGGTTTTTTAGGTACTGGAACAAGGCAGGATGTTTTCCACAGCACAGGAACTGTTTTCTGTCTCAGACTGGTGTTGAAGAGGTGCTGGAGAACTGGACATAGTTGCATTGAGCAGGTCTTGAGAACTCTGGGACTGACACCATCTGGACCTGCAGCCTTGTTCTGGTTCAGTTTCTCTAGTTGTTTCTTGACCTGGTTGCAGGTCACAGACAGAGTGGAGTTGGAAGCAGAGGAGGTCTTTGGGTGCTCTGAGGTGGAGGAAGATGATGCTGTGTTCTGGTCCATGACTGAGCTGCAGGGTGACGGAGTGGAGGTGTGACAGGAAAGCTGTGGGCTCATGGAGGGTGTGTGGTCTGTGGGGCTGGAGGCAGGGGGGGAACTGAACCTGTTGAAGAACACGTTCAGTTCATTAGCTCTGTCCAGACCTCCATCAGTCTGGTCCCCCTTTACCTTGAAGCCGGTGATCTTCTTCATTCCAGACCACACATCCCTCACGTTGTTCTGCTGGAGCTGACTCTCTAGCTTCTTCCTGTAGTCCTCCTTGCACTTCCTGGTTTGTGCTTTAAGTTGTTTTTGTGTTGTCTTTAATAACTCCCTGTCACCATCCCTGAAGGCTTTCTTTTTGATGTTCAGCAGCTTTTTCAGGTCTCTGGTGATCCAGGGTTTGTTTTTGGGGAAGCACCTCACAGTTCTTGTTGGTACGATGCTGTCCACACAGAAGTTTATATAATCTGTCACACACTCAGTCATGGTGTTGATGTTGTCTCCATGAGGTTCACAGAGGACATTCCAGTCCGTAGCCTTGAAGCAACTTTTCAGAGCACCTTCAGCATCATTAGACCAGGTTTTGATGGTTTTTGTGATTACTGGTTGCTGCTGAATGATGGGCTTGTAGGTGGAGGTGAGAAGAACCAGATTATGGTCAGATCTTCCTAAAGGTGGCAGGGCAGAGGAGCTGTATGCATTTTTAATATTTACATAAAATAAGTCCAACGTCTTATTTTCTCTGGTGGAGCAGCTGACAAACTGTTGGAATGTTGGTAAAGCTGTAGAGAGTGAGACGTTGTTGAAGTCTCCAGAGATCGCCATAACTGAGTTTGGATGCTGTGTTGCCTGGTTCCAGATCTCCTAGACCTTCAGACCTCCACCATCAGGCACCAGCGGCCGTCCTTCCACCGGCAGTAGCGGCCGCACTCCAGACGCCCGGCGCCTCTTAGCTCCGCGGCTCCCAGGCCGCACTCCAGGCACGCTGCGCCTCTTGGCCACCTTCCAGACCTTCGGCGCCTCTCATCGCGGCATCCAGGCCGCCCTCCAGACCTTCGGCGCCTCTCATCCCGGCATCCAGGCCGCCTTCCAGACTTTCGGCGCCTCTCGTCGCGGCATTCTGGCCGCCCTCCAGACATTGGGCACCTCTCAGCGCGGCATCCAGGCTGCCCTCCAGACTTTAGGCACTTCTCAGCGCGGCATCCAGGCCGCCCTCCAGACTTTGGGCGCTTCTCCTCACGGCCCCTGGCTGTTCAGCAGACTTTCGGCGCCTCTCCTCACGGCCCCTGGCTGTTCAGCAGACTTTTTCATTGCGGCCTCTGTGCCGCCTCCCAGACATTTTGCACCCCTCTTTGTGGCTTCCAGGCCAACCTTCAGACTCTCTGCGCCTAGGGCGCCTTTGATTCCAGGCCTTGGACTTTTGTTGTAGCCTGGTTTTGGGTTGTTTTTTTTTTTTTCCTTTCCCTAAGTATGTTCTAGTTTTCGGGCCCTCCTTCCTTTCCTCCCACCTCCCACCCATGTTTGTGTGCGCCTGTTCTTTAGTTTTTGCCTAGGGGTTTTCTTTGTTTTGGGACGTCGGGTGCCGTCCCTTGGGGGAGGGGTCCCGTCAGGTCTTGGGTTTTGTTTTGTTTCTTTATTATGTCTTGTAGATCTTTTTCCGGACTTATCTGCGATTTTGTGTTTGGTCAATTCTTAGATCCTCATGTTCCCACGTCAGTCAGGTGTTTTGTATTTCCCTGTCATTTAGTTCAGCTTTTATTTTGCCCCAGTCTAGTTTCCTGTTTTGCTGTTATTTTGTTTTCTATTGTACTTCCTTTTTCTCCTCCGTGTCATTAGGTCTCTTTATGTCGGGTATGTCACTTCCTGTTTAGTTCCGGTGTGTTCAAATCCTCTGTATTTCAACAAGTCCTTCAGAAGCCTGTTAACGACTTGTTCATTTGAATCAGGTGTGTTGAAACAGGGAAACATCTAAAACATGCAGGATAGTGGCCCTCGAGGCCTGGAGTTTGACACCCCTGATATAGGGTGCAGCAGTCTGTCACTGAAGGAGCTCTGCCGTTCATTAATATTTGCATGCATGGGGTGGGAGACTCTGTCCATCAATGATGTTATTTTGGTAAGAGCCCTTCTGTCCCCCACTACCTGCACCGGATCTAGGGTGTGTCCCAAGACAGAGCTGGCCTTCTGGATCAGTTTATCCAGCTTATTTTTGTCAGCTGTTGATAAACTGCTGCTCCAACATACCACATTGTAAAAAATGACTGACGCCACCACAGTGTCGTAAAAGGTTTTTAACAGTGCTCTCTGGACTCCATTCCTGATAGCTCCAGCTTGTCCCTCAGAAGGTGTAGTTGGAAAGTGCTGAAAGCACTGGAGAAGTCAAAGAACATGATCCTCACATTGCTTCCAGCCTTCTCCAAGTGAGTCAGAGCCCGGTGTAGCAGGTAGATGATGGCATCCTCCACCCCAATGCCAGGTTGGAAGGCAAACTGCAGCAGATCCAATGAGGAACTCACCAGGGGGTGCAGGTGGTTTAAGACCAGCATCTCGAGGGTCTTCCTCAAATTTGATGTCGGACTATGGGCCTTTAGCTACTGGGGTTTTGGGGTGGGAGGTCTTTGGTACTTGAAAATTAGTAACGGTGCTGGTTGGAATGTGCAAAACACTGTTGTGAGTCCGGTTAGAACTCCAGCGCTTCAAAGAAAGAGTCTCTTGTAATTTAGCCCACTTTATTGAGCTTACTTTAGTTTACAGCTTGTCCTCTATGCCCAATTGATGACACTGTGTTGTTCTAGAACAGAAATAAAAGAATATATATCAGCATTCAAATAACCAAATTTACATATAGGCACAGAAACGCCATACATGCCTCAATACGCCGTTTCTACATGAAACACAAAGCCGCTTCGGGAGCACACATTAACTGTCCGCGTGAACAGCGCATGGCATCAATTAAGTGGGAAGAACGATATACAGTATCTTACTGAATAAACTAATATGACCAACTGTAAACATCTCTTACTTTGATTTTATGCACAAACATCAAAGTGGGGTAACAAACAAACTGCAATCATAAGCTTAAGTCCTTCATAAACTCAGAACAGTGATTAACTCTTCCTGTGGTCTCTCCTCTCTCCCTCTGCACTCAGACTGCTCACGGTGCAGTGGTCTAGGCTCTGCCCCTTAAAGGGCCAGCATGACAGTTCCTTAGGCAGCCTTTTCTACAGTACTGGTACCACACAGGAGGTTTTCCACAGCTGTGGTACTTTACCCAGCGACAGGCTCAGGTTGAACAGATATGTTAAGATGCCACACAGTTTATCTGCATCTGCATCTGAAGTTGTATAATCCATCCTGACTTAGTGCCCATGCATGATATTGCTTTGAGAAGTTCTTCTTTTTATTATTATTAGATTTTTGTGTCATAACTAGGGCCGGGACTCGATTAAAAATTTTAATCTAATTAATTAGAGGCTTTGTAATTAATTAATCAAAATTAATCGCATTTTAATCGCATATAAATATTTGACCAGAGAACAGTGAGAATTTTTTTCAAACGGATTTTTAGTATACCATTGGATCATGACTGAATACACATAAGCTTAAGCAACAAAATATTGTTTATTTTTGTTCAACCAAGTCCAACAGACCAGTGCATTAAGTGTAGAAAATGTCTACACTTGTACTCGGAGTCGGGCTAACGTCCACGCTAGCTGCTATATGTTTAACATTGAGGTGATACTTCAGGCCCGATGTGCTGCGGTGATGTGCAAATTCCTTGCTGCATAGCTTGCACACATGCTCTTATCCACGCTTCCATCCAGTCATTTTTTATAACAAAACTTCCCATCCACGGGGCCAATCAAAGCGGTCGCTTCACATATCACGCCAGTGCTCTTCTTCTCTGCACTGGCTTCCCATTAAATTTCGAATTGATTTTAAAATTCTCGTTTTGACCTTCAGAGCCTTGCATGGGCAGGCTCCAAAATATATTTGTGATCTCCTTCACTCGTACATATCTGGTCGCTTGCTCCGATCTTCAGACCAGAACCTCCTCATGGTTCCAAAAACTCGCTTTAAAACCAGAGGAGATCGATCCTTTCAGGCCATGGCTCCAAATCTGTGGAATGCCCTACCTTTGCCCCTTTGTGAGGCTGACACTGTTGATTCTTTTAAAAGGCAGCTGAAGACACTTTTATTTGGGCGAGCTTTTGGTTGACTGGACTTTTGGTGTGATTATTATTCTTTTTATCTTTTTACTGTTTATGCTGTTTTATTGAATCAGTTGTGAAGCACTTTGTGATTTTTATCTGTGAAAGGTGCTATATAAATAAAGTTTATTATTATTATTATTATATTCTTCATTCATGTTCACTGTGGTTTGTTGTTGTCCTAAATAATGAACGCTGGTAGGTGCTCCAGTATAATCGGTCCGCTGAAACTCATGAGAGATGTTCTGCAGTGCTTAAATAAGTACGATTAAAATGCGTTAAAAAAATTAACGCGTTATTTTTGTGTAATTAATTAATCTTAATTAACGCGTTAAAGTCCCGGCCCTAGTCATAACACAATATGAAATTGGCAGTGGCTATGAATTTGTCATGCTGGACATTTCATGGCCTGTCTGAAAGGGGCTTCTGTTATTGCAATAGAGAAAGTGAAATAAAAGAAGATCAACATTAACAGCACAACCTTGAACCAGCATGCAAAATTAAATGTGGGAAAAAGTAAAATAGTTTCCATAACCCTCACATCCCAAACATACAACATAAACCAAAATAAACCTATCTTTTTCCTTCTCCCTGAGGCAAGCAGCAGGTTAAACATTCTTTGCATAAACTTCTGGTTTTCCCTCAACTATGACCACTAACATAAATTTTTTCATGTCAAATGTTACTATCAGCATTTCTTTTTCTTTACTACTAGCTACTGTGTAAGGCCCAGTGCATCTGTTTGAATCTGAAATCTATAAAATGTTGTCTTTAGAGCCATTAAAGCCTTCAAATGATTGACTGAATCATGTCCTTAGGAACTGAAAAAAAAAAAACAGTAAAAGCACACTAGATGGCAAAGTTAATGCTTTTACTGTTTTTTTTTCAGGGTATTTGAGTACATAAAGGCTGACAGTCTGGTAGACTCGAATCAATTGGGGACCAAAATTGCAACATTTTTGCTGTTTTTAGTTGGTGCAGTTTGCATTCACACTGCCTTTTACCCTTGTATTGTGTTAGAAAGCTGTTTACACCTGTGATGTTAGCGGGTCCATTTGGACCCATGATTTAAAAATGCTTGAAAATGCTTATAATCACCAGTTTTCATCAAATGTTGTTTTTCAGCTAATTGCTGGCTTAGTATGTATTCATATAAATTGAACCAGTGTGTGAATTGTTTTTTAGTTGGCTCCACAGACACAGTATTTTAAAATATACCACTCGTTTTTGATTGCAAAAACTGTTTAAATTCACTAAATATATTTCTTTTCTTATAGAATGAGTATTAATAAACTTTAAATGTGTTATAAACTAATATTAAAGTACGCCTACAAAAAAAATAATAGATTTTTTTTTTATTATCTAAAATTATTAACAATAGTGACATCTTTGGTGTTTCGGGTCAAAACGGACCTGCATAGATAAATGGTAGGATAAAGACAACAAGTCAATTTTTTTTCAATAAAACCAACTTTTATTTAACCATACAAATTAACCAAACAATTTAACCATAAAATGAACAATGATAAACAACACTGTGTGTGTGGTTGTGTGCGCGCGCATGCACCTGCATTGACCATAAACTGAACATTGAAAATAATATGGTGTTAGCGCAGGTATATTGTTCTGAATTAACCATAATCTAAACAATGGAAACAATGAAAACAAACCATAATTTGAACAGTGTGTGCGTGTGTGTGTGTGTGTGTGTGTGGGTTTGTATTTCTGACCTCCTGGGGACCCGTTTCCTGACTTTTACTATCTTTCTGGGGTCCGAGGGTTCTTGTGGGGACCGAAGCCTGGTCCCCATGGGGGGGACACCCCTTTTTAGGGTTAGGGGTTAGGTTTATAGGTATGGTGTGAATAGAGTTTTAGTTAGTCTTAGGCTTAGTTATAGATCAGTAATGGTTAAGGTTAGGAAAAGGGTTTGGGTTAGGTATAAATCTAGTTACTAAAATCAATGGAAGTCAATGGACGGTCCCCATAAGGATAACAAAACACACTTGTGGGTGTGTGTGTGGGTTTGTATTTCTGACCTCCTGGGGACCCGTTTCCTGACTTTTACTATCTTTCTGGGGTCCGAGGGTTCTTGTGGGGACCGAAGCCTGGTCCCCATGAGGGGGACTCCCCTTTTTAGGGTTAGGGGTTAGGTTTATAGGTATGGTGTGAATAGAGTTTTAGTTAGTCTTAGGCTTAGTTATAGATCAGTAATGGTTAAGGTTAGGAAAAGGGTTTGGGTTAGGTATAAATCTAGTTACTAAAATCAATGGAAGTCAATGGACGGTCCCCATAAGGATAACAAAACACACTTGTGTGTGTGTGTGTGTGTGTGGGTTTGTATTTCTGACCTCCTGGGGACCCGTTTCCTGACTTTTACTATCTTTCTGGGGTCCGAGGGTTCTTGTGGGGACCGAAGCCTGGTCCCCATGGGGGGGACACCCCTTTTTAGGGTTAGGGGTTAGGTTTATAGGTATGGTGTGAATAGAGTTTTAGTTAGTCTTAGGGTTAGTTATAGATCAGTAATGGTTAAGGTTAGGAAAAGGATTTGGGTTAGCTATAAATGTAGTTACTAAAATCAATGGAAGTCAATGGACGGTCCCCATAAGGATAACAAAACACACTTGTGTGTGTGTGTGTGTCCGTCCATGTCCATGTCTGTCTCTGTGTGTGTTCAAATGCATGAATCACAGTATTTAATGGTTACCATGCACTCCTTGCAAATTATTTTCTTGCATGTGTGGCAAGTGGTGTTGGATTTCCTGTCCTTGTTGGTGTGGACTGACACCTCTTTCTCTTCCTCCTGGAATCTCCTCCCTGGTTCTTATCAGAGGATGAGGGTGTCCTGACTCACTATCCCATAAGCTGGCCGTAGCTTCATTACAGGATCCGTATACCCCCGCAAGAAGCAACAGTCCCATGTCGGTATCGAGCTGTGTTTTGTCCATCTCTGTCCAGCTATCACCAAACACTCTTCTTCCTTCCATGTTGGTCATCTCAAGTAGGATATTCCGAATAGCTCATGGAAAGAACAGTTCAAATGCTGACTTGATGTCTTGGCCGTGTGACACAGCATATCTAGTAGGCCCTGGAGTCATTCTGAGGATGTTCTCTGTCGGTGACCTGGATTGGGTTTGAAGAGGACTTGATAACCATGAAATGTCACCTTTTCTTGACTTGAAAACCTCTTTTTGATCATCTATGAGATCTGGGTCCTCCTCATCGGATGTTTGGTCTTGTTCAGAGTCATACTGAACGTCATCCTCATCCTCAGACACATCCTCCTCAGCTTCACTTTGCCCTCTATCCTCAGGATCACCATCATTACCAAAGATATGATCCAGTGCCTCATGTTTTGCTCATGTTGACTGATGCTCCTACAGAATTCAACTGATAGTATCCCACCCAAACCCTCTTTATATGTGCCAATGTTTATAAACAATGTATCAATATGCTGCAAGAAAGTTTAGGTTCACGTGGGGGGTGGTGTGTGTGCACCTGTATGCATGTGTTTCTGTGGGGCTCTGTGCCTGTGCATATGAAAGAGGCCTGTGTGTGTGTGTGTGTGTGTGGGTTTGTATTTCTGACCTCCTGGGGACCCGTTTCCTGACTTTTACTATCTTTCTGGGGTCCGAGGGTTCTTGTGGGGACTGAAGCCTGGTCCCCATGGGGGGGACTCCCCTTTTTAGGGTTAGGGGTTAGGTTTATAGGTATGGTGTGAATAGAGTTTTAGTTAGTCTTAGGGTTAGTTATAGATCAGTAATGGTTAAGGTTAGGAAAAGGGTTTGGGTTAGGTATAAATCTAGTTACTAAAATCAATGGAAGTCAATGGACGGTCCCCATAAGGATAACAAAACACACTTGTGTGTGTGTGTGTGTGTGGGTTTGTATTTCTGACCTCCTGGGGACCCGTTTCCTGACTTTTACTATCTTTCTGGGGTCCGAGGGTTCTTGTGGGGACTGAAGCCTGGTCCCCATGGGGGGGACTCCCCTTTTTAGGGTTAGGGGTTAGGTTTATAGGTATGGTGTGAATAGAGTTTTAGTTAGTCTTAGGGTTAGTTATAGATCAGTAATGGTTAAGGTTAGGAAAAGGGTTTGGGTTAGGTATAAATCTAGTTACTAAAATCAATGGAAGTCAATGGACGGTCCCCATAAGGATAACAAAACACACTTGTGTGTGTGTGTGTGTGTGTGTGTGTGTGTGTGGGTTTGTATTTCTGACCTCCTGGGGACCCGTTTCCTGACTTTTACTATCTTTCTGGGGTCCGAGGGTTCTTGTGGGGACTGAAGCCTGGTCCCCATGGGGGGGACTCCCCTTTTTAGGGTTAGGGGTTAGGTTTATAGGTATGGTGTGAATAGAGTTTTAGTTAGTCTTAGGGTTAGTTATAGATCAGTAATGGTTAAGGTTAGGAAAAGGGTTTGGGTTAGGTATAAATCTAGTTACTAAAATCAATGGAAGTCAATGGACGGTCCCCATAAGGATAACAAAACACACTTGTGTGTGTGTGTGTGTGAATGTGTGGGTGAGTGCATTGGTGATGTGGGCCATAACAGTGCATATTGGGCCATAATTGATCCTCAGAGCAACCCATAGATTTTAAGTGATGCATACAACATCCAGTTTTCTCGGCCGGGTCATTTTGGACCCGTAACATCACAGATGTAACTTTTTTTTTTGAGACCTTTAGAATTTACTAAAATTGTGAAAAATGATTTTGCTGCATTTAAATAGGTGTGTCTGAGGATTAGATGTAGCCTCATTCCAGAACAAAAAAGGAAAGTGTACTTTTTACACAGTTAAACTTGAAAACGGGTCAATTTTGACCCTAACACAACAGAAGGGTACCAACACTCTATTTCTTCAGATGGAAGTAAATTATATCGCATCTGGAGATTGAGCTTCTATTTATAAAGTTCAGGGGTATGCGACACTGAATATTGAGTGCCCATGCATGATATTGATTTGAGAAGTTCTTCTTTTTATTATTATTAGATTTTTGTGTCATAACACAATATGAAATTGGCAGTGGCTATGAATTTGTCATGCTGGACATTTCATGGCCTGTCTGAAAGGGGCTTCTGTTATTGCAATAGAGAAAGTGAAATAAAAGAAGATCAACATTAACAGCACAACCTTGAACCAGCATGCAAAATTAAATGTGGGAAAAAGTAAAATAGTTTCCATAACCCTCACATCTGGGGCGGCTGTGGCTCAGTGGTTAGAGCGGTTGTCCTCCAATTTGAAGGTTGTTGGATCGATCCCGGCTTCCACCGCCACATGTCGAAGTGTACTTGGGCAAGACACTGAACCCCATGTTGCCCCCCCGATCTGCGTATTGGGTTGTGTGAGTGTTAGCCCCTACCCTCTCCCCCCGGTTTACATATCGGGTTGTGTGGATGGGTGAATGCAAAACCTTGTAGTGTGAAAGCGCTTTGAGTGGTCTGAATGACTAGATTGAATAGAAGACTGATAGAAGCGCTATACAAATACAGGACATTTACCATTTACATAAACCAAAATAAACCTATATTTTTCCTTCTCCTTGAGGCAAGCAGCAGGTTAAACATTCTTTGCATAAACTTCTGGTTTTCCCTAAACTATGACCACTAACATAAATTTTTTCATGTCAAATGTTACTATCAGCATTTCTTTTTCTTTACTACTAGCTACTGAGTAAGGCCCAGTGCATCTGTTTGAATCTGAAATCTATAAAATGTTGTCTTTAGAGCCATTAAAGCCTTCAAATGATTGACTGAATCATATCCTTAGGAACTCGTTCACACTAGATGGCAAAGTTAATGCTTTTACTGTTTTTTTTTCAGGGTATTTGAGTACATAAAGGCTGACAGTCTGGTAGACTCGAATCAATTGGGGACCAAAATTGCAACATTTTTGCTGTTTTTAGTTGGTGCAGTTTGCATTCACACTGCCTTTTATTGAACTGACCAAATAAGCCTAAGAGCAAGTTTACATCATGCACTGTGCCTGTGGTGGTGCTGTGGTGTTACTACACTACTTTTTTGTTGTTGTTACTTGTTGTTGTTCTTGGTGCTGACATGGGAGAGACTTCTACAGTGAACTTAAACAAACATGGAGTGGCAACAGATTCTGGTGGTTTTGGGATTGATCTTTTGTGTTTGGCAAATGTGCCAGATCAATATTCTGCGTTGAGCAGATAACGAGGCAGAGGTCTACACGAGGCAACTGTGACAGCAGCACAATATAGTCCGCTTCCTGCTTTTGGTGTGGTCCTGGTCCGGTTGCATTCACACATACAATCGAACCGAGACTTACGTTTTTAGGCATACTCTAGTTCAGTTGTTTGGTCTGGATCAGAGTTCGATTGCCCATTCACACCACCCCAAACAAACCAGGCTTTCCGGGCCAAACGAACTAGAGTTCAATTCAAGCAGACTAAACAGGGCTGATGCAAATGTGAAAGCAGTGGGCTCTCGAATGAACATGATAGTGAGTAATAAGTCTACATACATTGTTTTAAGCATGCATAAAACTTCCATAGAGAGGACATGGCGTTTATTATCATAGAGGCCATTGACATAATGTATATAGAAATAGACACATGTCAAAAAGAGGTCCCCTAATGGCTGGTACCAGCACAACCTTTAAGTACAGCTCTCCATGTCAACAAAAATGGAAACATTCAGCCCCAGACATTTCAAAGCCAAAAAAGTAAACTCTTTCATTTGACTTGACAGATACCAGGACAGACGGCTCATGGTCCTGCTGGGGGTCTTGGTCTTCCTGCACATTAGGGAAGAGGAGCAGGACAAGAGTCTGCAATAATCCTACACCTGAGGGGGATGGAGCAGTATGTCTGGGCTCATCCATTCAGACACAGAACTGCTAAAGACAATAGTGTTCTTCAAATTAAATATGAATATGAATGAGTTGAAACTGTTTTATAGTGGGGCATTTATGCTGTATGTCAAAAATGAAAATAAATGTCTTGTGTAGACTTCATGTATACGTGACTGAAATTTATTTCAAGATAGTCACTTGCACTGTGTGTGGTATTTTGCTTGTTGTTTTTTGATCATGTGAAAGGTAAATCTGGCTAACAGCTGATTTTAAATCAGTGCCTGAAGCAGATCAAAGATTAAATAACATTTCCCACCAAAACACAAAAGACTGGTTTTCTGCTGTTCAGAAAAGGCTTTATAAGTCATAATAAAATCTTTGACATCAGAGATTTTAAAAACATTCAGTTGTTTCTTGCTCAAGTCCTCTGCACGATAGGCCTCCATTGGCTGGTGTTGGGTTATTGCACAGTCGACTTCTCTCCATTTTTCCCCCACTGCAGGATGACCACACACCCCAACAGCTCCAGCTGCCATCTGTGGCGATTGCTAAAACAAATGATTGTCCCAGCGGAATTAGTGGATCTGAATAATAAAAGGTTTTACACTCAAACAATTTTTAATCTAAGGCTTGCTGACCTTTTGGTCTGTAAGTGATCTCACACCTCTGTCCAGTGTAGCCAGAAGGACACAAACATTCGCATGTTGTACCTGTTGAACCAGAAAACTTTTTACTAACATAACAGCATAACATAAACATACATTTACTATTTGTTTTATTATCCATTAAAAATAATGAGACCCTCAAGAGCATATTTTGGCCATTTTAAAGTCTGTTTCTGTAAATATGTTTTTAAATAATTTATTTCATGCCTGTTGTAGCAAGCTTCCTGAACAGTCTCTGTTAAGAGGCAGAGTTTATGTGTACAGGGACTCATGAATCAACAGCTAGCAGAAGCACAGATAAAACCAAACTGTTCCACTATTCAAAATTGCATAGCATATTTTCATGTTTTTACACCCCTGTCAGTTTTGCATTGCACACTTATTTACCTAGAATTCTGTAAATAATTCCAAGCATAGAGGTCACAAGTAAAATAGAGTACCTCCAGTTCATCAGGTACAAAGTCTGGAAGAATTTCTTTCATTCTGCCAAAATTACTGTAATGAAAAGGTAGCAGTGGCTTAAAGGTTTATAAAACAACCTTCACATGAACTGCTATGACATTTTGATAGCTGAAACAGTGTTGATATGGTAGTAATCTACTTGGGATGTTGGTTCTTTTAAACTAGTCATTTTTAGCTTGTTAATTTAAGTATGTAAACTCTTCAAAATGGCCAAGGTGTCTCATTAACATGAATTAAAAATAAATTTTGATTTTTACACTAATTTTTTGTAAGCTGAGGTCAACCATGCTATTTTACCTTTCATTATAGCCATTCCATTGTTATAACATGGCTCACAGCGACAGGAACTGGTCTCTGCCAGGTACTCTGTCAGGGCTCTCTTTAGATTTCTTTTCAGGCTGGCATCATGGGTGAAGTCTCTGGATGTCACCAGCTCGTACAGGGGCTGTGTCTAATGATACACACATTTTGTTACATTATAGAAACAGATTACTTTTTAAATCCTTGAAACAACCTTGACACAATTTCCCACGGAGCCAACTGGAAAGCCCTTGGAATGGCAAAACCTGCTTGTGCAGCATAAGTAGCCTGTTTGCCTTTAGCACACTTGTTGTTTGGAATGTTTAGTTGTTTGCTCTCCAAATTGCCATTGATCAGCTAAGCTGTACTTTGACTCTGTGTAGTTGTGCCACTGCTGGTCTTGCACCAAACTTGTTTGGTCAAATTCCCTGTGGAAAGCTTAGTTATGACTTAGTTAAACATAAAT
This sequence comes from Pachypanchax playfairii, assembly GCA_006937955.1. Lineage (NCBI taxonomy): Eukaryota > Metazoa > Chordata > Actinopteri > Cyprinodontiformes > Aplocheilidae > Pachypanchax > Pachypanchax playfairii. Next base: position 51,803 of record SSNP01000430.1, read on the forward strand.
ATTTTCAAAGGGGAAATAAGAAAAAGGAACATAAAGAGTTTACCAAGAAGTAGAAAGCATCAAACATAACTTTTGTTATTTTAGCTGTTGACCAAAAGATATTCAAGATACAGTAAGCAATATGGGTTTAAAGTGCAGATCCTTTAATTTGAAGGCATTCATATTCAAATCGAATGAAGGGAATTGTATCTCTTTAATTTGTAGCCACCTCTTTTTCAAGATACCAAAATATAATTTAACAGTTGTGTCAAAAGCTATTTCATGGAGTGGTGTGGGCCATTCCTTCATTAATCCATCATCAATTAAAGGTGCCCTGTCACAAACATTCTATGACTTTCTGGTTATTTCTGAAGTATTAAAAGGAGGTTTAACAACAATTAACTGTACAATTTCTTCCTCATACATGCTCCAACAATGTCCTGGTCACTAGAAAAAGCCCAGGCATTTTCACCATAGTTGTCTCTATATGCATGTAAAATTGTTTTATTTGTTATTAATAGCACTTGTTTGGTACGAACACACACCGTACTTTCCAGAAGCAATCGAATGCATCATGAAGTCATGCACGTTCACGCTTAGGCGTAGCGTTTACTATTGCTTGCTAAAAGCTGCAGAGAGTAGCGTTTGAAGCATGGATTCTACTGAGAACAGGAGAGCACACTCCAGCCCAGACCCCAACCAAGAAAAAGGAACCAAGAGTTTTTCCAGTGTGAAAAGGGTGAAACTTGATTCGGATTGATGGAGTTAAATATCTGTTCGGCATTTGAGAACTGGAAAATGCTGAGAGAATCTCGGTATGAGAAAAGACCCACAGTTAGCGTCATTTTTGCTTGAAAGGTAAGAAATTATTACTATTATTATAGGGAAAAAGAGTTGTGTCAGGTTCTGTGAGCGACTGTACTGAGTGAGTCAGGAAGAAGATCTTTGGTTGGAACACTGGAACACCTGCTCATTAAGCTGCGTGGGTGAAGAAGATCAGACGCTTATTCGGAGCATCTGGCTGGATTACACTGGATGCTTCTGTGTCTCTTCGGACTCTCCTGAGCTCTGTGAAACCTGGAGTCATCTGAATCTGTCTCTGCTCCGGAATCTGCCTGCTCATATTGCCCTGAGTTTGATCATTGTTGAAAATAAAGTCAGTTTTAACAATTTTGAAATTGGAGTTCTGCATGAGTCCATGAAAAGTTGATACTGTCAGGAGTTTCCACATATTTTCCATAGTAGAAACATTTTTAAGCTACCTGGTGTGCTTACAGCTGATTTGGTTTAAATATCATACATCACATTTATTATCTCAGTCAAAGTCATGTCTGCAGATCTGTAAATTGTCAAATACAGGATTGACACAGCTGCGAGTGCACATACAGCATGCGCGCCTCATGCACAAGCTTACCATTTCAAGCTCAGAGTAATTTGACTGCTTAAAAGGGCCATTCCATTAAAAAGGGCTTTTCTGTTTAATATTTTAGCTCCACCTTCATAGTGGGTGTGAACATGGACGTAGTTTTAGGGGGACACACAGGGGACATGTCCCCTGCACTTTTTCAAAAGGCCGTTTTGGTCCCCTGTACTCTGCAACTGTCCAAAAACAATGTTTCGCTACATTAAACAGAGATTGGTTGAGCACTAGGACCAAGCAGAAAACGGCCGCTCAAGCTGAAGCCCATCTCCCCTAGTTTAGCCCGCCTACCAGTTCCTCTTGTGTGATTGGCTGTTTCTGCTGTCACTCCCCCTTGCCAGTTTGCACACTGCAGACAGACAGACCGGTGTGGTGGCAAGCTAACCTGCGGTCAGGAGTGCTGTGCAACTGTCGTTTGGCCGGCGTTTGGGTTTATGATGTCAAAGAGAAAAAAAGGCGACATAAGAGACTTTTTTAGAAGTCAAACTGTAAGTTACTCAAAGAAATGTGTTCCAGCCGTCCTTCAACACCTTCATGGGTCGTTGGTGTGATGTTGACTCAGGTAAAACACAGAATTGGGTGATAATGTTTTGCTACATGCTTTACAACCAGTCAAATCAAGGAAAATTGGGCTTAAAAGTAGCAATAGAAAACTAAAAGAAACAATGGAGGACACAGTAAGCTGAAAGATTAGTTTTATGAAAAACACTTCTGTCCCCCCCACCTCTGAAATCAAAATTTCGTCCATGGGTGTGAAAACAGGTCAACAACTTCTCTATCAGTTTTTATCTCTCAAACTGCGCAGGTCGTGATAAAACAAAATGACGAAGTTGGACACATTTCATTAGCAAACTTCACTTTAAATGACTTACAGGTTTCTTTGACAAATAGCTCCTTGTGTCCAATTTCTTCTTTTCTGGTACCATCCTTACTCTCTTTAACACCTTCGACCTGAGTCCTCTTATGGACTGGAAACTTCTCATTGCAGTTTTGGCGCTGCTATGTGCTAACAACAAAAACATAGCTGCAAAGTTTCATGGGTCTCATGCAGGGAAAGCCATAGCCAATCACATTGGCCATATACTGTATGTTACAGGAAGGAGGACTCCGGTAGACAACGTAAATTTAACTCTTTCTGCACCTCTAGGTAAATGATGTTGACAGATCTTTATTTTTCTTGTTGATCAAATTATTGGTGGAGACAATTCAATAATTGCTGGATATTGGTGGGGACATGTCCCTTCTGTCCATGATAATTCTACGCCCTTGCTGTGTAGCACTCAACAACATGGTGGCTACACAACTCGCATTTCAGACTTTGTTTGGTTCTAGAGTCTCTATTTGAGTGCAAAAAAGAGCATAACATGTGTGAAGTTGTTTCCAGGTGGTCAGAAGTAGATGGCGTGACTGCAAATTAACAGACAAACTCATGAAGACACCGTGAAGAACAGCAGAGCCTGCAACACCTGAGAAGCAGAGCACTCCCCCCACTTCAGACCCCACTCCTGAGTTAACTGTTCTCTGAGTCTCTCTAAAAATAAACTGAAGCCATTTGTCCTGCAAATCTGGATTTTTCGGCAATATCTTCATTGTGTAAGTCTAGCTGACGGTCCACAATGTCTGCTACTGAACAGCTGAGCTACCTTTGCAGGAGTTGTCTCAACTGAGTGAGCTCATCGATGAGCAAAATCAGTGTGACCTCACAATGATAAGATTTTCAAACTCACCTGACTCCTGCACCTGCCTTTAAGTGAAAAAAACCAAAGAACCAAAAACCAGGAACACCTGTTGATATAAATTAATTTAACATAAAACTCAGATTTTTTTTGTTTGTTTTTTTTTTTTTGCGACAGGGCACCTTTAAGTGGAGAAAAGGACTGGAGTTGATTACAGCTGTGTCATTTGTATTTAGAGGTTGTTTCTGTGAACCCACAACATGCGGTCAAAGGAGCTCTGAATGGAAGTGAAACAGGCGATTCTTAAAGAGGCCCTTCCATTTTCTGAGGTTTCTGTTGAACGTTTTAGCTTCTCAGGTGCTCTTACAGGTGCGAAAACAGGTCAACAATTTCTCTTTCAGTTTTTATATCTTAAACTACGCAGGTGGCAATAAAACCCGAGTTCTTCCAAGTTTGAACACCTTGAATCGGTTTCGTCACAACTCCTTTGCTCGTTAGCATTCGGCAGCTCCCACAGATGAAACCACACCTATCATTAACATCTCTCTACAAAATCTGACTGTTATGTGCATATGTCATTTAATTTACTATTTGAAATGTTGATGTCATCAATTACTCTTAATGTGTGTGAAATACTGATGAAACTAAATGTTTCTTCAAAACAATGTTGAAAGTTTGGTTTACAAACTTAAATCTTGTAGTGGAATAAATGATTGAAGCCAAAATTTGAACAAGGCTCCACACATGGCACTTTTGTATTGAATTTGACAATTGGAAATTTTATTTTCAACAGTAACAGATGATATTTACTAAATATAATGCAGTTTTATTCTGAGGATTCAGTAAAATATGTCAGTGACTGCAATTCATCCTGAAATTCATACAAGATCAACCTAAAATTCACCTCTGAGGTGGTATAATTTTAATCCTGCTTTTTAGGATCTAAATAATCAAGATTTGGGTCTTGTCGGGTGTGGTGGAGGTTTTAAAGTTGGACCCAAATGCAGTGAGGAGGAACACAAAATTAAAGTGCAACAAAAAGTTTAATAAGAACTAAAAATGCTGACGGGGCAGCAAAACAAAGTCCTCACACGGCGCGGCGGACGGCCAGCGCAGAGGCACCAAGGAACCCGGAGGAACGCTCCAGGAGACGGAGCACAGACAGAGTGACGTTGGGTTTTAGGGACAAAGAATGACTAAGACTAGGACATGCAAGTTTTGCAACAACAGACCGACACCGACTAACACACACGAGACTTAAATACAAACACCAAACTGATTACAAAACTAAAAACATCTGAGGACATGGGGAGAAACAAACACAGGAACTAATCACAGAAACAAGAAACACCTGAACGGAAAAACACTAGACTGAATAGACAAGATGACAAAATACTGAATGACACATGAGGAGAGCAGGAAGTAGAGACATAACCAAAATAAAAGCAAAACAGGAAACTAGATGACTAAGGAAAAGAAAAGCATAACATGACATAAGACAACGAATGAGAACAAAAGGAAAAACATCTACTGAAAACCCCCCGAAGTACAGAACATAATAAACCAAAACTCCAAGACCTGACAGGTCTAAGTTTTTGAAATACCCAAAAGGACGAAGTATCTAGATAATAAAAAGTGTTGGATTTGCAAATCTGGATTGGAATCTTTAAGATAAAATCTGCTTTGAAATACCCAAACTCAGATCAGATTTTGAAAAACTGGGCCCTGGAGTTTCTCAAGGCAAAAAAGTGGAATATTCTGCAATGGCCAAGCCAGTCAAGCAGCATTAAGACAAAACTTAAGGCAGAAAGACCCACAAACAAGCAACAGCTGAAGACAGCAGCAGTAAAGGCCTGGCAAATCATCACAAAGGAGGAAACCCAGAATTTGGTGATATTCATTGGTTTCAGACTTCAAACAGTCATTGCCTGCAAAGTATTAAAAATGTACATTTTATTTATGGTGATGTTAATTTGTTCACTTACTTTTGAACTCTCAAAATGAGGAGCCTTAGTTAAAAAAAAAAGTTGTAATTTCTAAATGTTTCATAGGATATTTTTTATTTACGCCCTTGATTAAAACTTGAAAATCTGTCCTTAAATTACATCTCTATTATTTTATTTTAGATCCAATGTGGTGACATGCAGAGCACAAATTATGAAAACCGTACTGTCTGTCAGGTCTTGGGTTTTGTTTGTTTCTTTATTATTTCTTGTGGAGGATTTCATTCCAGATGTACAGTATGTGATTTTTTGTGTTAGTTGTTTCTTAGCTCCTCATGGTTCCATGTTTAGTCTTGTGTCTTGTCTTATTCCTCTGTCTTTAGGTTCAGCTTTTATTTTGTCCTTGTTTCCTATTTTGCTTTTATTTTGGTAATGTTTTTATTTCCTATTTTTCCATGGTTTTGTTAGGTCTCTTGAGTTTGTGTTCACTTCCTGTATTAGTTCTGGTGTGTTTTCTCCCAGTGTTCCCCATGTCTCATTCTCCCTCAGGTCCTACAAGTTTAGCAATCAGTTCAGTTTGTATTTAAGTAGCATGTTCACGTCTAGTCCTTGTCAGTCCATTCTCGTTTCCCTCCGGTCACATTTATGGATTATTCATGTCAGATTATCATCATCATCATCATCTCTGTGTCGTCTGGTTCCCTGATTCATTCTTATCCCTCTGTAAGTTTTGTTTTTCTGCCTCACCAGCTATTTTGGTTGTCTTATTAAATCTTTTAGTAATCTCATATCTTTTGTTGAGTTGCTCTTCTCTGCACCTGGGTCTGCTTCTACCACCACGAAACATAACACTGTCCAAATATTTTTTAGCCTAACTGTATGTAAACACTTACTGTTATGTAAAGGAAGTCAGGGTTGAAACGAACACCTTCACCCCACAGTCTCATCAGCTCTGGGGTGGGAAGCTTCTTAGACAAAAGAGCAGTGATGGATTCACTACTTCCACCCTTCACAACAGCAATAAAGTCCTCCACCATACTTCCATTCTTTGTGTCCTCTAAAGAAGAGACAGAGCAATGATTCAAGTCATGTGTCAGGTATAGAATGGTGACATTTTTGCAGATTGTGAGATGTTTTATTAGTAAGATAACCTTACCGCCCATCTCATTTAAAAGGCCTTCACATCCTCCACCTTTCATTCCCAAAGATACATAAATGCCTTCTATGTTTGCCCCAATATCAAGGCCTGCCTTCACACAGTTCTTGTATGAAGTCAAGGAATAATCTATAAACAACAAATGCAGAAAGTGGATGTTGATATTTATATTTCACTAGACAAACTTGCCCAGAGACTTTGCATCTTTGAGTTAACCTGTCTTTTAAACATGACCAAGCCACTAAATTGTTGGTTCATTCTTTGGAAATCTGTCCAAAATTAATATTCAAGCTTCTTGGCACGTTTGGGGAACAAACAAACTTTGACTAATTTTTCATTTTCAACCTGACTTCTCCAGCTTCTCCTTGTTCAGGATGATGGTGAGCTCATAGTCTCCCCCAAGGGTGGCCTCGGTGATGTAATGGGTGCCATAGTCTCTGTAGATCTGTCTGTACTCGCCATACACATAAGACTGTGGCAAAGAGCGCAGACGCTGCAGAAACTCAGAGTGAAGCACCAGGTCATTGGACTTCAGAATGTACCTGGCCAACTGAAGCTCTGCCATAACTCTGACAAAACTGTTGGTCTGAAGATCAGAAAAAACATTGGAAAGTCTAGTTACTGTGCTCGCTTTGAGTTAGTCATCAGTTTTAAAAAAGAAAGAAAAGTAATTAGTAAAGATAAGCAAAAGAATGATGGCATTTTACCTTGCCAGAGGCACGTCGAATCTTCTGAACTGACTTCCTGCTTTTGTCTTGACTGAAACTGAATCCAAAGTTGAAAACACCCGGAACACCAAACCCAACCGAGAAAGAGACTTTGGTGGATTTCTCCTTCATAGTGTGCTCCATGTATTCCGAATATGTCTCAAAAGACTGCAGGGTGAAGTCTAATGAGCCTTTTGTCTGTGAAAAACCAAATCACATTACCTAAATATATTTATTAACATTTTTTCTTTTGTTCAAATAAAAGATTTTTCTTTACCATGACAGGTTTTGTCTGTCAACTCTGCAGTCTCTCTCAGAAGTATCACCAGCTGTTTGTCCCTGTGGACATGACCAACCTAGAAGAGCTGTCAGTTCTGCCATGTTGGCCACACCTACAGATGTCTGATGGTCTCTGGAGGAAGGAATTCCAGGTGTGTGAGTGCTACTAGGCTCTCTCAGCGTGGTTGATGGTCCTCTGGGCTTGTTTCCTTAATTTGATTGATTCTTTAATCTGGAGTGCGTACCTATTGCTTTCTGTTTCGAGGATTTTTCCATGTTCACATTCCAATGTGTGATTTAGTCTTGCAGTGATCTGTTAAGGCTGATTTATTAGGGATTGCCATAATGAATGGAGTCCCAATGCAAATGCATTGCGAAGCCATCACACCCCAGAAAATACCAAAGGATGAATACATTCAACAGCAACAGAACTGGCATGCCACAGAATCCAGGATGAAGGGAAAACACTGGTGAGACATCTGGGGAAGACTGCAGATGACAGTAGAAACATTTCTAAGTCGAAAATAAATATATATATATTTGTCTGAACAAAATAAACTTAAGATATTTATATAAAAAAACACAATGACCCTACTGATGAGATTGTTAGCAGAACATGGAGAGACTTTTGAACAATAAAATTGTTGCTGTGCAGTTTCAATCACCTTTTATTTAATGGTTAAAACTAAACAGATTAATGATTGCTAAGGTTGTTTTACAGCTTGCTGGACAGATAATATGAAAGCAATTATATTTTAGGTAGTTTATTAACTTCTAAAAATACAACCCACTAAACATGTGTATTGAGGGTGCTCCCCGGTTTGACAAAATGTCACCACTTTTACCTGTAATGTGTACTGTTGCAAGTTGTGAGGCTTCCTGAATGGGACATCCTGAATATAATGAGGCAGACAACTGCCGGCGTAATATCGGTTGTCAAGCACCACACCCTCCAGTTTGCTACTTAAGGCATTTATTCTGGAAGAAGAGCATCAGTAAGTAAGTACAACTTTATTTATATAGCACCTTTCAAGATAAAAATTACAAAGTGCTTCACAGTAAAACACAGCATGACACAGAAAATAAAAACAGATAAAACTAGGTAAAAGCAAGTTTAAAAATGCGGGTTTTAAAAACAAATCACCATGAGTTCTAAATGGCAGAGGGCTGCAAATGCTCTGTCACCTTTTGTTTTTACTGAGTTTTCTTCACAACTAGCAGGCCCTGATCCAGGGGCACCACTACAAACATAATCTGTCAATAAATATACAGTGTGTATATACATATATATATATATATATATATATACAGTGGGGCAAAAAAGTATTTAGTCAGCCACCAATTGTGTAAGTTCTCCCACTTAAAAAGATCAGAGAGGCCTGTAATTTTCATCATAGGTATACCTCAACTATGAGAGACAAAATGAGGAAAAAAAAATCCAGAAAATCACATTGTCTGATTTTTAAAGAATTTATTTGCAAATTATGGTGGAAAATAAGTATTTGGTCAATAACAAAAGTTAATCTCAATACTTTGTTATATAGCCTTTGTTGGCAATGACAGAGGTCAAACGTTTTCTGTAAGTCTTCACAAGGTTTTCACACACTGTTGCTGGTATTTTGGCCCATTCCTCCATGCAGATCTCCTCTAGAGCAGTGATGTTTTGGGGCTGACGCTGGGCAACACGGACTTTCAACTCCCTCCAGAGATTTTCTATGGGGTTGAGATCTGGAGACTGGCTAGGCCACTCCAGGACCTTGAAATGCTTCTTACGAAGCCACTCCTTCGTTGCCCGGGCGGTGTGTTTGGGATCATTGTCATGCTGAAAGACCCAGCCACATCTCATTTTCAATGCCCTTGCTGATGGAAGGAGGTTTTCACTCAAAATCTTACGATACATGGCCCCATTCATTCTTTCCTTTACACGGATCAGTCGTCCTGGTCCCCTTGCAGAAAAACAGCCCCAAAGCATGATGTTTCCACCCCCATGCTTTACAGTAGGTATGGTGTTCTTTGGATCCAACTCAGCATTCTTTCCCCTCCAAACACGACAAGTTGAGTTTCTACCAAAAAGTTCTATTTTGGTTTCATCTGACCATATGATGTTCTCCCAATCCTCTTCTGGATCATCCAAATGCTCTCTAGCAAACCGCAGACGGGCCTGGACGTGTCCTGGCTTCAGCAGGGGGACACGTCTGGCACTGCAGGATTTGAGTCCCTGGCGGCGTAGTGTGTTACTGATGGTAGCCTTTGTTACTTTGGTCCCAGCTCTCTGCAGGTCATTCACTAGGTCCCTCCGTGTGGTTCTGGGATTTTTGCTCACCGTTCTTGTGATCATTTTGACCCCACGGGGTGAGATCTTGCGTGGAGCCCCAGATCGAGGGAGATTATCAGTGGTCTTGTATGTCTTCCATTTTCTAATAATTGCTCCCACAGTTGATTTCTTCACACCAAGCTGCTTACCTATTGCAGATTCAGTCTTCCCAGCCTGGTGAAGGTCTACAATTTTGTTTCTGGTGTCCTTTGACAGCTCTTTGGTCTTGGCCATAGTGGAGTTTGGAGCGTGACTGTTTGAGGTTGTGGACAGGTGTCTTTTATACTGATAACGAGTTCACACAGGTGCCATTAATACAGGTAACGAGTGGAGGACCGAGGAGCCTCTTAAAGAAGTTACAGGTCTGTGAAAGCCAGAAATCTTACTTGTTTGTAGGTGACCAAATACTTATTTTCCACCATAATTTGCAAATAAATTCTTTAAAAATCAGACAATGTGATTTTCTGGATTTTTTTTTCCTCATTTTGTCTCTCATAGTTGAGGTATACCTATGATGAAAATTACAGGCCTCTCTGATCTTTTTAAGTGGGAGAACTTACACAATTGGTGACTGACTAAATACTTTTTTGCCCCACTGTATATATACGGGTCCTCCAACTTGAAGGTTGGTGGATCGATCCCGGCTTCCACAGGTCGAAGTGTCCTTGCCCAAGACACTGAACCCCATGTTGCCCCCCGATCTGCATTCGGGTTGTTATATATATATATATTAAAATTACATGTATTTGGCGTTAAAAACGCTCATGTCTATATTCATATGCTGAGACAGGGGTGGACTGAGACAATAATTCAGGCTGGGAATTTTGATATCATCCCAGGCCACCACCACCCAAATATTGCAAAACACCAAGAGTGAGATCGGTTGTATGCCTATTGATGTAAGATTGTAAAATAATAAAACAAAAGCTACACATGATGCACCAACACTCAGCCTTTTCTGTTTCTTTCCTCTATGGAATAAATATTTTTGTTCTCCTGTAATAACCTACTTGAATCTCATAAACTGAAATTCTATTTAACCCACTACTAAACTGGTAAATGTGCAGCCTACACATTTACCAGTTCAGTGGTAGACTAAATAAAATAGGTCCCACCATCGTTCACGTAAACCTAAGACTAATGCTACGATGCAGTTATTACATGATGAAAAAGACCCTAAAATTAAATTTAAGCCTGTTTTCCCAAAATATGAGCTGTAGTAAGATCAAGGGAAGATGGTTATGTGTACTGTGTCTTGTGTGGCACTACAAAATGCAGTGGTTGATTATTAAAATAGGTCAAAAATCTAACATCATTGGATTGAAAATATCCCTTTATGCAAATCAATTTATGTAGCTGATAGAGCAAACTTATATTCATGATGGCTTTTTTACAACCATACACCTTAAAACTAATCATAGACGTGTGTCATCCGACGCAGCCGTCGGAAATGGTAAATGGCATGTACTTGTATAGCGCTTTACTCAGGTCCTACGACCCCCAAAATGCTTCACACTACAGTTTGTCATTCACCCATTCACACACACACTCACACGTTTGGTGATGATAAACTACACACATGTTGTAGCCACAGCTGTCCTGGGACATGATAATATTGTATAGCTAAGCCTTTACTAGCTAAAATTAACCGGTCTTAAGTTTAACCTCATTTGGAGAATGAACACCATATGCAGACAGGTGGTCATCAGGAAGCCATCATTGGAAGGAGGACTGGAGACACTATTCAATTAGAGTCTGGGAGCTTGTTATAGATTAGATGATACCACATTTTAGAGGATCAAAAGTGTAGAAATGGAATGTTTGGAAAGGCTGGAAATACTTGATTGATTGTGATCTGGTGTAAGCATTTTGTATCACCTGTCTCTGTAGAAAATGAATAAAAGGCGATGAAGATTTTGGGCAGAGTACCACCTCTGTTCCAGACAAGAACACTGAGATAAATCTCTTGTGTGTTGTGAGAATTTGTTCAATATTATAGGTGACCCGGGGATAAAAGAACGCGCAGTGCTGAAAAACGAGGTCTGTGTTGTTTGTGGTAATGAGTTCAGCACGACACCTGACACTAGCACCGCCTGACCCTCCGACCACCACCAAACAGGCAAGTTAAGCTGGATTCATACTAACGCAGCTCGGAGGCACGCACCACCATGATATGATGTCATATGAGCTCTCCAACTACCTCGGATGGTCGGTTGGAGTCATGCTATATGTTCTAACTTTCTGACGGCCGCGTCGGATGACGCACGTCTGTGATTGGTCAGCCAAACAACCCAACATCATTTCCGGCACAACGTAGCTTCCCTTTTGTAAACAACGCGAGTGTTGACAGTCTTGAAGACAAATTTGTCCGCATTAAAAGAAGTCTGAAGGGCAGCAGTTGCGATGCCGGTGGCCATAAAGTCCCTGCTTTTTATTTGTTCCTCTCATGGTTGGAACCACACATAAAGCACCGGGAGACCTCTACAAACTTCATGCTGTCCTGTCGGAGAATTTCTTTACAACAGGGTCGGGGTAGTATGAGCAGAAACTGGCTCCGTCAGTACGCCGCTGTGCGAGAGCACATTTGCCTTTGTGTAGGCATGAATCCAGCTTTAGAAAGTAGAGTATGACTCCAACTGACCGTCCAAGGCAGTTGGAGAGCCCATACGACGTCATATAATGGCGGTGCGTATCTGCTGCTGAATCCAGCTTTAGTGAGCGTCACCGGGACAGATGGTCTAATGAACCGCAGCCCGCACAACGGATTGTTTATTTAAGAATCAAGCTCCACCTGACCCAGTCACCAGCAGGCCATTTCGGCTGCCAGGCCACCGGGATTCCTCCCAGTATTCCCGACAGTCAATCCGCACCTGTGCTGAGAAGATTGTATAAATGATTTCTGAAAGACAGAAATTACTTTTTAAAATATGATTTCCCCCTGCATCTTCACTTCTCATATGTCTAGTTCAGCTCTGGGGCACTGGAGAAATCGCCCTCAGGAGGCGGGCACTTAGATCAAATTAGCCAGTTGCAGATCTGCATTGCCAAGCGGAAGAACATAGTTTAGCCAATAAATGCCAAGAAAATAACTCGAAGGGTGATTTTTCTAGTGCCCCAAGCACGTTAAATTCCTCAAGATTATCCGCTAGCAGTCTGTGAGAGGCTTCTCTTGGAGCTAGCCGGATGTAACTATGCTACCTCGTTTTTTTGGTTTTCCGTGACTACTTTTAAAACATCCCACCTGGACAGTTACAGGAGTGAGGAGGGATATAAAACATCTGTAAGAAAAAATAAAGAAGCAAGAGAACACCAGGAGCAGGGCTGCCAACTCTCATGCAATGAGAGTGAGACACGCATTTTACTGTCTTCACACGCTCTCACGCCACACATGCATTTTCTCACGCTGATAAAAAAAAAACGTTCTGTAACCCAGATGTCAAATTCTGAATCTGTTTTTCCCTTACTGTCCCTAATAATGTAGCCAGTGCTGTAACGATTTGTGCCTTTTCCTGACCGTGCCTAATATTATGGCCGACGTCGTGACGGCATGACATCGTTAATCATGGGGCTCAATCTAGGCCAATGATAGCTTCAGAAGTAGTCAGTTAAACGCCAGCGTGAGCGCGAGGGGAAACAAGGACAGGAGTTGCTGCATGTCGGTATTTAGATAATTATTCTGTCTCTTACTTTGTTTAAATGCTGAGACTAAAAGTACCAATTGTCCGCTATAGGAGCCAACTACCACTTTTAAAGTGTGTCAAACAGCAATCGGAGAAGAATTAAAAACGGACGAAATTGGTGAGTGTTTGTGCTGCATGGTTGTTAGGATTAGCGCTTCCTATTGACTTACATGGGCCGATTAGCTTAGCTTTGGCCCATTACAAAGTACATGCTGGCTAAAAGATAACTGGTTTTATTTGTCAATAGGTTATTGGCCAGGATGGTTGACCTGGGTACTTGCCACCTGGGGCCAGGCTGGTAGGATGGTTTTGTGGCCACATTCAGACCCTGTACCCATGCAATTTCAGGATCCAGCAGTCTCTTGATTTCCCCCTTTCACTTCATCACAATCTGCTTTCCTTTCCTGAACACTGAACTCATTCAGTCTTGGACTCAACTCGTTGGTCCTTGGGTATGCCTGAACTATTTGGACAATCGTAACAGAGTTCTGCACTTCAAATTTGAATCTACTGTTTAGACATTATGAATGTATAAATTTGTATTTATGGAAGGCCATTATTTAGTTGTTGTTGTCTGTAAGATAAGTTATATGTATACGTATATATCTCTAATACCCTTTGGTAACAATACAACTAAAGTTAACTCTGTTTATGTCTCTTTACTCCATGAGTCGAATTTGACTTCTGATACTAGTCCAGTAGAATTACTCCTTGGGTTGGTAGATTATACAGTAAATACTTAAATACTATTAACGTACTTGCTACAGTTGCACTACAGACTCCCATACAGTAGGTGGCGTGCCTTGTTGAACTCGCTTGCTAAAGAGGAAGTTGATAAACTGGAACAACAACCGGTGTCGTGGGAAATGATACGGTGTTCGAGCAGAGAAGTGTGTGAAAACAGGTTTGTAAATTTAACTCGTCTCGTTATTGTGTTTTTAACCACTTAATAAAAGTTCTTAGCAATTCTACCATATATTTGTGAGAATATTTAGGATACACTGTAAAGAGCTGCATGCTTATCGTAGCGGTACTACAGCGCCACCTGTCGGCCAGGTTTAAAGGGAGAGCACCTCCATAGAGTTCCTTAGAGTTTTGTTGTTTTTTTGTTGCTTTCTATAGACATGACGACTGGCCAAAATACATCTGTGTTTGTCTGTGTCTCTTTCCTGTCAGCTCAGACCCCAGTCGGCTAAGGCAGAAGGCCGCCCATCCTGAGCCGGGTTCTGCTAGCGGTTTCTTCCTGTTAAAAGGGAGTCGTTCCTTTCCACTGTTGCCAATTGTGCTTGCTCAGGATGGGGGATTGTGCTGAAATAACAATTCAGCCCAATCGGCTGGTTCCTTAGATAGAAAATGTTTTATTATTAACTGGTTGATTTTTCTGTGATGTGCCTTGAAATGACTTTGTCATGAACTGGCGCTTTATAAATAAATAAACTTGAAACTTGTTTGCACATTTTTGTTTTATTTGACAATTGTTCTTTTAAACATCTTTTGAAGCCATGCTGATAATGTTGTCAAAGAAAGTGTCATAAAATTATAAATTCTAGTCCTTTTAGACAGTGTGCCTTTTGTTTATTCACAAGTATTCCTTTTTTTATTGTTATTGTAAATGTAATTGCTCAGTTAAAGAAAATAAATGGGAAAATAAAGTGTTGTCACCTGTAATTTTAAAGGGGTATGACATCAAAATGCACTTTTTTGAGGTTTTTGGGGTATATCATGATGTGTTGTGCACTGATGAGGCCGTGTGAACGTCCAAAGCAAGTATCAAAGTTCCCGTTTGTGGGTGGTCCGCTTTGTTTCATATTTAAAAAACGGTTGAATCGGAAAGCACCATTTTTTCCTACGTGGCATTTCATCCTACGTATTTCATAGCATCCAATAAAAGTGCACAGTGAAGTAAACAGTCCAACCCCCCATCCCGCCCCCCGACCCCCAGCCCATACACCGGTAGCTGTGTTGCGCTAGCTTGTGCTGCTACACTTGAGAAGAGATGGCTACGCAAACGGGGATGCTCAACCCATGCTGGAAGTTTACACTCGCTCCCGAAGGATGAAAAAACTAAAGAGTGGCTGAAGTTCATTTATGGAGAAGTGCCATGCAGTTATAACCTCAATTAGAAAATATGTTCAGCTCACTTCACGGAGGACTGCTTGAATTCAAGTTGGGATTGTCAAAGAAACTGATTTTAATTAAAAATTCTTTACTAACCCTGAAGGAGGCGACCACATCGTCAATACCCATAAGTTTATTTATTTAATAAAATGCTGCCTTGCCTGATAAACGTTTGTTCGTGGTCTGAAGAGTTCATGATGCTAGCATGTGATAGCCGCTCTAGCAACAATGTCCGTGAGCAACAGGTTTATCATACCATATTGTGAATCTATTTTCATTGATAACATCTGACAGCACTGTTTATTCGCTCATGTGATTAGTTGAGTTTTATGTGTTCACCCCTCCGTCTTCCTCAGAAGACGTTTCAGGCTCGAACATATATGGTTGTAAACGTCCACTCGCCATGTTACTGGACTGTTGACGGAGCCGAGAAGAAAGGCTTGCTGCGGGCAATGGTTGTAGCCAATCAGAGCGAAGTCAGCCAGGGAGACCCACATATCATTAATGAAAGGAACCGTGTTGCTGAGAAGAGGATTCTGACCTGCCCGTACAACCCCGCCCTGTTAGTTTTTTAATCAAATTCTTTTGTGAGTTGACATATGCGGGCATATCTACTACATGAAATAGCTTTACGCCAGTTTAAACAGTGATGTCATCACACCTTTAAGAAAACAAATTGCTTTAGGCTGGAGATGGTACCCTCTCCTCAATAATGACTGAGTTGGAGCCCTGCTGTGGGAGCCCTCTCCAACTATCATTAAGGCCTCTAAGAGGGCCACCGGCCTGTACAATCAGGCACACAAAACATAAACTGAAGACCAATAAAGTTCGCCGGAATGTTCAAATGTTTTACTGTTGAAAATCAGTTTTATGTTGCACATCTGGTTACCACTTTATTTTATATTTGTTGTACTACTTTTAGTACTTTGTCAGTTTTTCTTATGAAGCCAAGGTTGTGAAAAGGGTTTTTAATAGATAATATCTGACAGGCTGAGTGTGTCATTTTTGCAAAACCTAATGTTCTTCAGACAGTGCACGCTGGTGAACTTTACCAACGCAATCTTTCAATTTCTGGGCATTTTTTGGCATTTTCATGTAAACTTGTTAAATTCTACACTTTTTGGTCTAAAAATTTCTTAGTGCTGCCCTCTTAGTGTTGAAAGGTGGCTATTGCATTTGAAATTTGTGATTGGCTGAAAGCGGTACATGTCTATGTGTAAGAAAAATATGTTTATTCTAATCATGATTTCAATATTTAACTACTCTAACATATAAATATTTCAGCATTAATCTTTTAGTGCAAGAGGGCTATGAACAAGTAATTCTTAACTGCATTTTGGTGTCGAGGCACAATTTCCCTGACACTATGTCAGCGCTCATGTCTCTCAATGGGCGGTGAAAACCACACTCTAGCTACACTGTACCCTTTCTCTGCAGTCATTCCACATGATAAATATACATAAACATAAACACACCACACATACAAACACTAGTATGTGTATATTTACAAATAAACATGGACACACAAATGGGCAATGATAGACACACTGGTACACGGGGACTGAAAACTACACACACTGATATATGCAGAGCCCAAACACATACACTACAACAAACACAAGCGCACAGACACTTAACACATGTAAACCCACACGAACACATGCACGCACATGCACAAGCAAACAAATCTTTGTGTATAATTGGCTACTTTAGTATAAAAACCTTTAGAGTAATACATACTGTATATCAATATTGTTCATATTCATAAAAATATATTTGGTCTGTTTTGTTTTGTGTTAGTTGTGGTCTGTTTTTGTTGTCTCTTTGCTGTCTTCTCCCCTCCCACCCCGCACCCCTTCTGCCTTAAAGGGATAGTTCGGGTTTTTTGACATGAACCTGTATGGCATCCTTATCTGTAGTTACATGCATCAGCGCTGACTTATCCCTGTCAGCGTCCTGTGACCCGAGATCTGGTGCGGTTTTGGTTCAGACGAAAGTAGTCCGGCAACATGGCTGGGGTCATGAAAATAAAGCGTTTTTCCTCTCAAAAAAATTTGTGTTTGTGTTGACGGAAGAAGAAACGCGTTTTGAAGAGTGCTGCTGTCCCTGCCCCCCAGGTAAGAACAAAGGTGTATCGCCATTTTTACAAGAGAACTACAGGCCGTCAAGAATCAGCTGCTAACGTTGTGTGTAGTCAGTCACTCACTCAATGTCCTAAAACCAGTGGCGCTCCTATAAAACATAACTTTATATGTGTAGACTGTTATTGTCTTTCACAGCTCCAGCTGTGGCTCCAGGAGTGACATGACTGTGCCTCGTCTCTCTCTCTACCCGTTCTAATTCCATCTGATGAATTTCAGCATCAGTATATTCAGGTTCATAAAGATATCCCCTTGGCTCTGAGCTAAATGTAATGTCATCTTCATCAGTCTCGTAAGTTCAAGTTTTCGAGTTTATTTATTTATAAAGCACCAGTTTAAAGAAATCAAAACCCCAGAGTCACAACAAATAATTGGTGACTCTGTCATCAAGGCGAGTTTCTTTCAGCTCCGTCTGTTGGCTAAAGTCAAGCCATTTCTCACCCCTAGTGACCTGGAAAAAGCAGTTCATGCCTTCATCAGCTCATGTTTGGATTACTGCAATGCCCTTTATATTGGATTGAACCAAACTTCACTGCACCGTCTTCAACTTGTGCAAAATGCGGTGGCCCGGTTCCTCGCCAGCACCCGTAAACGTCACCACATCACTCATGTTCTGTACTCTCTACACTGGCTCCCCATTGATTATAGAATCTAATATAAAGTACTATTGTTTATTTTCTGTGCTGTTCATGGCCTAGCACCATTATATCTGTGCAACATGCTCACACCATACCTGCTCTGCAGAGCTTTACGGTCTGCTGACCAACACCTGCTGGTGGTCCCATGGTCCAGATACAGTATAAACAATGGGGTGATCGTGCCTTCACTGTGGTTAGACCAAAGTTCTGGAATTGTCTGCCTTTTGAATTACGTTCTATCACTACTCTCTCTTTGTTTAAGGCCAGATTGAAACATCACTTGTTTAAATTAGCTTGGAAACAGTTTGTCTGGATTGATTGATTGATTGATTGATTGATTGATTGATTGATTGATTGATTGATTGATTGATTGATTGATTGATTGATTGATTGATTGATTGATTGATTGATTGATTGATTGATTGATTGATTGATTGATTGATTGATTGATTGATTGACAAAGTGAGGCCATCAGTCCTGAGACTGGTTCAGGAAAGTTCTCATAATTGTATCTTTTTAAATACACATTTGAATTCAGGTGGCACAACAAAGGAAAAAATACTCACCCTTTGGCAAGGTTTTCTATTCCCCAGTACTCCTCAGTCTCCACTCTGCAAGGCTTTGTAGCCCTATTACAGCCAACTTCATCTGACATGTCCCCACAGTCATCCTCCCCATTACACTGCAAAGTTCTATGAATGCAGCGACCTGAAAGAGACCATTTAGATCTCATGCTGATCTCATTAACATGGACAGTTATGTACATGCACATATTCTGGTTTTCATATCGCTATACATTTTTGTCATGCGTCTCTGAAAAGTGAATGGCACTGATAATGGTATTTGCCAGTCTAGGTGTTTGTCTGCACTCTTAACAAAACAGCTAATGAAAGACCAAATGGTTGTGAAACTCCAAGAAAGTAATTATTGGATGTATATCTTCAGCTCATTAATCTTTAGAACCAATCGGACTCAAGATGGCAATCAAAGCTAATCAATATTAGGAAATATAAAATTACTTAATGCTGTCATTTTTACAGATCTTAAAGGTGGTAAAGAGGATTTTTTAGCAAATTTGACAGTTGTTGTTTAAAATGGGTCAAAACGTAATAGAATGTATTTTCATTTTTTTTAAAGATAAAACTTTGAAAATTTAACGTAATGCCCCCTGCTGTCAATGAATTATAATCTCGGACAGATGAATATATGAGTGATAAAACAACAGTGTGTGCTCAGTCATAGTCTTCTTTGAGTCTGCTCAAAAACATAAAGTTTCAGGACACCATACCACTTATCACCCTCTAAAACATGTTATTGACTATGTTTAAATTATAATTAGTTTCTTTAAATGAAATTTAAAAAACAGCCTCTTACAACAAAAAACCTTTGGAGAGTAACTATTTTTTTTCATGACAACATCAAACATGCAACATTAATAACAACTTGACAATAGGTCAACTTTTTGTAATAAACTTGAATGTTTTAGTAAACGTCTTAAAAACAGAAACAAGTATAACACTTGCAGAACAAATAAAACTGGACATTAAAAATTAACAATGAAAAAAGCATCAATAAACTAAATGGAGCAAAAGATTAAAAAAATGCTGCCGATGGCCATCAGGATTTCTGCCTCCAAGCCTTGTTAGTCCTTTGGATTCCAGGATGCTCGTCATGATCTGAAAAACAGGGTGACCAACTCCAGGCCTCAAGAGCCACTATCCTGCATGTTTTAGATATTTTCCTCCTTTAACACACCTGATTCAAATCTGCAACATCTCAGCAAGTCCTGCAGAAGCCGTTTATCTGCAGCAGGTGTGTTAAAGCAGAGGAACATGTAAAACATACAGAATAGTGCCTGGAGTCGGCCACTTTTCTACATTTCAAAGGCATAAAATATTGATCACAATCACCAAGTTAATTACTCCCATTTCACAAACCAGATAAATCTGACTTTTGGGAGCATAACATCAAAGACAAAGTCCAACAGCCTTATCTCCCCCGTCTGTACTTTTTTTTTTTCCTTAGTAGGTCAAATATTTGTTGAAAACAGATAAAAATCAATAAATCTACAAAATCCTAATCAGTTGCACATTTCTAAAAATCTGAGTATACATTTTTATTTTAAATAACTGTACAGTGCTTCAGTTTCGTAATTTTGTCCTTTAATATTTATACAGAAGAGTCTTAGTTTTTTATATTTTGTGTGGATCTAAATGCTTCAGTTACATGTCACTTTCCTGCTATTTAAGATTAATTCCCCTATTGACCAATGTACTGACTAAAGAATTAAACAAAGGTAAAATACCTTTTACAAAAATTACACTTTCTAAGCTAACGTTAGCACGGACTTTTGAAACATTCAGATAGAAGAACTTTGCGAACAAACGACAAAACAACTCATGTTTCATTAGAGATGTCTAATCCTTCTATACGGTGCCTTAAATCAGTGCTAAATAACTTTTCCGCAGCCGTGACTCAGACAGCTGTTGCTCGAAACAGTGTTCTGTTGAAATACGTTACTGTGCTGATCGAGTTTTTTGCTGGATTTGTCACTTTTTTGCCACTTGTTATGATGCGTAACCATGGCAACAAGAGACTTGTTTACAAGTAAGAGCAGCTAACTGACATTTCTAAGGCTGAAATAATCCTCAAATTGAAAGTCTGGATCCCTGATGAGCTCAAAAGAAGAAGACATGGATGCAGAGCAGGAGCAGAGTGAAGAGAGAGAAAGAGGAAGTTTAAACCTTCGCTTCCATCAGTCATATTGACAAATGTGAGATCTCTTTGCTAACAAAATGGATGAACTTGAAACTCTGTTGAAATGCAGCATCATGTGTTTCACTGAGACATGGCTAAAGGGACATATCCTGGACTCCAGTGTGTCTCTGTCTGGCTTTCAAACAATACGGACAGACAGAGATTTGAAGAGGAGCGAAAAAAGAAGAGGAGTTTGTCAGCTGATCACATCTGCAGTTACCTGTTGGGGGCGGAGCATCAGAGTATGTGACACGAGGAGGCTGAACAGATGGATAAGGAGGACTGATTCTGTCCTGGAGACTGAACTGGAGTCTCTTGAGTTGATTGTCCAAAGGAGGATGAAGAACATGATGGAGAACCCTCATCATCCTCTTCAGAACACAGTAACTCAACAACAGAGTGTCTTCAGTCAGAAGATTCTTCATAATCCGCTGCAGCACAGACCGCTACAGGAGATCCTTCCTGTCCACACCTAGAACCCTCTACAGGAGATCCTTCCTGTCCACACCTAGAACCCTCTACAGGAGATCCTTCCTGTCCACAGCTAGAACTCTCTATGGCTCCCTGAAAAAGAACTGAGCTACAACAACACTTGAATTTCCCTTCGGGGATTAATAAAGTATTTTTGATTTGATTTGATTTGTTCAGATGTGCTACCGATTCCTTTTGTGCATGTGCTGTTCTACAGCCTTGACCTCAATAAACAGATTTTTCGTTTATTTTTGTTTCTATATTTTTCCATAAATACATTTTACCCATAAAAGAAATTGTCCCAGGACAGGAACGCTCACTATGATATTCTTTTTACTTTCTTTGCATTGTCAGAGCAACAGGCAAATATTTGGACACACCCAGAGGAGAAGGACCCAACAATGGCCGCCAAGGACCCAGAGGGCTTTTATATTGAAAATATCAGGGAAGGATCATAAAAATATGCTTAAATAATTAACAGGGCACACTCGAACATAACCAAAAATACTGTATAAACTTCAAATGCCATCTTGTTATGAAATAAGTTGTCAATTCGTACTATGGCAGCATTTTTCTTCAGGGCAGCATAAATCACCAGAACACCATGTCTAATATGAAGCTGAACATGTTTTCGGTGACTATCCACTTAAACAAGTTTTAGAACTGTAGCTTAAAGTTTTAAAAATTATTTTGTACTGCTTTAATAGAATGCATTTTCGGTGAGATACCACTTGTTTTATAAAGAATAATGAAAATAGTCTTACTCTTACGTTCTTTCTCTCTTGAACATAACCATCATGTCTGATATCATGTACATGAAGAACACCTTTTACTATTTTGGGTGAGGAACAACATCCGCTATGGAGGTCAAAAGACTTCCAATATGGAGTTGAGGTATGGCCGCTTCCAGTGTTTGCAGCTGGGTGTCTCTCAAATCCAATGACAATGTAAACGGTAGCTAAATTTGAGCCAAATGCAGAAGCAATTTTCTTACAGCTTCTATGAGAATTAACTGGGGATTCCCATCAATCCTACTTAACCGTGAGATTAATTACACTGAACCCCCCCCCCCCCCAAAAAAAAAAATTCCATCATAACATAATATTACTTATAGTAGAAGGCTTTTTGAATAATAATAAAAATAATAATACAAATAAAGTCAGATAACTTATTCAACTCAACAATGCAAACATGAAATTTAGGTACATCAGAGAGTAAAAGTAGAAGATACCTGTTTGGGTGCATAGGAATCCCTCACACAGAGGCACATTGTCACAGGTGTAACGACCTGCAACGTCACAATCCTCCTCCTGCCTGCCATGAAAATTGCATGGCTCCCCTCCAAACTGTGAAGGCTGGTCCACCTTAGCATAGCGGTACTGAGGCATTTAGAAGAGAGATAAACACACAAAAGGTCACACTAACAAATTGGAATGGTTGGCCTATATTTGATAAAAGTGGCCTGGAAATAATAATAATATTTTTCTTTTTTAATCCCTCTTGGGGAAATTCGGCTTTGCATTTAACCTATCCTCACCATGAGGTGAGGAGCAGAGGGCAACCATTTTGTATGTCACCCAGGGGACCGTTGTGGGGTTCAGTATCTTGTCCAATGGTACTTCAAAGCGTAGCCTCTGCCAGGACTTGGGATCGAGCTACCGTAACCCGATCGGAGGACGAGGCCTTACCAATAGACTACGGCCACCCGGGGGCAGTGGCAGGTTAAGTATGTTACCCAAGATACTTGTTCAATCCCTGGTGCCTGCACTGGGGATTGAGTCTGCTAGACTATGCCACCCACCAAAGAAAAGATAAACTACATTTAAACATTTTAAAAAATGTACCTATAGATACCTATAGGTACAAAAATATTCTTGTCTCGTACCTGTGAGAGTGTAAGATCATTAGCTTGTTGATATTAGCTGTTTACCATGCATCACAATCATTGAGCACACCTTTCAGTTTTGCACCATTTTCCTCTAATTTGTTTAACTCCGTTTTTTAAAGAATGTCCTAGTTTGTGTTACTGAAAGCCACTTGTATTAGGGCCAAATCAGTTTGCTGCCTTTATGGAAAATTCTTACTGTATTGTCATTTAGTCTCAAGACTAACTTTCAGCAAAAATTTTAAGAGGCCATTCCATTGAAAATAGTTTTTCTGAGGTTTCTGTTGAATATTTTAGCTCCACATTTGTTCTTACTTTCATAGTGGATACGAAAACAGGTCAACAGCTCTCTTTCAGTTTTTATCTCTCAAACTACGTAGGTGGTGATAAAACCCTAGTACCCCGAGTTCGAACGGCCCATATTTGTTTCGCCATAGCTCCTTTACCTGTTAGTATTCATCAGCTCCGGCAGTTGAGACCACGCCTAGCAGGTTTCTGGCTAAAAGCTGTTAGTATAAGACGTATCAAACTGGAAGAGACTACATGTGCTGTTGCCATGCGCAGCGGGGCAGGAAACAGTGTATACGTTGCTCTCATAGGCCAGTTTGTTAGCCAATCTGAGTCCAGCAAATTTGAATAATAAATATTAATGAGTTGCAGTCCGAATCCTGATGAAGCCAGTTGAATCTTGACGCACATAGATTGAAAGGCCTGTAAATCAGTGTTTCCTAACTTTTTTTGGATATAAAATGTTTCATTTAGGTTAATACTTGAGAAATAACCACAAAGTCATGAAATTTGTGTGAAATGGCCTCTTTAATAAATTGAATATTGCAATTTAATATTCGATGAAGATGAGACTACACGTGTGTTTCTGTATGGTCGTGGGTCATCTGGTATCTCGAAGGTCACTGGTTTTAATCCCCGCTCCGCCTGGAGAAATAAAAAGATCGCCTGGCCGTTGTGTCCTTGGGCAAGGCACTTGTGCCGGCGGAGCTGGTGTCTGGCAGCCTCGTGTCTGTCAGTGTGTGTCCCAGGACAGCTGTGGCTACAACATGTGTGTAGTTCATCACTACCAAACGTGTGAGTGTGTAAGTGAATGGGTGAGTGACATACTGTAGTGTGAAGTGTTTTGGGGGTCGTAGGACCTTAGTAAAGTGCTATCCAAGTACACGTCATTTACCATCCTCCCCCCGTCTGTCTACTTACTCTCTTTCTCGTACAGATTTCACAGCGTGACCAACGGCTCCACTCTGATAGACCACAGTCTACAGGGTGAACTGGCACTTGACTTCCCACTGAACGAACTTCACGAACACCGGGCTCCTCATTGTTCCCTCTTGATCCAGGAACTTTACTGTGACATGCAGATGACAGTCAAATCCTTCCAAATTTGAAGTTATAACACAAATATACGTCACTAAATGTAAAAGCAATAAGTGTATGATAGTTGTGAAACCAACCACTTTTTAAGTGACATAGATTCTTACAAACACCTTACATGCAGCCAATAACCCACTCAAAACCAAAATATTAGCAATAACCTGGTCACGCACGGCAATGTGAACACTGGCAAAAACCCAAATATGCTCATAACTGGGTTTTTAAAAACCTGAATATGAGACCTGGGGTAACCCTTTTCTAACCTGAATATTTGGTAATGTAAACACATATCGGCATATTATCACCAATAGAAACATTAATTTGTGTTTTTGTCTGGCGCATACATACAAAAACTCCCATGCAGACGTAAACAAGAAGTCGGGGTAAACATGGCGAGACGCAGCTCAGAACCACACTTTTGGAGTGAGGAGGAAACCAGTTTCTTTATTAGTGTGGTGAAAACCATGAATATGATGTCTGTTGTTGATGACAGAAAGTACTGAGATAGTGGGATTTACAAGAAGGTGGCTAAAAAGTTACAGAAATGACGCATATTGCGTCTTAAGGATGTCAGTGCATCCAGACTCTAACCATGCTTCATGTATATGGGAGTAACTCTCTCTGCGCATGTAAACAGGTTATTCCAAACGTTTCAGAACGTTTGGAATAACCTTAACCTGACCATAACCCGAATATTGACAGCATATAAATGTAGTCAAAATCTAATCATTAGAAAGTGTCAGCAGGTTTTTGGCAGCAAAACAATTTAAATGTCATTGAAACTTCTGCTTAAAGAACAAAAGCATAATATTATTAGCAGAAAAGAAACTAATAAATTTCCTACCATAGGAGCACCAAGCTCAGAGTAACACAGAGCAGGCAGCTGTAAGAAAATGCTCTTGCCTGTATCATCACAGAAAGCATGATTGTGTGATATGACCAACTGCAGTAGAGGAGATGACTGTTCCGCTAGCTGTGTGTAAATACACACTGATCAATACCTACCTCAGTATGAACTCACTAGACTTAGACCTGGAGATAAATGCAAAACCAGGTGCTGGTTTGATAAGTTTGTGTTCTTCACAGAACAAACCCAACCAAATACTGCTTATTGACACATTTAGTAGATTATCTATGATTTTTTTAAAATCTGTAACGTGTTACAAAGTGTTTGGATTTGAGCTGGAGAAGTTGTTTTTGATTATATGACAGAAAAAAGATAGCTTTTTAAAGATGTGAATTCCTGCTTAAATCAAACTATCTGAGGAGAGTTTGTGTAGTTGTAACCTGAAGCTTTGTTTAACTTCACTAAATTTTTGGTTTTACATACAGTGGGGCAAAAAAGTATTTAGTCAGCCACCAATTGTGTAAGTTCTCCCACTTAAAAAGATCAGAGAGGCCTGTAATTTTCATCATAGGTATACCTCAACTATGAGAGACAAAATGAGGAAAAAAAATCCAGAAAATCACATTGTCTGATTTTTAAAGAATTTATTTGCAAATTATGGTGGAAAATAAGTATTTGGTCACCTACAAACAAGTAAGATTTCTGGCTTTCACAGACCTGTAACTTCTTTAAGAGGCTCCTCGGTCCTCCACTCGTTACCTGTATTAATGGCACCTGTGTGAACTCGTTATCAGTATAAAAGACACCTGTCCACAACCTCAAACAGTCACGCTCCAAACTCCACTATAGCCAAGACAAAAGAGCTGTCAAAGGACACCAGAAACAAAATTGTAGACCTTCACCAGGCTGGGAAGACTGAATCTGCAATAGGTAAGCAGCTTGGTGTGAAGAAATCAACTGTGGGAGCAATTATTAGAAAATGGAAGACATACAAGACCACTGATAATCTCCCTCGATCTGGGGCTCCACGCAAGATCTCACCCCGTGGGGTCAAAATGATCACAAGAACGGTGAGCAAAAATCCCAGAACCACACGGAGGGACCTAGTGAATGACCTGCAGAGAGCTGGGACCAAAGTAACAAAGGCTACCATCAGTAACACACTACGCCGCCAGGGACTCAAATCCTGCAGTGCCAGACGTGTCCCCCTGCTGAAGCCAGGACACGTCCAGGCCCGTCTGCGGTTTGCTAGAGAGCATTTGGATGATCCAGAAGAGGATTGGGAGAACATCATATGGTCAGATGAAACCAAAATAGAACTTTTTGGTAGAAACTCAACTTGTCGTGTTTGGAGGGGAAAGAATGCTGAGTTGGATCCAAAGAACACCATACCTACTGTAAAGCATGGGGGTGGAAACATCATGCTTTGGGGCTGTTTTTCTGCAAGGGGACCAGGACGACTGATCCGTGTAAAGGAAAGAATGAATGGGGCCATGTATCGTAAGATTTTGAGTGAAAACCTCCTTCCATCAGCAAGGGCATTGAAAATGAGACGTGGCTGGGTCTTTCAGCATGACAATGATCCCAAACACACCGCCCGGGCAACGAAGGAGTGGCTTCGTAAGAAGCATTTCAAGGTCCTGGAGTGGCCTAGCCAGTCTCCAGATCTCAACCCCATAGAAAATCTCTGGAGGGAGTTGAAAGTCCGTGTTGCCCAGCGTCAGCCCCAAAACATCACTGCTCTAGAGGAGATCTGCATGGAGGAATGGGCCAAAATACCAGCAACAGTGTGTGAAAACCTTGTGAAGACTTACAGAAAACGTTTGACCTCTGTCATTGCCAACAAAGGCTATATAACAAAGTATTGAGATTAACTTTTGTTATTGACCAAATACTTATTTTCCACCATAATTTGCAAATAAATTCTTTAAAAATCAGACAATGTGATTTTCTGGATTTTTTTTCCTCATTTTGTCTCTCATAGTTGAGGTATACCTATGATGAAAATTACAGGCCTCTCTGATCTTTTTAAGTGGGAGAACTTACATAATTGGTGGCTGACTAAATAATTTTTTGCCCCACTGTATTAGCAAGATTCATGACTCACATGTTGTTTATATACCCAAAGATGCATTGTGCAATGCCTCTTATAAAGTAAAAAAACAAAAACATTGCAGTAATTTTTTTTTTCTTTTTGCGGTATTGTTTAAGCCTAGTCTTAACTCATGTAATAATGACAAAACAGTGATTATAAACCTATAAACACCATGCTTATTTTTTGGTCTTTTGACCACTTAAAGAAACCAGATCTACATATACTAGCACTCTGTCAAGTGGACATATTGTAGAAAGTACTATGTCCGTATCCTTAAAAAAAGTCCTGGATCCAGACAGTAATCCGGATCACCCCCCAAATCTAATCAATTCTTCCTTGGATCATTTCTGACCTTTCCTGAAAATGTAATCAATCCATCCAAAAGTTTTTAGTTATCCTGCTAACAGACAGACGGACAGACTCTGCTCCTTCCTTTTCAGGGTCACAGGGGGCTGGTGCCTATCTCCAGCTGTCATTGGGCGAGAGACAGGGGACACCCTGGATAGGGCGCCAGTCCATCGCAGGGCCACATAAACAAACAGCCATTCACACACACACTCAAACCTAGGGACAATTTAGAGTCACCAATCTTGCATGTTTTTGGACTGGGGAGGAAACCTGAGTCCCTGGAGAAAACCCACACATGCACGGGGAGAACATGCAAAACTGCATGCAGAAAGGTCCCGGATCAGAATCGAACCCAGGACCTTCTCAGTGCAGGGCATTAGCGCTACCAACTGTGCCACTGTGCAGACGTTAGCAGTTTCAATTACATAAATTCCCCCCTAAAACTTGTCTTATGGTTTTCATTAAAGAGTTAATTGAAAAAAGGTTAGAGGTGTCCTGCATGTAAAGTTAAAAAAATGAAAGAAATCTTCCACAGCAGATGTTTGCCTTTTCTTCTCCTGGATCATTTATCAGCTCTAAGACCTTCAAAATGATCAACTGTTTCAAGAATTTGATTTGACCATGAGGGCAAATGAGGGCCCTGAATTGTGGACGAGACTTTGGTAGGAGCCACTTCATGTTTCAAATTATTTGTGCATCAATTTTGAACATTGTCATTCTTGAGGTTATATTTGAACTCTGATGTAGACCCAGACTTCAGATACACACACAGGAGTCGGAGGGTAAGATTGAAACAGTGTTTAATATATACAGTGCACAGAATCACAATGAGCAGAGGAACTGAGATAACTCTGGAGATCCGGGACCGGGGTAGCACGGGAGGAGATCTGGTAGTGGAGGAGAGACTGGTTAGTGCTGGGTAAATGGTGACGTGATAATAATAGAGGTTGCGGTGCGCGGGGAGTGTGCACACAGACTTATGGTGAGGGAAGGCAGGCAGTGCGAGGAGGAGAGACTGAGGACCCAGCGGTGGTGGTGGTGTATCCAGTAGAGCGGCAGGTGGTACAGGTAATCCGAGGTGTGAGTTTGTTTCCAGGGTTCCAGGTGAGACAAGGGTGACAGCGATGTTGTTCGAGACCAGGACAGGTGCGGAAGATCCAGAGGGGAACCAAGACAGACCAGGACCAGGAACAGGGAGACAGTTGTGCCGGACCACGACGGAACCACGAGCCCTCCGGACGGCGCGGCAGACGGCCAGCGCAAGTGGAGGCGCTCAGGACCAGGACGAGGACTAGGAGGAACGGGAAGGAAAGGGACAGGTAAGTTTACACACTAGTTGTTTCTATTCAGACTATACTAAGTTGGCCACACGTTACCACGGTTAAAGCTGTAACAAACTGGCGTCTGTCTCCAGTTCCTCCTCTGCTTAAGTACCCAGCCACAGAGGGCTGGGTAATGAGCCGCACCTGGATCCACTGATCACCTGCTGCCACGCCCTGTAAGGAGAGGTTAGTGCATTCCAAAACAAACACCACACACCCACAGCTGAGAACCTGACAAACATACTTCCTCATTTATTCATTGAGAGTGATATCTTCATCTGAAAAAAATCTATGATGAGGAAGACTTGGGATCATCGGCTTCTCTAATGAAGAGGTGTCTCTCAGGTAATCAGCATGATGATTGCAAGCACAAAATCTGGCTACCTTTGCTTATGAAGTTTGCACGTTGTCTTTGTTCGTGAGTGTTTTTTTCCAGGATTCACATTTCTTCCCACAGACCAAAACCATTTACTTTTCAACTGGCAATTCTCAGTTGGCTCAGTAGGTGTGAGTGTGTGGTTGTTTGATGTGTACCTCTGAGAAGCTGGAAAACTGGTCAGATTGTGACCCTGCCTCTTGATCAGTAAGTACAGGAGACACCAGCTCCCTATGACCTTGAACAGGATCAAGCAGATATAGAAAATGGATGGTCGATAACAAGTGACAGACACGTACAGCATTGCTGAAAGGGTTAGTTGGTAGAGTGCAGCCCCTGTTAGCTGATTTTCCTTTTTTCCAGTTTGCCCTCTCACAAAAAGAATACTGGTGATAACTTTGAGAACCACATACTGTCTTTTTTATTTGTGACTGAATAGTAGCATGAATACAGTGTATGTGTGTTTGGGGGTTCATTGACATACAAAACATATTTCTTTTTTCTTGTTTTCATGACATTTCCTAGTTCCATAAATAAACTTTTCATTCAGCACTATTGTAGTGATGGTTTTTTCAGTCATATTTGTATAAAGTAGTTTGTATTTTTGACCATTTTAGTGGAGCTGGCCTAAAATATAACAGCTGGCCTCTGTTATAACAATGACTTGGTAACTGTATACAATGATCCAACAAGAACAGTGACTAGACAACAAAAACAAACCAAATAAGCTAAAAAAAAATTCTCTATCATCTTTTTAGCTTATGATTATTGAACCATCTCTCATTAGAATGAGTTGACTCCAGTCACTTTTTCAAGAAACCACAGGTTTGACCCTGAGAGGCAAACTGTAAACAACACAATTTCAATTAGTAATGTAGAATATCTAAAACCTATAAGAGAAAATCTGCTGCTAAATGTCTTTAAATAAGTAATAATCATGGCTCTCTTTTGAGACCTTCTTTCCTTTTGTCAAGCTTAAATGGAAAAAAGACAGATGGAGAGGGCTTTTTTCTGAATAAACATGTAACACACATTTACAGGCAAGTTAACATCATCCAAAAAGAAAAAAATGATAAATAATTTAAAAGGTCTGCAAAAAGCAAACGTAGCTCTGTAGCTCTCTGTTGTTTACATCAAAGATGTAAACAACAGAGAGCTACCTTTTGGCACACAGATTCAAGGAATGGGGATGATTCTTATATACAAAGTAGTTGTTTAGCAAATTTTGATTTCAGCGTTGATACCATGGAGCCTTTTGGATGTCTGTAATGACTCAGGATTATCAACTGACAATTCACAGTTTATAAATGAAGAAAAATAATAAACCTAATTTCTGATTTGTTTCTAGGCTTTGAAGGGATCCATGGAGCAGAGTTCTACCAACAGCTTGGCTTTCTAAATCCACACCAACTCTGTTCGTGTTAATCTATGAAATTATGGAGCAGTGTCCACCTGCTTACACAGTCTTTGCTTGTGGCAATTGATGAACTGATGGTCAGCTATATTTGGTGGGATGTTGCTCCTTTTGAAATATTCTAATAAAAATAATTTGCATCATTTTTGTTTTTCAAACACACTCTAACAGATTTGTCCTCAGTTAAGCATCCAAACATCTCTTGTTGTAGGTTTCAGTCTGAGGTCAAAGGTCACTTATTGGTTAAAGAATTATTTGACTGAACATGCTGAGGACAGTCCAGTACAGTGCGTGGCCTTTGGAGGGAAAAAAAACAGTTCTTAGTAGAACTACCATAAATATTGTTTAAAGATTGGAAATAAAAGAGTAAGTCTGAGTAATCCAGCAGTGAGAGAAGCTGCTGTTCTTCTCATTTCTCTCATAAGCTGCAGTCTCGGCCACAAGATCCCTCGTCCTCTGAAAAACAAACAGAAAAAAATCCCTTAGCTGTGTCAGTGTAATTCCAAACCAAACGCCAAGTGGCAATATCGTGTTTTTGAATATCCAGATGATGCGCAGAGACATGAGGAAAAACACACCAAGACCCATCCACAACAGGAAGTAAAGCATTAAGGCACAAAAAAGAAGAAAGAAAGTTGAAGGCAGTGTGACAGTTGAAAATGTAAAGCCAGTAAAGGACAAAAAGATGGGTTTATAGAAGAAAATGAGAAAAAAAGAAGCAGCTTAGCACTGAGGTTGAAAAGACATAGTGAGTAGAGACACAGGTATCACAATGTGAAGACAGTTGACAGTTGATTAATAACTGAGGAAAATAAAGAAAGAAAAGGGCATGATGAAATGCTCACCAGCTCTATAGCTGCCTCCCTGTGGACAGGTTTGATCCAGGAGCACAGCAGCTTCACTTGACACCGTCCTCACAGAAATATTGCCCTGAATCATACAGTTTGTAATGATTCAATCTTTCTTCAGCTTGTAAGGACTCACACATTGTGGTAAATCACAACTGTAATCACTTTTAAATATTATATATGATTTAATCAAAGCACTTGATCTGATATTTCTTTAAAAAGTATAAACTCAAACCATAATAGCCCTATGATATCCTGCTCTGTGTAATATGTTGTACAGTTCAGAACACATCACCCTTTGGAGTTAGGCATATTCGTGTCTGTCTAGTGGTCTTAGTGGCTTTAGCACTCACTGATTGTTCCTCCATAGAACTGTTGGCATTGCCCTCTGGTTTAACAGGGGAGAGATCTGTCGGGGGGTCACTGGATTGGGAGGGGGGACAATCTGAAGATGAACTCTGTTGAGGGGCTGGGTTGAATGCTGCAAGGGAGAGAAAATGATTGTTAAAAAATGGGTTGACAGGAAAGAATAAAATCTATATTATGATCTTTATTGCTTGTCCACCCCCCTGAGGTTTTATGTTCTGATATGCTTGACATTTTGCATTCTTAGCTATCAAATGAGGTACGGCTCTATTTGTTCTGACACTTATACTGCTTTCTCCTTTGTAAGTGGCACAGTAATGTCTGAAACGAGACAAAAAAAGACAAATTAATAGAATTGATAGGATTCACCACAAAACTGTGCGTTGTTAAATACCTAATGCGAGCTTTTCAAAAAAATTGACATATTTCATTCAACTGAATGAGAAAGTGTCTCCAAACGTTTGACAAGTAGTGTAATACATTGACAAGTAGTGTAATACACTGACCCCCAATGACTTTAGTTGTGTCAATTTTCATTGCATGACATGGAGTAATTTTCTCCACAGTTGTGTTTTTTAATGTTTTCTAATTCAGTTCAGAGACAGCTGCATTTGATGGTTTTAGTGTTGTCTTTTTATTATATTGTTGTTGTTATGTTTTATTTCTATATTTTTGTTTGTTAGTGTTCACTGATTTTATAGTAGAGACTCAATAAAAATGCTTGATATTCTGCCTTTGACTGCAGGGTTGTTTTTTATTTTTTGGAAAGTTAATGTTGAAAGTCTCATCATGAGACATGCACTAACTTTACTGGTTTTGAGGATCCATTTTGACAGGTAATTTTGATGCTGATGCTAGTAACCAGTAATAATCTGTAATTTGTTAAATTCTAGTTGGCACACACTGTTACAGGAGTGAGGAGGGATATGAAGCATCTGTCCGAAAACATAAAGAAGAGAACACCAGGAGACACATGGATAACAGAAATAAGAACAATGTTTTCTTTTTGTTTTCTGGTAGAATAAAACTGAACAGAAGGGAAATTTGCTAAAGTCAGTGATAGAGAAGCCTGTAAAGAGAAAAAAAGTTGTTAGGAAGTTTAAAATTATGACTAGTACACGTATGTAACTTTATTATAATGAAAAACTGTTTTTCAGGTGTGTGACACCATAAATATAAACACTAGATGTCTGAAGCTGGACTTGGAGGCTTAGCGAAACCGCAGCCATCTTACTCCGGGGTGCTGATTGTCAGCCCAGTTGGACGGTGAGTGGTCAGCTTTCAGAAAAATACTCATAACTCAATGAAATATTAACAGATTTACAAACGGTTTGCTTAATTACAAACCCATACAGGCCTAAGATGAAATACTTACACATGTTGAGATTACCGGGTTTGCTTTCAAAACATGACCTAATTGTGAATGTGTCCCGTTTAGACTATTTCTGAGTTATCAGGGTTGAGATAACAATCTATATTTCTAACAGAGTTCTATAAAACCAATAACGATTTACAGCAACCTAATTTTTGTCTAAACGGCTGTCTTTGTGGATGTTTTTGTCCTTATTAGCTGTCCAACTTGGCTTGTAGATGGTTTGGCTGTCGTGGTCCACCACTTGCTGTAGTCTACCATGGTGATATTTAACGTCAGTGTTAGCTGCTCGTTCGTTTAAGCCCTGAGCCTTTTTTTAGAGTTTTGCTCGAAAATGACATGCCTGTAATTACACAAATAGATTTATGTAACCACAAGATCTGTTTGATTACTTTTGGTCAAATATTAAAGGGAACATATGTGAAATTTGTTAAGATGTGTAAATATCAGTTTGTGTTATTGTTAAAGTGTAAATGAACATGGTACATTGTAAAAATGTTTCATATATCTATAAAAAAAAAAAATTCCCCTCTCGCCACTGGGCGGTGTTTTTTCCCGTTCCAAGCTTGGGTCCTCCACCAGATGCCTGGGAGCTTGAGGGTCCTGCGCAGTATTTTAGCTGTTCCAAGTACTGCACTTTTCTGGACTGAGATGTCTGAGGTTCTTCCAGGGATCTGCTGGAGCCATTCCTCCAGTTTGGGGGTTACTGCCCCAACTGTTCCGATTACCACGGGTACTATTGTCACCTTCAATCTTCCAGGTCTTCTCTAGCTCCTCTCTGAGCTCTTGGTATTTACTACTACTACTACTACTACTGTCATTTAGCAGACGCTTTTATCCAAAGCGACTTACATTGAGAGAACATACAAGCAAGAAATCAAAGAGAAAGAAACAATATTATCGAGGCGGACTGTTTGGAGTCCAGTTTAATTCCGACGCTGATACATCAAGTGTATCAATTTTTGTTTTTTTGTAGAGATAAACTCCCAAATCGCTATCATAAATCATAAATCAATTCCACATTAAGACTGAAAGTGTTCTTTAAAGAGGTGAGTCTTAAG
This sequence comes from Pachypanchax playfairii, assembly GCA_006937955.1. NCBI lineage: Eukaryota > Metazoa > Chordata > Actinopteri > Cyprinodontiformes > Aplocheilidae > Pachypanchax > Pachypanchax playfairii. The sequence goes on from SSNP01000430.1 coordinate 86,399, forward strand.
TCTGCTCTTAAAAGTAGCTGCCGACTCTGAGGATCGGACCGAGTATTTCTCAAGTTTCTCATGTTCCTTCTTCCTGATGTTGCCATCACTTGGTATCGCCACATCCACCACAACTGCTTTCCTCTGTTCTTTATCAACCACCACAATGTCCGGTTGGTTTGCCATTACCATCCTGTCTGTCTGGATCTGGAAGTCCCACAGGATCTTTGCTCGGTCATTCTCCACCACTTTTGGAGGTGTTTCCCACTTTGACCTTGGGTTTTCCAGCCCGTACTCCGCACAGATGTTTCTGTATACTATGCCAGCCACTTGGTTATGACGTTCCATGTATGCTTTCCCGGCCAGCATTTTACACCCTACACCAGGATGAGTTAAATTTTAAATTTACAACCAATAAAACACATCTTTCTTTATGTATATATATCTTTTTTTAATATTTTTCTTTTTTTTTTTTTTTTACCAAAAACTGAAATTCAGACATAAATGTTCACCTCAAGTGTGTTGTGTTTCAGTTCAGTCAGTTCATGTTTCTTATTTTTGTACAAAGTTAAGCTAAGTTGGGTGTTTACTCAACAATCAGTTCATAAAATTTTGTAAGAGCTAAGCGAAGTATGTGTGTGACCAATATAAATTGTTGGAGCATTTTTTTTCTTTTGTCTGCTACTACTCTCCAAATGCATTATCTTATGAATGTGAACTGGAAACCTGAATATCTCCATCACAAGATCACTGAAGTATCTATCTTTTTCTAGTTTTGATTATTTCTAAACTTTTTCATAAAACAATGACCAAGAGCTTATCAGTAATTTAATGACAGAATCAAAAGAAAATCCATAAATAAGAAACTAACATTTTAGATGTCTACTCTCCTATTTTGACATGGAAGTAATTGTGTTTAAATGTAGAAAACAAATCCAAAATACCATCTTGTTAACAATTTTACAGACTATAATTGGTTGATAAGCATATCTCTGTTGACATTAAAACACTACTACTACTACTACTGTCATTTAGCAGACGCTTTTATCCAAAGCGACTTACATTGAGAGAACATACAAGCAAGAATTCAAAGAGAAGGAAAAAAATATAAGGAGGCGGACTGTTTGGAGTCCAGTTTAATTCCGACGCTGATACCTCAAGTGTATCAATTTTTNTTTTTTTTTTTTTTTTTTTTTTTTTTTTTTTTTTGTGAGAGATAAATTCTCAAATCGATATCATAAATCATAAATTAATCCTACATTAAGACTGAAAGTGTTCTTTAAAGAGGTGAGTCTTAAGTCTGCTCTTAAAAGTAGCTGCAGACTCTGAGGATCGGACCGAGTTTGGTAGGTCATTCCACCATCGGGGGACAACAGAGGAGAAGAGTTTGGAACATGATCTCATGCCACGTTGTGGTGGAAGCGCTAGGCGTCTTTCAGCGGCTGAGCATAGCTGACGCGTGGGAATGTAGGTTTGGATGAAGGAGTGAAGGTAGGTAGGAGCTGTGTGTGTTAGAGTCTGGTAAGCCAGAAGCAGAGCTTTGTATTTGATGCGTGCTGCAACTGGAAGCCAGTGCAGGGAAATGAGCAGCGGAGTGACATGAGCCCTCTTGGGCTGGTTGAAGACCAAACGTGCTGCTGCGTTCTGAATCATCTGCAGAGGTTTAACCGAGGACGCCGGAAGACCGGCCAGCAATGAGTTGCAGTAGTCGATCCGGGACAAGACCAGGGCCTGGACCAGAAGCTGTGTGGTGTGGTCTGTGAGGAAGGCTCTGATTTTCCTGATGTTGTAAAGCGCGAATCGACATGAGCGAGCTACGGAGTTAACCTGCTCTTTGAAGGACAGCTGGTTGTCCAGTATGACACCAAGGTTTCTGGCGGAGGTTTTGGGGAACAGCGTGATGGAGTCAAGCTGCACGCTTATCTGAGGAGGTAAGGAGTTACTGGCAGGACAGACAATGAGGTCAGTTTTGGACAGATTAAGCTGAAGGTGGCGATCCCTCATCCACGCCGAGATATCTGAGAGGCAAGCAGATATCCGCACTGAGACGGATGTATCGTCTGGAGGGAACGAGAGGAGGAGCTGAGTGTCGTCAGCGTAGCAATGGTATGAGAAGCCATGGGAGCGAATGATCTCGCCTAATGAGGTGGTGTATAAAGAGAAGAGGAGAGGACCAAAGACCGAGCCCTGCGGGACACCCGTCGCCAGCTCATGCAGACTGGACATCTGTCCATGCCACGAGACTCTGAAAGATCTTTCCGCAAGGTACGAGGTGAACCACGAGAGGACCGGTCCCGAGATGCCAAGCTTAGATAGCGTCGAGAGGAGAACGAGGTGGTTGACGGTGTCAAAAGCAGCAGACAGGTCAAGGAGTACGAGTACTGAGGAGAGACCAGCCGATCTGGCAACCCGTAGTGACTCTGCAACTGAGAGAAGAGCGGTTTCAGTGGAATGGCCTCGCTTAAAGCCTGATTGATAAGGATCAAGTAGGTCGTTGTCGTGGAGGAACTGTTGACACAATTGAATGTTATTAGGTCTATGGGAAATTGACAGGATAAGGAAACACTGTGATAAAGTGAAGTAACAGCCAAAACCTATATATTTCACAGCTATGCCTCTGACGTTTATAACAGATCAAACCGTTTGAAAATCGGTTAAAATTTAGCAAGTTAGATGCATCTAAATAGTACAGGCTCAATATTACATGAGGGGGCAGCACCCCAGAGTAAGATTGCCGCCGTTCAGCTACATCGCAGTCCGTTGGCGACCAGCGCGGGTGACCCATCTAGTGTTTATATCTATGTGTGACACCATCCTGCTGCACATGGAGTGTTTTGTCTTCACTCAGCATCTCGTCAGTGTGACCTGCTGCATGGAGAACTGTTCCTACAGCACAGTGGGAGGTTTCCTGAGACACACTGGACACAACTGTGGAGGTTTATCCAGTGCTGAACAATTAAAATGATCAAACATATTTAATGTTTATATTATCTTAAATATTACTTAACACAAAATGTAATGTTAATACACAAAATTTGTCTGTTTGGCCTACCTGTTCTGGTAAATATTTTTTTTTAATTTTACAATTCAATAAAGTCTTTGTTAAATATTTAACTGAAGTTGAAAATGTATTTTTAATACAGGGTTTACATTAACTCATCTTTACAAATATTTTATTGACTATCATTTAATTGGATTTATGCAGCCCCACCAGAAAAAATATTTCACCAGCCATCACTGGATGTCTTACTTTAAGAAGGTGAAATCATGCAGCAGGACAGCACAAAATACTTACAAGATTCAGTAGAGAGTGATGTGGATGTTCCTGGACTCAAAGTCATCCTACAGAGATCAAGATCACTACAGCTACCTTCTTCTTCCTGGTGTACAGCAGCATTAGGTGGCAGCAGCTGAGTGCATGGCAGTGTGTCAGGTACATTCATGAGGGCTGGGGTTCCACACCTGCTCAAAGCTGCTGGCCCAACACTAGGCCCCACATCCGCCACTCCTAAAGTGGAAGGGCCCTCACCTGCATCAGAGTCCATGCCAAGTCCGTCTTGATCTGGGCTGAACTGCCTCTGGAGCAGGATAGGGTCAACTGTGTGCTGGGGGCTGGTGATGGCTGAGGAGGGAGCTGACAGGTCACAGGCTTGGGGGCACACAGTGGTGATAGGTACCAAGCCCTGAAGCATGGCAGCTGGGATAGTGTGGCCCCCCACACCCACCGTCTGTGTTGGCATGTATGCTGCCATGGCTGCCCACTGCTGCTGAGTGGTGGGGAAAATGTTGGCCTGGCTCCAGATGACTGGTTGACCACCAGGGAGGACCTGAGCCACCTGTAGAGGTCCCTGCACAGGGAAGGCCAGAGTCTGAGACTGGGCAGGAAATGGCTGCTGAGCCCACTGGGGAGCTTGAACTGAGCCCATTGTCATATAACCTAAAACGGCGGAGGCAGGGGGAAAGAGAGAAAAAATAAAATTAAAAAGATAAATAAAACCCCCAGTTTTTGTGTTATTCATGGAGAAATGTTGTGGGACATAAAGACATGAATATTACAGTGGGGCAAAAAAGTATTTAGTCAGCCACCAATTGTGTAAGTTCTCCCACTTAAAAAGATCAGAGAGGCCTGTAATTTTCATCATAGGTATACCTCAACTATGAGAGACAAAATGAGGAAAGAAAATCCAGAAAATCACATTGTCTGATTTTTAAAGAATTTATTTGCAAATTATGGTGGAAAATAAGTATTTGGTCACCTACAAACAAGTAAGATTTCTGGCTTTCACAGACCTGTAACTTCTTTAAGAGGCTCCTCGGTCCTCCACTCGTTGCCTGTATTAATGGCACCTGTGTGAACTCGTTATCAGTATAAAAGACACCTGTCCACAACCTCAAACAGTCACGCTCCAAACTCCACTATGGCCAAGACCAAAGAGCTGTCAAAGGACACCAGAAACAAAATTGTAGACCTTCACCAGGCTGGGAAGACTGAATCTGCAATAGGTAAGCAGCTTGGTGTGAAGAAATCAACTGTGGGAGCAATTATTAGAAAATGGAAGACATACAAGACCACTGATAATCTCCCTCGATCTTGGGCTCCACGCAAGATCTCACCCCGTGGGGTCAAAATGATCACAAGAACGGTGAGCAAAAATCCCAGAACCACACGGAGGGACCTAGTGAATGACCTGCAGAGAGCTGGGACCAAAGTAACAAAGGCTACCATCAGTAACACACTACGCCGCCAGGGACTCAAATCCTGCAGTGCCAGATGTGTCCCCCTGCTGAAGCCAGGACACGTCCAGGCCCGTCTGCGGTTTGCTAGAGAGCATTTGGATGATCCAGAAGAGGATTGGGAGAACATCATATGGTCAGATGAAACCAAAATAGAACTTTTTGGTAGAAACTCAACTTGTCGTGTTTGGAGGGGAAAGAATGCTGAGTTGGATCCAAAGAACACCATACCTACTGTAAAGCATGGGGGTGGAAACATCATGCTTTGGGGCTGTTTTTCTGCAAGGGGACCAGGACGACTGATCCGTGTAAAGGAAAGAATGAATGGGGCCATGTATGGTAAGATTTTGAGTGAAAACCTCCTTCCATCAGCAAGGGCATTGAAAATGAGACGTGGCTGGGTCTTTCAGCATGACAATGATCCCAAACACACCGCCCGGGCAACGAAGGAGTGGCTTCGTAAGAAGCATTTCAAGGTCCTGGAGTGGCCTAGCCAGTCTCCAGATCTCAACCCCATAGAAAATCTCTGGAGGGAGTTGAAAGTCCGTGTTGCCCAGCGTCAGCCCCAAAACATCACTGCTCTAGAGGAGATCTGCATGGAGGAATGGGCCAAAATACCAGCAACAGTGTGTGAAAACCTTGTGAAGACTTACAGAAAACGTTTGACCTCTGTCATTGCCAACAAAGGCTATATAACAAAGTATTGAGATTAACTTTTGTTATTGACCAAATACTTATTTTCCACCATAATTTGCAAATAAATTCTTTAAAAATCAGACAATGTGATTTTCTGGATTTTTTTTCCTCATTTTGTCTCTCATAGCTGAGGTATACCTATGATGAAAATTACAGGCCTCTCTGATCTTTTTAAGTGGGAGAACTTACACAATTGGTGGCTGACTAAATACTTTTTTGCCCCACTGTATGTTGATCTATTTTACAGTTTATTAATGAAAGAACAGTATTTGGAACAGTTTTGCAAGGTAAATAAACATGTCAGAGTGAATTGCTAACCTGACGGCATAGTGGTGGGGCTGAAGGGTGTGTATAGCTCAGCGGGCATGTGCTGCTGCTGCTTGGTGCTCCTGCTTGGGTCCAGTGTGTTGGCTGGTGACGGGGGCATCTGGAAGAAGACACGCGTACACACAGATGTCACCTCTGTCAAAATCAGCTGAGGGTCATGCTACCACACATGCAGTTTAGATTTTCATGAGCCTCCTGATGAAACCCAGGTTATTTCTGTAAACATGGATGCGGTTTCACTTGAGGTACTCACTGAGGGAGGAGTGGACATGTCACCAAAAAGATCAAAGTAGTTGATGTTCTATAAGTTGAACCAAAGGACAAGGGAGAGAGGAAAAAAAAAAGTTTGTTGAAACATCAGTTAACATGAATCGGAGTCATGATTATCAGATTTGTCTTCATATAGGGCTGTATGGCAGTGTAGATGTACTGAGTGAAATCTATTCATAAAGACACTTTGTGCTGTGGATGGTAAGAGACAACTATCCCTCATTTCATTCTGAGATAATGGGACTAAAATGAATGTTGCATGCTTCACAACAAGTTGGTAAAAGGCTATTCAGTTCTATAAAACATATTCTGATTAGATATTTTTATGTCTGCCAATCATGAGAGGCTCCAGTGAGAGCCCAGACCACTGATGTTACTTTGTGAGCAGGGATATAAACAGAGGGTGTTTAATTTGTTGAATAACTGAAGAAGCTCCTGAAACCACCCAACTGAAACTATGAGATCTCCTCACCTGGAAGGCAGATGCGACCCCTTCAATCTAGTCCCCCTCTACCCTCCTCACACTATCTAAAACAGAGTAGCTGTAGAAGACTTGGGATATAAAAGTTGCATGGGATGATTGAGGCCATGCTCAAGCAGACAATGAATCGGGAGCATAAGCAAAAAAATGCACAAAAACATATAGGAATGTACATGCCCTAAATAAACACATACAAAGTCAGTACGAATACAAATAAATAAAAAGGGAATGGCAGCAATCACTGTTGCTGTAAACACAGTAATAGTGTCCTCAACATTTGGACATAACAGATACGGTTCCATTTAAACCAGGCCAGGGCACCAAATGAGTTAGAATAATAAATATTATTTTTAAAAAGGCACACATTGTACACAAAGGTTTCTCCCTGCAGGCACTGACAACACATCAGTGAAGATTGAGGCTCTCAAAAGGCTACTACTGAATGAACAGACAAGCAGTAACACTTAGAGTTATGGAGGTGCTGCTTCCCTAAACTGGCATGGACTGTTTAAGTGGGAATAGCTACAGGCTGGGATGGGTTATCGATCAATACACTATGTTACAAACACACGAACAGTAGAGAGCGAAGAAGAACTTTCTTACAGCTGTAGCCATGTAGAGATTTATGTTCAACAAAATGGGCTTGAAAATATTTTTAAAAACAGCTGAGATTAAATCTATTGTTAGTTTTAATGGTAATGGGGAAGATTTAAAAAATGCATTTTCCCTGCTACTTTCTAGTCAGATTAATTTACACTTAAAAACACATGAAACTTAACTTGATGCTCTTCCCACCTACAAACCTCTTGTCTTCATCCTTTGTGGAAGATGAAAGAAACACTTCTTTAACCACAGTATATATTAACCCTGTGTTCCAGTCCAATGAGATTGGCAAACAGATTTTTTTTTTGTCTCAGCCATCTGGCTATGAAATGCATCTAATTCTGCACAAGACTGGATTTAGTACATAAAGTTTTCCATGTAATGTTCTGTGTAATTACTAATGTGCTTGGCTGTGGTCAAAAGTTTGTTTTGACTCTTCAAAGCTCAGGATAACACAAAGTGAATAAAAGCCCATGTGTGACTTTGTGATTTGGGAAATTAATTTTTTTAGCTCACTGGCAAAAAATTGATCAAAATATGATACAAAAGCTATCACAGGAGGCTTAAAGCACTTCGTTCAAGACTGTGTTGAGGTTTGTAAGTAGAAGAGTGATGGGAAAAAATACAATAAATATGAAACACCTACAGTCATGAAATGGCGTTTTGGGACATCATAGATCCCTTCCTTCTGCTGACTGGTTGGGACCTGCGTCAGATTAGACGTCAATTGAAACGTAAGTCACAGATAAACAACTCTTTTTTTCTTTGACCAGCTAGTCACTTAAACTCAGGAAGTGTACAAAAAAATGAAAACATGTCTACCAAAGACAGAAAAAGCTCACTAAATCAATTTCTATCCAAGTCATTGTTTTAGATGCAGCTTCATCTAGAAAGTGGGATACTGCAAATTTCACAGTTGTGCTGCTTAATCAATTCTGTTTAAAAGGTGCAATATGTAAGAATTAGACCTTTTCATCAAATCGGAGTCCATGATGAGTTCATGATGAAAAAAAAATTGTCTGCTCTCAGCCACTCACCCCTCCTCCCTAATTTTTCTGCTGGATTGCCAGATCCAATGTTGATCCTTGTATTATTTCTCTTGTATTTGTTCAATTATTGGGAAGGATGCTGTGGTTTCTTAGGTTTCTGATAAGTCACCTCAGGGCTGCCTCTTTTACTGGATTCCATTCCATTCACAGCGCTGCTACTCTTTGCTGCTGGTCATTGTGGAATTGCAACTGCTTGTGTTGTTCACATATGATTCGCTATGGAACCAGGAAGTCTGGACACGGAATAGTTATTGCAAACAATGATTGCATCCCGGAACAGTGACTTTAAAATGATCAAGAGTAATGAGTCTAACTAATGACAAATGATGTGAAACAATTCAGACGGTGATGTGCAATAACTCATCTATCTATTGGATGCTCTTTCTCATTTATTAGTATTTTCCATTCTATATTTAGATCCCACTTATTTGTTTATTCTTGTAAATCCATATGACAATAATGTGCAATAACCCGACCACTATTGGACTCTCTCTCATGCTCATTATTTATCTTTTCCCTTTTATACTGTGACCTTACTTGTTCATTTCTTTGAATCTGTATGATGGTGTTTGCTGCTGGAACCATAATTTCCCTAATCTAATCTAATCTAATCTAATCTAATCTAATCTAATCTAATCTAATCTAATCTAATCTAATCTGAAACTGCCGACCACCCAGCTGCGATCAAAATCTGTTACAATGTAACTTTACTTTCAACATCGGTTTGACATTAGACTGTTGTGTGAGTATTTCACTGTAAAATTCTTACATATTGCACCTTTCAATCACTGATTGCAAACAAGGCTTAAAGGAAGGTCTTAACAAGTTCTATGAGTATTGACAAAGCCTGTTCTACTCAAAATATGTGCTGCTTCATCTGACAACCTAAAAATGCCTCAGTTCTGACCTTTGTTGTTATTGTTTTAATTTGTTTTAGCTATCCAAGCTATCTGTTGCTTCTGAATCTCCTTCTCATCTCTCCAACTGCCCCTCCAAATGGTTAACTTTTGGTTATGACCTCCCCAAATCTATTGATTGTGTTTCCCTCTGAGATCAAATGGCATGGCAAGTGATTAATCTCTCAGTTTCTCTGCAACTTTCATCTTCAGAAGGAAGGCAAGATATTGAGAGGCAAGACAGGAGGAGGAGGTGGATGAGGAATAGGAGAAATAGGCAGATTAATCTATATGAAAGGTTCTTCAAGGTTATGCTGGGCCCTCAAATAGTTCAAAATCTAAAAGTCTTAGTGTTGGATGTCAAAAAGGAATGTGGTATAACCAGAAGTAGGTATACACGATGCTGACTGAAAAATGAGTAGGTATATGTATACCAGCGTATACCCTGGACTACACCGCTGGGTATAACTGATCTAATGACAGGGATTTTAAACCATTTTTGACAAAAAGCAAACCATTCCTCATTCTGCACTTAATAAAACTACAGTACTTACTAAATTTATCAAGTTGTTTTTTTGCATAGTATTGATCCCATAGGTTCTGTTGACATAAGGTCACACCCCTCCCGTCTCTTGATAGATTATTGTACCTATATATGCCTTGTATATATGGGTAGAACATGGTATATGATCAATACAATGCAAAAAAAACAAAACAACTTGATAAATTTAGTAAGTACTGTAGTTTTATTTTTTTGTGGATACACCATTAGTGATTTGTATCTCCACTCCAGACTTTTTTACTTTGTTAAATCAGCTAATTGCTAAAGTTAAAAGGAGCCGTTTCGGTTTAAAACAAAACTTGAACTTTCTTTTATGGTGGAGCAACTACATGTTGAAGGAGAAAGATGTGGGGCAATGCTTGTCTTGTACCTGGTAAACGCTCTCCTCTGACTGGGGACTGCGGAGGGGTTCGTGTCCAGCCTCAAACACTATGTACTACAGAACAGAAGGAGTGGAAAAGCATAGAAATGTTGAAAAGAAAGAAATGGTAACAGATTCAACAGAGACAAAAGAGTGGCATATAAAACACAGAGACCAAGGAATTGAAGCACATTACGAAAATAAGTGAAAATACGTAGGACCAACAAGCATGTTGAGAGGGAAGTGAAATGAGATTGGAAAAAGGGTGAGAAAAATGGGACACAGGAAAAGGAAGGGGAAGATGAAAAAAAAGTGAGGTGGGAAGAGCACAAGTAGATCAAGTCAGGCAGTAGTTTAAAGGGGTTATGACATCAAAATGCACTTTTTTGAGTTTTTTGGGGTATATCATGATGTGTTGTGCACTGATGAGGCCGTGTGAACGTCCAAAGCGAGTATCAAAGTTCCCGTTTGTGGGCGGTCCGCTTTGTTTCATATTTAAAAAACGGTTGAATCGGAAAGCACCATTTTTTCCTACGTGGCATTTCATCCTACGTATTTCATAGCGTCCAATAACAGTGCACAGTGAAGTAAACAGTCCAACCCCCCCCCCCCCCCCCCCCCC